>JAKTSJ010000025.1:0-169788 GCA_030580115.1 Kregervanrija pseudodelftensis
TTCGAAACCTTTTTTATCGGAGGAAGGGGCTGAAGCACAAAAAAATGGGGGGCACAAGCCGATCGACCCAGATAATTTTAAAATTTTTAAAATTTTTAAAAAAAAAAAAAAAAAAAAAAAAAAAAAAAAACTACACGTACTGTGAGTCCAATGACCTCATACTATTCTTTTTTTTTCTTGTCCTATAGTTGCTTTCCGTCCAGCTGGCACAACTAGCTTCAGAAAAAACACTGTGTAATATATAACATACAACATAGTTTTGCCTATTATTACCTACTTTCAAACTCATCTAAAATAGAAAGCTAAGCATTCTTATTCAACGTTTAATACCATCACAATAAACCATTATCCAGATCAAGTTTTGGTAATAATGACATCATCCGCATCTTCAAAACTTGTTGATATATCAAACGCAAACTCGCAATCCAATCAATCCATAGCATCAACATATTCTCAAAAAAAGACATTAGATCTTGAGCCCAACCCATTTGAAAGATCGTTTGCTCAATCAAAAGATAGTTCCAGAAACACCTCTCTTTCCAATGGTCAAGGGCAACAAGGCCAAGCGCAAGGCCAACCTTTGCAACTTGAAGATCTTCAACTATCACAAGTTAACGATCAGCTTGCATTGCAAGACAATATTCCTCAGTCACTGAATATACAGACACAGCAAGCTAGTAATATTTCAGCGTCTCAGAAAGCTCAGCAGTCATTTCAAAATGTTCAGGCACAGGCCCAAGCGTCATCGGCTGCTCAGCTACAACAGCAATCTATGAGCCCACCTGTGCTGACTCCTGGTGGAACTAGAAGGCTCGCATCGTCAAGTGTTCTTCCTCCGCTCACTGGATTATTATCTCCTGGTGGTTCTATGATTGGTACGCCTGGTATTTGGTCCTCCTTATTTAATCCTGGCACTCCTGGCAATTCAAATCCATATCAGAATTTTAACATATCTACTTTGTTATCTAGTTCTGGACAGTTATCTCCAAATTTACAATCTCAGCTTACACAACAACGACAACAACTGCAACAAAACCAGCAACAAAATCAACAGCAAAACCAACCACAGGACCAACAGCTAAGTCAGCAAAACCAGCAACCGCAACAGAGCCAAGATGTGAAACTACAGCCAAATGGAAGTCAAATGATGAATCCAGCTCAACAGCAGCAATTGTACAATTTTATTATGAACGCTAAAAAGACTGGGTTAACGCCTAATGAAAGTTCTTTAAGAACAGGATTAACCCCAGGCGCTAATGGATTACCAAGCAACGCTTATTCAATGTTAATGCCTACAGGTCCTGCAACTCCAGGTACACTTTCCCTGCTAGGTCTTCAGTCAAATCAAAGTCCGGCTCGTAATTTTAATAATATTGGCTCGAATTCAAATAGTAATCAACCTAAAAATACAGTACCAGAAGACAATAAGGTAGATATTGGAGGTAATGGTAAAATAAAAGTTGCGAAAAATGTGGGTGCTCCAAATAATATTGATAATACCAATGCAATGACTTCAAATCCATCCCCAGATGATCATTTTAAGGGTGCTACAATTTTAAATTTAACTCCGGCCTCAAATGCTTCCAATATAGAACATGCTCAAATAGAATTGGACAAAAAGAAAACAAGACCGAGACCAAAAAGAGCAGCAAAATCAAAAAGTGAAGATGCTCGTTCTACAAAGAAAAGAAAGGCTCGGAAGTCGCCTGCCATTGAGAGCATGGATTCTTCGTCTCCCTATGATTACGAAAACATAGAGGAGAACTCAGCCAAACGGAAAAAAAGGGAACCAAACTCCCAAGACGAAAAAAGGAAGAATTTTTTGGAACGTAATAGAGTTGCAGCTTCAAAATGTCGTCAAAGGAAAAAGGAAATGATTGAAAGTATGAAAAAAGATTTGCATTTTTTTTCTTCCCAGTACGATTCTCTTACTGATCAAGTTAATACTTTACGTGAACATGCACTGACTTTACGTACAATTCTGTATGCTCATAAAGACTGTAAATCTTTAGTTGAACAAGTTGGTGGAATTGAAACTTTAAATACTTTGTTAAACGGAACAAATTATGTTGCAAATATTCCTCAAGCACATGCAGTGCCTAAGGGTCCTTATTTAAATGACATGGATGATAACAATAGTATGCAAGCTTCCGCTCCACCTATAGCGAGTACTGTTCCTCAACTGCTGGGTAATGGCAACCCACAAACTTCCGTGGCTGCAGCTGTTGCAATGACTACTAATAAGATAATTGCCAAACAGGAAAATGATCGTCGAATTAGTGATAGTTTGTAGAACTATTTTGTTTCACTTCTTTTCCAAAACGTCCTTATATTTTACTGTACAACTCACCTTTTTATCTAGTTCTTGATCGTTGCTTTTATTTATTTGTATTCCCTGTTTGTTTTTGCTTTTTAGTTTCCTGTGTAAATAAATAATTTTTAGAGACAAGAATTTGAATTAAAATTTTTTTGTATCGTAATATATATACGAAGGATGCTCGCAGAATAGATTAGAAAATCTCCACGCTCGGAAGGCGGACGTCTCAAATTTCAAAGTTCGAGGGGATGAACAAAAGCTAATCGATAATTACACCTTTATCTTTTGAAATATCGATTACTACCAATGTCTTTTAACTACACTAAAAAAGCCGGCAAGTTTTTATGTATTGGCCGTAATTATATGGCACATATTCAAGAACTTAATAATGCTAAGCCAACAGAGCCATTTTTTTTCCTCAAACCAAGTTCCTCAATTCTACTACCAAACAATGGTCCCGTTCTTGTTCCTAAAAACGTTGTCGTTCATCATGAAATTGAATTAGCATGCATTATTGGTAAAACCTTAAAAGATTTGGATCCTGAAACTTTTGGTCCTGAAGAAGCCTTGGACGCCATCGAAGGTTATGCTTTGGCAATTGATATGACCGCAAGAAATGTTCAAGATGCCGCTAAAAAGAAAGGTTTACCATGGACCATTGGCAAGGGTTTTGATACTTTTATGCCTTTATCTTCATTTATCTCCAAAGAGAAAATTCCAGATCCATACAAAGTTGAATTAAATTTGAAAGTTAATGATGAACATAGACAACAAGATTTGACTAGCTTAATGATCTTCCCAATTCATAAATTTTTGAGTAAGATGTCTTCAATTATGACACTTGAAGCCGGGGATGTTATTTTAACCGGTACTCCAAAAGGTGTTGGTTCAATTAAACCAGGTGATGTCATCGAAGCCTGGTGTAATATTGATGGCAAATTAGTTGAAGGTACTAAAATGAGATTTGATGTTGCTCAAAAACCAGGCCCTTACGTTTTTAAGGGAGAATAGTCAATTTTTTTTTACTTTCCTTGACCTCGATTGTTTTACTTATTTACTCATTTATTTATTTATTTACTTATTCCAAAATCTGTCTGCCTAAATGTAAAAAATAGGTTTCTGAAGAAGTCTAGAAATCGACGCGTCGGTTATTTATTTAAAAATTTTTCGCCCTTTAGGTGCAAAAGAAATATCAAGATGCCAAAATTATATCTAACTAATAATACACAACAAGATAGTTCAGATAAATCCAAATGACCGAAGCAAAGATAACGGAATTGTCAACATCTAGTGCAGCTGGTATTCCATCAGCATCTCCATCGGCATCCAACACAAGGGATAGTAGAACTGCAGCTCATACACATATCAAAGGTTTAGGTCTTGATGAGCGTGGATTTGCGAAAGATATTGATGGTGGCTTTGTTGGACAAAAACAAGCCAGAGAAGCATGTGGTATTGTTGTTGATTTAATTAAATCAAAGAAAATGAGCGGTAAGGCTATTTTGTTGGCTGGTGGTCCAGGTACGGGTAAGACTGCTTTAGCATTAGCAGTTTCACAAGAATTAGGTCCAAAAGTTCCATTTTGTCCAATTGTTGGTTCAGAGTTATATTCTGTTGAAGTTAAGAAAACCGAGGCATTAATGGAAAATTTTAGAAGAGCTATTGGTTTAAGAATTAAAGAAACTAAAGAAGTTTATGAAGGTGAAGTCATTGAATTAACACCCGAAGAAGCTGAAAATCCTTTAGGAGGTTATGGCAAAACTATTAAACATGTTTTAATAGGTTTAAAAACTTCAAAAGGTACTAAAAGTTTAAAATTGGATCCATCGATTTATGAATCAATTCAAAAAGAAAGAGTGTCCGTCGGTGACGTTATATATATCGAATCTAACACAGGTTCTGTTAAAAGGGTTGGTAGATCAGATGCGTATGCAACTGAATTTGATTTGGAAGCAGAAGAATATGTTCCTTTACCAAAAGGTGATGTTCATAAAAAGAAAGAAATTGTTCAAGATATCACATTACATGATTTAGATGTGGCAAACGCAAGACCACAAGGAGGTCAAGATATCTTATCGATGATGGGCCAATTATTAAAACCACGTAAGACAGAAATAACAGAAAAATTGAGAACCGAAGTTAATAAGATGGTTTCGAAATATATCGATCAAGGTGTTGCAGAATTAGTTCCCGGTGTTTTGTTTATTGATGAAGTTAACATGTTAGATATTGAATGTTTTACATTTTTGAATAGAGCTTTAGAATCATCAATAGCACCAATTGTTATTTTAGCTTCAAATAGAGGTATGACAACAGTTAGAGGCACTGATGATATCAAATCTCCACATGGTGTTCCACCAGATTTAATCGATAGATTATTAATTGTTAGAACTTTACCATATGATCATGATGAAACTAAACAAATTATTTTGAAAAGATCCAAAGTTGAAAGCTTGTCATTAGCCGAAGGTACGTTGGATAAATTAGCTGATGTTGCAGATAATACTTCTTTAAGGTATGTTTTACAATTATTGTCTCCTGCTTCTATATTGGCTAATATTAATGGTAGAAGTGAAATCACACCGGAAGATGTCGAAGAATCTCAAGTTTTGTTTTTAGATGCTAAGCGTAGTACAAAAATTTTAGAACAAAGTGCTGCGTACTTATGAGCATCTTTATAAGCATTTTTATATTAAATTCTCCATTTGTTTGTATCAATAGATAATTTCACCCTTTGTTATTTAATTTTATATTTATAGTTTATTACAAAAAAGCCAGAAAGATAAGAATGTTTTTGTTTAGCATTAAAAAATAGAATAATAAATACTTTTTTTTATTTCAAGAGAATAAAGAAAGGAATTACAAAAAAAAAACATATTAAGGATGAAATCCGCAAAAGAAAATGAAATGAAATTTCTGTGCTTAAGTAATTTAAACCACACCCAATTTGGAACATTCATCTAAGAAATCATTAGCCGTAATAATCTGTGTTGAACCATAACAGACCAATTTTGGTTGACCACCTTGAGAAGTTAAAACTTCATTTAAATTATTACACCAATCTTGTAAATTACAATACTCTAAATAATTACCGCCACCAACAACGAAAACCATTGCTTCATTATAAATGGATCTTTTAGGTTGCTTTGAATGCGAACCTCTCGTAACATTTGGATCAAAATATAAGTAATCATCAGTTAATTTAACAGATTCTTGATTTGCGTTATTTGGATTCATAATTGATTCAGTTATATTTGTAATTGGTAAATTCGCCTTTTCGGGTAATAGTTTCTTAATACCTGATAATAATGAACCAAAACCTTCGGATAATTTAGTTGAACCATCCGTTAATCCCATTAATTTTGACGATAGATTAGTGAATAAAGCACCTTTGTTACCCATATAACCAGTAGAACCGTTACTTTGTGCTGAATTTGTGGATAAATTCATTTCTGACATTTTTGTTAATTCTTTAACTTTTTTAATATACTTCAATGGTGTCATATCAATATTTAAATCTTTTAGTTTCTTTTCACATTCTTCACTAAAGGTCGATGATAGGTCACAGGATAATGTCAGTATTATATAAGTTCTTAGCTTGTCCTTCGAATTATCACCCTTTGAAGAATTTGATAAAAGGTTCAAAAATTCTTTCTGAAATTTCGGATCATTTAAATTTTGCTCAATTTCAAAAAACGCATCTAAATGCTTTGAATCTAATTCTTTAATTAAATCTGATAATACCGACATATGCATATCAATAATATTTTTTCTATGGGTTAATTCTGGTAAGGCCTTAATTGCTTCTTGAATATGTTGAGTATCTGCTTGATCATTTGGATCGATCTCTTTAATTGAAGAGTAACCAGTTTTAGAAGTTATTTCTTTGGCATCAGAAGTATATTTATTTAATTCCAACTCAACATTTTCAACAGCATCTGGGAATGGTAAGGAAGCATTTGTTTTCCAAAAAAAATCCTTCGGTTCAATATCAAATTTTTTAATTTCAACTTTACCAACTTCTTTAGTTGGCTTTTCAATTATAATTGTATTTCTTTCTAATTTAAAAACATCACTAACCATACATTGATAAATCCAAGAATGGGAAAACATTGACGGTAAATTAATGTTTCTATCGAGTAAAATCAAAACTGATCTTTCATTTGATGATGAACCATTTGAATTTGATGCCGCTGATGAAGTTGATGAAGTTCCAATTAATGATTGACGAGTATTTATAACGTGATCTCTTAATTTTTGATCTAATTTTTGAGAAATCAATTCAGCTGGTCCACCTCTATTTGCTCTGATAATTGGAATCGAACCCATTGTTAAAATTGAGGAAAATAAACCGTTTGAAATCCGATCTGCTTTTGAATTAATTTCATCTTCTGTTGTTTTTGGATCATTAAATTCAGAATAAATGTTTTTTAAATCAAATGAAAACAAATTTGGTTCTGTGACAATAAAATCTAAATATTGATCGAACACTTGTTTGATTCTATTTGATTTGTTTGTAATTGCAACTTTTTTAGCAAATTCTTCTAATAATGATCTATTTAGACTAGAAGTAAAGTTTATATAAAATTCAGAATATTGATCATTTGCAACATCAGAAATAATCATTGAAATATTTTCAGGTGTAGGTTCAACAAAATAAATAACAGGCACATCTTGTAATTGAGCCCTTCTTTGATTAATCAACGCATGCATAGTAATTCCATATTCTAATAAATCATTGACACGCAAGACTGATGAAACAATTGCAGTAGATTTTTGATCTAAAATAAGAACTTTCCAAATTAATTCTTCCTGATTTGTTGAAGATACCAAATTATTGTCAATATCAACATTTAAATGAAGCATTTTTTTAAGATTAGAAATCTGTCTATCTCTTAAACTTTGTGTTGAATTAATCAATGACATTTTATGTGTATTATAGATATATTTTAAATGTTTCTAATAAAAACTAAACAATAATAAAAATGTTTTATTACGAACCGTGGTAAAATAATTACAAGTGCTTATGCGTTGTTGATTTTTCCAGTGTTTTTTATTTACTTTCGCCGATTAATACGAGCAAAATATATACTGTTTTTTTTAGTATACACAATTAAAATGAAGCTGGGATAGATGCTAGAGAAAAATTTATACAAGTCAATTATCAAATGTGTTTTAATATTTGTTAACTTTTTGGTAAGATCTGGATTAGCCAATTTAGCGGATACCTGTTAAGTCTATGTGTAGGATTGTCGCATTATAGTCTTTTTCACTCGCCACAATATGAATATATATATTTTTTTTCAGTTTCCCTTCTTTTGTTAAAGAAAGAAGCTTAGTTTTCAGGATAATTCCATATGGAAGCGCAATGAGTATAAATAATGATAGAAAAAGAAAAGTTGATGAAATTCATCAAGATGAAAATACAGATAATGATGAGTTTGATGAAATTGTGCCCAGGCCATCATCAACAAATAATAAATCATTCTTAAAATCAGATCGTTCGCAACAGAGCTTTATTAAACATTCACAAAATATTGATATTGGGGCTACTTTTAACTCAGACGAAGAATACAACGGTATAATTCATGATGAAATGTTGCAGGTAGTTATTAGTAAAAATAATAAAATTCGGAAAAGACTAGATCAGTTATTGAAATATATTATTGAAGGATTAGATAAAAATGATCAATGCAAAGAGTTATTATTGATTGCAAAAAGTGACGGAGTTCAAAAGATGATTACTATTGTGGAAATATTAAAACAAAAAATATTTAACAATGATAGAGATACAATTGATTTTACAGATCTTGGAATTAATGGTATGAAAAAGGATAAGAATGACAAAAATGATAAATTAGCAAATATTGAAGAATATGACAAAGTCTGGATTAAAGATAGAGAGAATGATAAAATAGAAGTCAATTATCAGCAATTTAATTTTTTAGATTTTACATTGGTTGAAAAAAAAGTTGATCTTAAATTAAAGTCAAGGTCCAATTTAAAATCAAAGAAACACAAAAATAAAAGTACAATTTCAACCGATGTTTACGATAAAGCAATTATTGAAGATAATTTAAAGGTGGATAAACTGATCAAAATTCCGGTTATGTATGTTTACTTTAATTTTCATAAATGCGATCAGTTACCTGTTAAGTTTGTTCAGAAATACAAGAAACTAATTGACAGCGGTTGGAGTATTCAGGAGTCGTAAAACAAAGTCTTTAAGGTAGTAGAAATTTTTTTCTTTCTCTGTTCTTTTACAGTATTAAATTTTCAATATTTTTTTTCTTTTTTTTTCTCTAAATAGATAACTTTATATAAATAAATTAATTATATCTTTAAAAAATGAAAAGAAAAGTGACAACAACCTTAAACAAGCATTTGACCTATAATAATAATAATAATAGTAATAAGAATAATAATAGTAATAAGAATAAAAATAATAATAATAAATCTATAATATGTGGAAAAACTGAATTAGACTATTTCTTAAATTGTTCAATGGAAAGGTCACCTTGGAAATTACCAGCTGCTCTTTGGTCATCCCATTCTGAAGTCCAGTCAGTTGGACATAATGATTGGAAAGTTTGCCAGAAAACTTTACATGGAGCAAATTCTTCACCCTTTAAAGCGACACATTTGTGGTAATCTAAGTAGGATTGGAAACAGTGCTTGGTTTGGTTTTGTTGTGGGAATCTGGCATCGAAACCTGGAGTTTGTAATTTGTAATCAGACATTGTGAATATGAGTATATGTGCTTAATCTATTTTATGTGAACCTGTAAATTATAAAAAAAATGTTGAAAACAACAATTGGAAACTGAAATAAGCTTAATGGAACCTATAATGGCTGTGGAATCAAGTGAGTGCGAGTTAGTGGGACGATTCTGTATGCTTTTCCGTTAATTTGATTGGCCCGTGTTGAGAACCGGCCGTACAAATGGCAGTCATATTTTTTGAAACTTTTTTTTCATTCTAAAGCATCCGTGCACCAGTATTAACAGCACAGCCCGGAACATGATTTTTTTTTAATTGTTTATTGAGTTTTTTTTTTCTTTTGTTCAAATGCTTCTCTTTCATGACAGGAAGAGGGTTGTTTTTGATCAATTTGTATTGGATTCATTGCTAGTTATGAGCAGCAGACGTACGTGAACAATGCCAGTTTGGGTTTCTAATTTTAATTTTTCAATTTTTTTTTGTCTATTTCACTAACTTTTCGTTTTTACCAGTGAGTGCATTCGCAGCATTGAATAACTCTTCAGATTCAGATTCAAATTCTGATAATGATAATGATGCTATAGCATATGAAGAGAGTGACATTATATCCGCCAAATCGATAATAAATTCAAATGGAATTAAAGTTGACTTAGGATTTGAAAATATATCGTCAGATTATGGTAGAGAAGCAGAATCAGAAAAATTTACCCCAATACTATATTCGAATTTTAAACACACACTGGCCAATACCCTATATAATGAAGATCATATTATAATTGGACTAAATGAATCTCAGTATATTTTAATCAAAGGTCAGTATACGCTGACAGTTCAAAAAGGTTCAATTATAATTGATTCAATCATCTATCATTCAAATCCCAATGTTGAAATTGAAATAAATGCATCATCAATTTCGGCCCTACCGTTGATCTCATGCAATGCATTTGCAAATAGTTTAAAATTAAATGACTTTAAAAACAGCATTAATGAAAAATTATTCGATTCAAATTTCAAATCAGTTTTGTTAGTCAAGAATTTTTACAAGGGTTTCGAATCATTCCCACTACTATATCCATCACTGAAGAATATCTATCCGTCGAGATCTTTAAAATATTCTTTCAAAATAATTTTAAAACAAGAACCTTTAACGTTTGCAAATTCAATACCCAATGATTGGAAAAGTGAGGTTGATTCAATAATAAGTACATTATCGAAGAAAAAACCATCCAAATTCTTAGTAATTGGGCCCAAGAACTCGGGTAAATCAACGTTCGTAAAACTTCTTATGAATAACCTAATTTCAAATAAATTCAACGTTCAAATACTAGATATTGATCCTGGACAACCTGAATTTTCACCACCAAATTGTATTTCACTAACAAACCACAATAAACCAACATTTGGAACGACCATATCTCCATTTAGCTTTGGAGAAAACGGTGACAATAATAAATCCTTTTATGAATTTATTGGATTTAATACCCCACAAATTCAACCTTTAAAATATATTGCAAAATTGAATAATTTGATTTCAATATCAAATTCAATATCCAACTCAAATGCAGATTTAGATAAAAATATGATTACATTAATAAATTCGCCAGGTTGGATTAAAGGTTTTGGAATTGAGATTATTAAAAATGTTATTGAAAAATCTGGCACTAACCATTTAATCCAGTTATGCTATGGTAATAAAGATTTAGAAATTATTGAATCGATTAAACATATTTCAAATTTAGATATAACCAAATTAACTGCTATTTTTTTAGAAAATATGATTACATATTCACCGTCACAGATCAGAAACTTTAAATTATTGTCATACTTACATTATAACTTCAAGAACAGTTCGTTCAACTTTAAGCCATTATTGTTAACTTCCCCATTAAAATTATCATATACAAGTGAAAACAATATTGAAAAATTGTTAAAATTTAGTGGGATTATTGCAATATCAGTGTTAGATTCAAAAAATTTAAATAGTGAAGATTTGGTTGAATGTTTAGAATGCCAAGTTTTGAGTATCTTTGCAGTCAAAGCCGAAGAGTTTCATTCTGCTTTTGAAGCTAGAATTAAAAATAATCTACAAGGTTCTGATGAATTACCAAATTTAATAAAAGATGACCATACTTTAGATGATTTAGAAATGGAATTTTTGGGTTTATGTGCTATTCATTCGGTAGATAGAAAGAACAAAGTATTAAATATTTATACTCCAATTAATACTGAAAATTTAAAACTCAGACTAATTGGAAATAAGACAAAATTATTAATGACTAAAGGTAAGTTAGAATTACCAATTGAAGAAATTTATCCACGATCAGTTTTCGATCAACAATCTTTACAAAAAGATCAAAATGCGGAATTAGAGCAAGTACAAGTTCCATACATTGTGAGTAGTATTACAAATAATGACATGAAAGGAGGTAAAGTTACAAACGTCCGCCGAAATATAATGAGAAGAAGTCAACACGGATAAAAATGAAAATTTCCGTGACTTTTTCGGTTTCGATTTCGATTTCGCTTTTGATTTCGCTTACTACCAAAAGGGACAAAACCTCCAGAACTGTATAATATATATATAATTGTAATAATCTCTTCTTCTAATTTTATTATCAAATAATTTACGAGACTATTAGTTATAAAAAAAAACAAGTTTAGTTTTAAACAAAAATGGTCCATAACGCAGAATATTTGCCAGCTGCAAGCACAGATATTTCGTCAATTCTTCAGGGTGGATATAATGATCCATTACTAAGAACATGGCAACATGAAAGACAACTTCAAAAAAATATGTTTATCTTTCCATTATTTATAAGTGATGATCCAGAAGATGAAACTGATATTCCGTCATTACCAAACATCAAAAGATTTGGTGTTAACAAACTTATCCCATATATTGCCAAGTTGGTTGCTAAGGGTCTTAAATCCGTTATTTTATTTGGTGTTTTATTAGATTCATCCTCAAAAGATCCAGAAGGTGCAGCAGCAGATGATCCCGAAGGTCCTGTTATTCAAGCAATTAAAGCTTTGAAAAAAAATTTCCCAAGCTTATACGTTATGTGCGATGTTTGCTTATGTGAGTACACATCTCATGGACATTGTGGAATTTTATATGAAGATGGTAGTATTAATACCGAATTATCTGTTAGACGTATTGCAGCTGTTGCAGTTAACTATGCAAAAGCAGGTGCAAATTCGATTGCTCCATCGGATATGATTGATGGTAGAATTAAAGCTATCAAGAGAGGATTAATTGATGCAGGTTTAGCACATAAGATCTTTTTAATGTCATACGCAGCAAAGTTTAGCGGATCATTGTATGGACCATTTAGAGATGCAGCGGGCTCATGCCCATCACATGGTGATAGAAAATGCTATCAATTGCCATCAGGTGGAGCAGGACTAGCGAGAAGGGCTTTGATTAGAGATATGAATGAAGGTACTGATGGTGTTATTGTTAAGCCATCAACATTTTATTTGGATATTGTTAGAGACGCATCTACCATTTGCTCTGATTATCCAATTTGTTGTTATCATGTTAGTGGTGAGTATGCCATGCTACATGCCGCAGCTGAAAAGGGCGTTGTTGATTTGAAAAGTATTGCATTTGAATCTCATTATGGATTTTTAAGAGCCGGTGCTAGATTAATCATTTCATATTTTACTCCAGAATTTTTAGATTGGTTGGATGAACCTGAACCAATTCCAATGTAAAAATTGGTAAAAATATTATAATATATGTATATAATGAAAAAGAGAAACTGCTAATTAAAATAAATTATTTATATATATTTTGAATAAGGTTATGCTATGTATATAATTAAGTAGCTAACATTGGACTTTCATTTTCTGTTTCTTTTCCCCTATTTAATTGACTATCTTTAATTTTATTATCTTGAGTTTTATCTTCAATTTTATTACTTGGTACATTTGGCAAATCAGTAACTTTATGACTATTTTTATCAGTATTATTTTCTACAATTTTATTGCTATCATTTTCAACATTATCATTACCATTCATTTCGTTTTCTAATGCAGCTAATTCCTCGTCCACTTCAATTTCTTCAGTGTTCGATAAAATTCCACCTAATTTTATTGATAAATCATTTTGATACTTGACTCCATCCTCAGTTTCATCTAAAATTTTTTCTATTTTTTCAATACTCATTTCCGAATTAATTTCTTTTAAAATATTATTACCCTGTTCTAAACCAAAAATTATATCTTTTTCAATTAGTTTAAATTCAATTGTGTTTATTAATTGTTCTAAAGTATCCGTTTGATTTAACAAAGAGTTTAGTAACGTTTCTTGGTGCTTTTTTTTCCTCAATGTTAATTTTGCCTTATTAAGATTATTGGATTTTATGCATTTTTTAGCAATTTGCTTTTCTTTATTAATTATAATTTGTAGTTTAATTTGTGATTTATGTAATTTATCTCTTTGTAATTTTAGTTGTAAAATTGCTTTATCTTGACTAGTGATCTTTGGCGGTTTATTAGTTGACGATGAATTACCCATTTTTATTATCTATATTGAAAAAAAGGGATGGATAAGTGGTAGATAACCAATAAACAAATAGTAAAAGTTGAAAACCAAAAGTCCGATAAGAATCATTTGGCATATAGGTTTTTGGAATGAATAGATGTGGCGTAACAATTGCATAATGTGGCTGATGATTTTAGTATATTTTTTTTTTTTTTTTTTTTTTTTTCAAAATAAATTTTCAGTTTTGAAAAACTAGTTTTCCTTTAGATAGAGACATATATAAAGTATATAGGATAAAATAATGGATTCAAAAAAATATTTGAAATCATATGGATGGTCTGAAGGAGAGCCACTAAAAAAAGGAGGATTGAAAAAGCCCATTTTAGTGAAGCATAAATTTGATCAAAAGGGTATTGGACATGACGCTAATGATTCCATTGCTTGGTGGGAGAGACTATTTGATGGACAGTTGAAATCACTGAAAGTTAATAATAACAAAGCGAACGGGGATTTAAACTTTAATACTGATGAAAAGGTTATAGCCAGTAGTATCAAAAAAAGTGAATCACCATTATATAAGATTTTTGTGAGAGGTGAAGGATTACAGGGTACGATTAAGGGACTAGAGGAAATAAGTAAAAAGGACGATGAAGTTGTCATGGTTAAAGACAGACAGAATGTTAACCTTATTGAGAACGAGAATCAGTTAATGTTTTTTGATAGTGATAGTGAAAGTGAGAGTGAGAGTGAGAGTGAGAGCGAAGATGAAAAGAAGAGCAAGAAGAGCAAAGAGGGTACAAAGAAAAAGACCGGAAAGGGTAAAGATGGTAAAAAGACCAAAAAGGTGAAAATAAAAAAAGACAGAAAAAATGAAACTAGTCGATTGGAAATGAAAGACAAAAAGGATAAAAAGAACAGATCAAAAGTGAGAGACAAAAGGGATAGGAAGGATAAAAAAGATAGTAAGGATGGAAAAAATAAAGGTGACAAAGAGGACAAAAAGGATAGAAAAGATAGAAGAGACAGAAAAGATAAGAAAGATAAAAATAGTAGAAAAGATAAGAAGGACAACTCGAGAAAGAGATCAAGGGAAGATAATCATACACCCAAAAGCAACAAAAAAAGCAAGAATAACTGATAACGCAACTAATTATCCACTACTCACTGTATATTACTCATATAGACATGAATATAGAAATAAATATAGAAATAAATATAGACATAGATATAGATCTAGAAACCATAATTTCAATCCGTATTTGTAAAGATGTGAAGATTACCAGAGAATAGGCTGCTATTCTACGGTTAATATGCCGGTGTGTTCATCGAAAACTACAGATGCAGCACGATGGGCTGACAACAGAGAAAACGTACGACGAAATGCTTCCCGTCCAGGAATGCTTGCCCGTGCGAACAGGGCAGGCGCTCTTCGATTGGAACGAACTCGCACAGACAGCGGTGGATTACTCATCGTCACTTTCTTTGCATGGTTTTAGGAGTGCAAGAAGCTTCGCTAAACAATAATACTTGTCCTTTCGAATAATAAAGTGTTATGGATTGTACCTTAACCTTACTCGTCAGCATATAAAGCCCTATCAACAGAGAAAAACATGCCAATGAGCACAATAAATCCGGATCCCAACATCATTCCTAATACGAGTTTTTACGGTTCAAATAATGGCAATAGTTCGAACAACTCTTATCAAGTTATGTATGGACAGAACTCCAATAATCCATCAACTTATTTGCATAACTTGAACATCGAAAACAATTTGCCAGATTATCCAACCTACTACCAGCCTACATATCAAACCATTTCTCAATCACCTCAATATTATAGTAACGTTCCATTGAAAAATTCCAATTTAAACAACATAAACAACGTAAATAGCATAAATAGCATTAATAACATTAATAACAGTTTAAATAATAGTTTAAATAATAGTTTGAACAATAACTCAAACATAAACTTGAACCAATCATCAAGTACTCTATCTTCTCCACCTCTAACATCTAATAATTCCACAAACACATCCAGCTCTCAGTCAACAATGATGAATCCAGGTGTCAACATGGGTATGGGTATGAATATGAATACCAACTATAATCAAACATTTTATCAAAATTCCAATCCCAATTCCAATTTCAATTCTATTCAAAATCTTTCCAGCTCAAATCCAAATTTGCCTTTAAACCCAACAAACCTAATCCAAAACCCAATTAAAAAAAATTCTTACGTCCAACCTTCAAATAACGAGTTGCAGTTAAATCAACATATCGAACAAAATATTCCAAGTTCAAAACTCTCTTCAACAACATCTTTTTCTTCACCAAATTCAAATATCGAAGACAGTTCAAATAATTCAAATAAGGTTTACGACTTTGAAAATCATCAAAATGAAGTTTCATCAGTTGGTTACATACCATCTGATAATTCAGTTGACATTTCAAATTTTACGGAAGAAGATATTATTATCTTGAAAAATTTGCTACCATTATCCGAAGTCCATAAATGGAAATATGTTTCGAATAAACTATCCAAACATAGATCAAAAAAGTTAAATGCTGAATATTGTATTAAAAAATTTCATGAAATGTATAATTTACCATTCAACCCAAAAAACTCTCTTCTGCATTCAAACTATTTTTTGAAATTAAATAAAACTCCTTCTCAATTAGAGGAAAATTATGAAGGTATGGTAGGCTCTTCAATACCTTATATTGTTTCAAAAGATGGTTGGAATTATATCGATTAGAAAAAGAATATGGGTTTCTGTTAAATTTATTTGTTGTATTATTTGCTGGTGGGTCATTACTTTTTTTGTTTATTTTATTTTTATTTCTATTTAATCTCGTTCTCTTTCTTTTTAGCTGATATTCTCGTTGAATAAAAGTAATTAAAATCGTTCTTTGTAACACATAATATAGTAGTTTTGTAATCGCTAGACATTCACATTAATTTTCCACTCGCGTATATAAAGAATAGAAATTTTATCGATGTTAGACATAACTAGTTTTATTTCCATTTCCTCTACTTGTAATAAAGATGTTTAAAAAAATAATCAATTTAAATCCAAATAACAAAAGGTTTTTTTCATCATTACAATCCGGTTCAAAGCACACAACCGAATTTAAAAAATATTTAACAGATGATTTGAATAATCCAATGTCATTCTTTCATGATCTACCATTAAATTTAAATCCAGAAAATAAAACTGTGACCATGGTTGTTGAATTACCAAGATACACCCAGGGTAAGTTTGAAATTTCGAAAACTGATTTGCTAAACCCAATTATTCAAGACAAAAAGAAGAATAAATTAAGATTTATCAACAATATTTTTCCATTCCATGGTTATCCTTGTAATTATGGTTCATTACCACAAACTTGGGAAGATTCAACGATTAAATCGAATAATTTGTTTGGTGATAATGATCCATTGGATGTTTGTGAAATTGGTTCAAGTACAAAACCAGCAAATATTGGCTCAATTAAAACGGTTAAAGTTTTAGGTTGTTTAGGTATGATAGACGATGGTGAAATGGATTGGAAGTTAATTTCCATTGACATTAATGACAAATTATCCAAAAATTTAAATGATATTAATGATATTGAAACTTATCTACCTGGCTTATTATACAACTTGAAAAAATGGTTTAAAAATTACAAGAAGCCAATGAATAAACCTGAAAACAATTTTGCTTTCAATGGTGAGTGGTTAAGTACTGAAGATTCCATGAAAATTATAAACGAGTGCCATGAACGTTGGGAATTACTGATTAATGACAAAATTAATCCAACAAATGGTGCTAAATTACCAATCATTACAAATAAAACCTTAAAGACAACTCCTGGTTTCAAATCAGTCATCGATATACCAGTTGAAAAGGTTGGTGACGATCATCCTGTTCCACTAGAAGCACAAGAGATCTTTTACTATAAAGACTAGATTCAACATCCGTGCACTGGAGAGACGTACATTTTTTGTGGTTTTCATGTATAAATTTTTTTCGTGTAAATAAGTTAAATAATCATAGAGAAAAATAAAAATTTGACGAAATTACGTTAAATCAACAAGTCAAAAGAAGAGATCATAAGTGTTTATCCAAATACTTCTAATAGACTGAATTTTTTTTCAATGTCTTTGTTAGCCACCAGCGATTCCTCCGATAAATTGGATTGCAATCTGTATGTACTAAATTACTATTACTTCATCAAATGAATACGGACATTGTTTTTTTTTCAAATACTAACTGTTTCATAATTATTATTTAGAACATTTGGTAACATACTATCATTAATACAAAAACAACCACAGGATTCAATTTTGCAATCTGCAATCGTTGAATTCTTGAATAGTAACAAGGAAATTTTTACATCCGGTAAAATTGCATTTACATCAACAAAAGATAATAAAAGTTCAATTTCAAGCTCAGATTTACCCAAGTCATTCAACTTAAGATCTATTACTTATAAAAATATGCTCCCTAAAAATACTCAAGACTGTGTTATTGAAATTGCAGAAAAATTAAAAATAGACACTCTGGATTCATTAAGTATTGTTATCAATGAATCAAATAGAATTCCAAATGGTTCTTTTAAATTTCTGATTGAAGATGATAATGCTTGGTTCCAGAGTAATGAAAAAAGTGAAATTTTATCATTTTACATTAGTAAAATAATGAAAGAGCAAAGAAATATTATAAAAATATCCGATTTCTTAATTATGAATAATAATAATAAAGCCAACAATGACAATAATTTTAAAAATCAACTAGATGAAATTTCACATGACATAAATTCAATTGGTTATAAAATTATTGAAATTCAACTTGATAATATCGAATTTATTGAATCACAACTAAATCAATTAAGTGATAACTCAGTTGACAGTTTAATTCGTAATGATTATAACTTAATTTTGTTAGAAATTCTAAATTATATTGCACATTTAATTATTTTTTCAGAGAAAGGGTTTACAAAGAAGACAGTCTCAAAATGGTTCAAATTAATGGAAAAGACAAAATATTTAAGTTCATTATCTTCTAAAAACATAAATGAAGAACAATTGGGTACAATTGAAAGCTTATCAACTTTAATTACTTTAATGCTACTTGATCTAGATTTTAATTTTGGTTCTTTAACCGATGATTCAACTTTTATGAATGATCCAAATGATTTAAAACTTATCACTCAATGTATTTTAAATACCCAAGCAAATTCCATTATTTTATATGCTTGGTCAATCATTTTACATAGAAAACATATAGTATTAACAAACGATCCATTAAATAATGCTGCTAAAAATTTTGTCTCGATATTAAGTCAGGATGATGGTCCATTATCGAGTTTGCAAGAGTTGTACAGTTTAATGGCGGAAGAAGCTGCTAATTTGGACGTCTCAACAGCATTATTAAAATGTCATAAATTACTTTCATATGACCCTTTATTTTTGAGCATTCTAGGCTCTTTTGTTATTGCTTATGTCCCATATGTTCAACCAACCGAAAAAATTACTGATACAATTTCAACAATCATGAAGAGTTCTTCAAATAAAATAATTGAAAGGTTTTTTTCTGATCCAGCAACAGAAGATCTATTAACTTTGTCAAGGGCAAAAATGCCATATTCTTTAAATTCTTTCATTTCTCTAATTTCAATCAATTCTAATCTTGCAATTGAAGAATTACGATCTTTATCGTCATATATGGAAGTTATAAAAGGCGCCGATTTTTTTGCAAAATATGTGGTTGATGAAAAGCAACCAGAATTGATTAAATTAACTCATCAAATTGATATTATTCCACCTTATGAAGCAGATGGTAAATTATCCTTACTTTTAAAGGAAGGTACGAAAGCCCAAATTTTGCCAGGTAATAACAAAAGTGATGAAAGTTTGGTTATGTTTTTGTATGATTATTGTGGCTGGTCTCTATTAGGTAGAATTTTAAGAAATTTATCAGTTAGATTGAATGAAGAAGATAGCGGAAAATTGTATACGTTGAATATAGTTTTCAAATTATTGACAAAATCTGTATTGGAATCAAATGATGAAAATATTGACAATATTTTTAGTGCAATGAATGCCTTTATTGACGAGCAAGACATTATTGATATCACTTTTAGAATATTAGATCAAATATTAAATTTCAAAGACTTAGAACTTTTATCTTCAATCATAAATTTTATTTCTGTTCTATCAACTAAAGGATTTGCTTATCGTGCTTGGTCTTATTTTTATAAATCAAACTTGTTCAGTTTTAAACCCAATGGTGGTTTGGCTTTGGATGTATTAGGTAAAACAGAGATCACAAGTGGTCGTTACAATTTTACTATCTCCTTAATCAAATTATCTTCAATTTTATGTGATGATTGTTTAAAAATTGAAAATAAAGTTACATTAAAATTAAAATCTCAAGTTATTACATATTTTGTCTCTTTTTTCTTACAAATTTTTGAAAATTTTGCAAATTGGAAATATGTATTACAACATGAAAGATTCCAAATAGGTTTCCTTGCTGTCGACTTATTTGACAATATTATGGGATTATTTAGTGGTGTTGATGAATTTACCTCGAACGAAAAGAAAATTAATTCGGTCTTCTATCAAGCCTTTGAAAAACTTTCAACTTCATTTTTTGTTCATGATATTGAAGATTTACGTTCAGTAGAACCAATTTTAATCTCAATAGATTTATTGGGAACATCTTATTCTGATAATATTGCCAATGATTTAGTTGGAAGATGGAACTCTAAATGGATTCAAAGATCATTTCAATTTTGTAAAACCTTAATCAATGTTCGTTCATCAATACAACCTAGGTTTCCTTCAAGTTTTGAAATGGCATTATTTTCCAAACTTCCTAATCTTGTGAATATTTATTTATTTGACTTAAATTTGAGACAGACCATAATGGAATTACTAAATAGCCTGGTGGGAGCTAAATGGACTAAAGAACCACCTTCAATGTTAACACACCTTCATCAAACACATACTCATATATTATTAAAATGCTTAAGTGTTGATATGTCAAATAAATATGAAGATTTTGGTACAAAGACTGCCCTATATGATTTTTTTTCTGCGGTTATGGAAAATAATCAAGAGGGTTTAGCTATTGTTTTTATCACAGGTAAAGATATTAAAGAATCAATTGACAAGTCCGTTAAAAAAAAGTCGGAAGACGCAGATAAATTTAAAAATAAAAGTAGTCATTCTCTATTGAAAATATTGAAAAATGATATATCAGTTATCGAAAATTACCCAAGTAATGTAGCTTTGCATATGATGCATGCTATTGCGTTAACTTTTGGTTCTTGGACTACTGTTAATAATGAATCGTCAGATGATTTTGAATTCATTAAGGAGTTACTTACTAAGATGGATAAAAGTGTTGATTTTGAATCTTTGAAATTACAACAAAATAATAATGTTGAAAATTGCTATCAATTGAAATTAGTCTCAAAAATTGTGGAAATAATATCATTATATCTATATGTCTTGAAAAGCAAAAAATGTGAAGATTTGATTATTAAAAAGCTAAACTCTGAAGACTTTATTTCCAAGCTAACTTCTAAGTTTAAAATAGCCGGCTATGAAGAATCGCTACAAGAAAATGTCAGAGAAATATTTCATAAAAAATGGCCCGATTATCATTTAGAGCAATTTATGATTTCTTCAAATTATAAAACTGGAAAATTCGGTGTTGATTCTATTTATAATTTTGAATTAATGGATTCAATGTTAGGCAACGATCCGCAGTGGCCTGAATTGAAGAATGAAATTGAAACGACCAGTATTAATATTCAACTAATTTCTGTTCAAATAGATTTGGCAAAATCTTATGGTGCTCTAATTACCTGCTTTTGTAAGTCTAATCCAACTTTATTAGATCCGAAATATTTACAATTAGCTAATGATCTGTTGAAAATCACACATCATGAAGGTTTACCATCAGAATTATTTGATACCGTTTTTCGTGCTAGAATCGAGTTAGCATTTTTAATATGTTTTGCATTTTCTAACAGAGATGAAAAATTTAAAGCCAAGAATTCTGTACTTTTATCAATTATTGTTTCTTGTTCAAGATTGTTAGAATCTAAAGAAGTTGACTTAAATCAAGGTTTGATGAGCTTATCAGTTAATTATTACAAACCACTATTACGAATTCTATTAATCTCAATAAATATGATTTCATCGAGTTCTGAGTTGGTTGAATATTCTGCCACTTTTGTGGACATATTCAAAAATATTGTCTGCAAATCAATAAATATTTTATTCAATACTATCAAAAATTCCGCTTTATCTGTACCGAATCCAGAAGTTGGTGATTCTCCACTAATTGCTAAACAAATCGATGACATTCTTTTAATTCTATCCATTACAAAATCATTCCTCAAATTAAAGTTTACGGAAGAAACCCAATCAGCCATTGCAACTGGATTAATCAATAGTGGTGCATATCGTGCGCTCGCCGGTATTTATGCATCTGCCCATTTGATTAAAGTTAACAGCGAACAAGTTTTTGCTGACTATGCATTGACCTTCTTATACGAATTTTCTAAGAATAAATACTCTGCTGAAAAACTAGTAAGTAATGGATTATTCCATATTTTAATTGAATCTCCAATTTCTTTAATGATACAAAAAGGTCGTATTTCCCCTTATGGTTCTAATCATATTGTTCGCCAATTACATCATATTTGGGTAGACGGTTTACTTCCTATAGTTCTAACTTTATTTGGTCATTTTGGTGATATGGTTCTAGTTGATGTCTGCAGATTTGTGTTGGCATTTGGAAAACAGATTAAGTTTACCATTCAAAGTTGGATGGAATCCGAAAGTGTAATCAGCATCCCAGTGATAGAGGAAACTGCACATATAGTTATGTTGGCTAAAATTCTAAACATGTTAGATACTTATAATATTGTTGCCAATGATACCGGTTCTGATAATGTTAAACTTATTCCTGGTCTTGATACTGTTCAAGAAAGAAAATTATTTGTTAATGCTTTGAATTATTTATTGTCTCATCCAAAATATTTGACAATGAAGGTTAGATCTGTCAACGGTGAAAACATTGGCGATATTGATAGTTTACTTGAAGAATTGAAGCTGTTAAAAGAATCTCTACTAGAATAGATCTGTTTATATTAAATTGATTTACTGTAATTATATTATAAATTTTTGTCTTCTAATCTAAAATATCGTATATTTTACTTAAAATTAAATAAAAATGCATATACATGAGTTAACAACAGAAAGATTATTAGTAAAGTAAGTTATGCCGATTGCTCTTGATTTAAACCAACATCAATTGACAACTTATTTTTAATTGCTGACCATTTCTCTCTATCATATTCGCCTATACATGCACTTGGAACGGACAACCTGGAACCTTCTGAATCAGAAATATTAATTTTTTCAGATGTGTCATTACCAGCTGAGCTATCTGTTAAATCTAAGTTTATTTCATTACCATTAAAGAAGTTTAAACTATCTAACTTTGTACTTACAGTCTTCATATGGATTGGGGACATTAATAAACCCACTTGTGACGACTTTTCTGCAATGATTGATGACATTATTTTAGGTCTTTGAGACGATATACTACTAAAAGAATTCTTCTTTTTTGGTGAATTTTGTATCGATTTTACCAATTCAATATCAAAATCATAATCCTCATTTCCAGGAGAAATAGAAGGTGTTTTTAATGAATCTGATCTTTTTAAAGTTTCTTTAAAGCTACGTAACCTTTTGAAAGGACTGCTTGATCTTGATTTCTGTGGTGAAGCTGACGCTTGTTGTGAATTCAAAGTCGATGAACGAGACCTACTAACAGAGAATGATTTTCTAAAATCTGCATTCGGTTTTCTTGAAATATTATGCAAACTTAAGCTGTGTTTTAGGGATTTTTTATTTGCAGTTTTGATAATAGTATCTGATGATAATTTGTTTTTTAATTGAAACTGCGATAATCTTGTCAAAGTATCATAAGAGTCCACAAATGATTTGTTCATTATGGCATTGAAACTATTTGGATCGTTATCTTCAATCTCTTTATTCATCATTTGAAAAAATCCATCGCTAGTTTTAGATATATTTTCAGAATCACTGTGAGATCTCACAAGTGAAGGCGGTAAACCTGAGCGTAATGTTGAATGAAAAAAAGGTTTTGGAAAGCCAGTTCTTTCCCTCTGGTCCATCCATTTTTCAGAATTTTCATTCCATGCATCCAGTGAAATATTGTTTAGTTCGTTTCTTATTGGACTACTTTTGCTAGAGGAAATTTGTGGCCAAATAGATTTAGTGTGTTCTGGTATATTTAATAGCTGGACTTGATTCATAGCATCATCTTCGTATATGTATTCACTATTCAAATCTTTACCATCTTCTTCTTTTTTGAACTCATTATAACTTAAAATTTGATTAGGATCTATACTAATATTTCCATGGTAAAATGTGTATGGTCCACAATTAGAAGTTACTTTTGATGGTGTAGTGATAAGATCGGGTTGTGTTGATTCTGATAAAATTGACTCATTTTCTTCTTTTGCTTCGGTTTCTGTTTCTTCGGGTATTCTATAAGGGAAATTATAATTTTTCATAGTCTGTGGGGAATCTTGAAATTGATTATCAGGCAAAATGACTGTTTCAGTTGCTGGCATTCGATTATTATTTACGCTATTAATAATATAAATAGGTGCTATGTTCACAAGATCATCCTCTGAATCTAAAATTAAGTTTGATTGTTTTATCATGTTGTGATTTGGAGGTAAGTTTGATTCTAACTTGGCGTTATTGATATCCAAGTCATGTAAAATGTTATCTATACTACTTTTTTCAGATTTGCTACTTTCCTCGCTATGATACTCCTTCTCTGAAACTATAGTTTGAATTGATTTTTTTAACCTCAAAATTTTATTTTTTGTAAATGAGTCTATTTTTCCTGATTCTATATCTCCAAAATCGACTGATTCCGCAGTGGATTGAAAATAACTTAGTATTATAAGTGGCTTAAAAAACATGGATACCATAAACAAAGTTGAAAATGAAACTTTCAGTTGACGTAAATATAGTGAATCTGAAAAAAGATTAATTAAAATAATGTTATTAATCCAATATATGCCCAAAACTGAGGATGCAGCTATTGATATGGAATATAAAAATTGCATGGTTTTTAGAAAAGCATGTATTTGACTTATACATATGGAAGTGGCCAATATTGCTGCTAACCATTCAAATATGGAAAATAAAATCAAAGGTATATCCAACTTTGGTTGACTTGCAAGTAAGGTTACTGAAATTCCCCCATTTGTGTAAAGCAATATGAGTAGTGTTATATAAAAACCATTTTTATGTGATGTCGTTATTCCTTTCATCGTTCTATGGGCTTTATTTAAACGAATGAATTCGTTTTTGTTTTGTCTAGTTTTAGTTTTAAATTTTTTGATACTATTCTTCAATACACTTGTTTTGTCTTTAATTTTGATATATCGAGCAACTCAATTGTATGGGGGTAAAGTCTTGAAATTATTCAGGGAAACTAAATTTTGTAGTTATGTCAATGTTTAATCAATTTTGAAGTATTTATCTGCAATTCTTTTTTTTTCTAAGTTTATTTCATAATTATTTACAAGATGCAGGATTAAAATGCACTTATTATCAAGCTAAATTCAAATTTTCATTCAATCAGTTCAATGGATTGTTTATCATTTTCCTAATGCGGTAAATGTTTTTTATTTAAATACTTTCCTGATTAGGAAAGCGCATAAGATTTTTATGCACTGTAACACTTTCGCAGTTTAGTGTCCGATTGGGTATTATTTTCGGAAACTTTTTTTTCAAAATATCATTTATTTAACACCAAAACAATTCAAATATGTCTGAAGGTATTCTCAACTGTAGTGATGATCGCATCATTTTACCATATTATAATCCAAAAATTAACTGTAGCATTTGCTGGGTAGGACTTTGATGCACTTTTATTCTACATAGAACAGAAAGCTTACTAAAAGTATATTGTTTTAAAATTGGTGTCGGAGAAAATCAATAGAAAAAACCAATAAATTTATCTTTAAATGAACTACCGATAAATGAGAAATAGTAGTAAATATGTTTTCCAACTTTTGATGCTATCTTTTTTATTTTGACTGGAGAAAGATAACTCATTCAGAAAAAGATAATGTACAATTACGCTTAGAGATGTTTAATCTTTTGAGTATCTAGCCAACCTGAATTAAAATTTAAAAAGCAATTGTAGAACACATTTTGATCCAACAAAACAGTTTTTTATGTAAAATTTTATCTACCTAACCTTAACAACGCCAAGTAAACATAAAAAAATGATATTTTAACCACAACAAACGTCTAGTCATGAAGTTTGATAAATTTTTATTGTTCGCACATCTCTGGGAATTTCGTTGCTAGCAATTATGTATTTATATTGTATTCTATTTCCAGTTAATTGCTTATTCAAGTTTATTGGTACTCAAGTCTTCTTCACAACTAAGAACTTGCGCTTTTTTAACAGGCAAACATAGCATTGTCTTTGTGAACTGTTGGAACTTTCTTGGCTATTGGAAGTAATTGCTGTTCATTTGGAATAATTCCCCACAAATAATGTCTGATAAAAATTTTACAGAATCGGGAAACATTCCTACTAACTTAGAACCAGTTAATGAAAAAAATTTTGCGACCTCCCAAACAGTTAAAGATCACTACAATGAGCTGAAAAAACTATACCATGAGCCCAGCACAATTCGTAAATTTATTTACGATTTAATTCTATGGAGTTTCGTTGTTGTGTTTGACTGTTTCTTTCGTGAAATTCGTTCCCGTGGTGGTTTTAGATTACCAAAAACTGAGCCAATAATTTTTGTTGCTGCTCCACATGCCAATCAATTTGTCGACCCTATAGTTCTAATGAGTCAAGTTTCCAAATCATGCGGTAGACGTGTTTCATGTTTAATCGCTGAAAAGTCTCATAGACGTAGATTTATTGGCCTTGTTTCTCGTTCTCAGCTGGCCATTCCGGTTAAACGTGCTCAAGATAATTTGATAACAAAAAAGGGCATTATTAAAATGGATCCTAAAGATGAACTCCATATCATAGGTGAAAATACTAAATTTATTAAAGATTGTGAGGTCAAAGGGTTGATTTCGTTACCAAAATCCTTAGGTACAGGTGAAATTGGTGAGATCGTTTCAGATACTGAAATATATTTAAGAAAACCATTCAGATATGCATCTGAGCAACGTATTTCGGAAGCTAAGGAACTGTTCGAGAAAGGTACCTTTTATAAATCTGCTCCAAAGATTGATCAATCTGAAGTTTACGCCCAAGTTTTTGAACATTTAGCTCATGGCCATTGTATTGGCGTCTTTTCAGAGGGTGGTTCTCATGATAGACCCGATCTATTACCTTTAAAAGCGGGTGTTGCCGTTATGGCTTTAGGTGCTATGGATGCTACGCCAGGCCTTAACGTTAAAATTGTTCCAGTTGGAATGAATTATTTTCATGCACATAAATTCAGGTCTAGAGCTGTGGTTGAATTTGGTGATCCAATTGAAATTGACCAAGATCTAGTCGCTAAATATGCCGATCCCAAATCTTCAAAGGATGCTATCAGAGAATTATTAGATACTATCACCAAAGGTGTCAAAGCCGTTACGGTTACTTGTCCCGACTACGAAAGTCTAGCAGTTGTCCAGGCGGCAAGACGTCTTTATTCGAACAATTTGTCTAGCCAGCTATCTATTGGTTCAATTGTGGAAATGAACAGAAGGTTGTTACAAGGCTATTTACATTTTAAAGATGATACAAGGATTCAAAAATTGAAAAATGAAATCTTGAAATACAATGATAATTTAAGAAGTTTACATATTCCAGATCATTTGGTTGAAAAAACTAAGGATAGAAGTAAGCTAATTGTTTTAGGAGAATTTTTGGGTACATTATTTCAAGTCCTAATTTTAGGAATTTTAGCTTTGCCTGGTATAATTCTATTTTCACCGGTCTTTATTGCAACCAAATATATTTCTGAGAAGAAAAGAAAAGAGGCATTAGCGGGATCAACTGTCAAAATTAAAGGTAATGATGTTATTGCAACCTGGAAAATTTTAGTTAGTATGGGCTTTGCACCGCTATTGTATACTGCGTATTCAATTACCGGAATCTCGTTAGTTCAAAGATATTACCCTAACATGTCTAAAACATTAGCTTTCTTCTCCTTTTATTTTTTATCTGCTTCAATCACATACTCGGCATTAATTTTCGGTGATTGCGGTATGTACTTGCTTAAATCTTGCAGAGCATTATGGTTATTGTTAATAAATAAACAAGGTTTTAATGAATTAAAAGAACAAAGAAATAAACTATCTTTAGAAATCACTGATGCTATAAATGAATATGGTCCAAAACTGTTCAAAGATTTTGATCTATTCGAATATGAAAAGAAATTGGAAATAAAAAAATTAAGAAGACTCGAAAGAAAGAAGAGACATTTAGCAAAATTAGAAAACGGTATGAGTACAGAGGAGGCATTGGAAGAATTAAAGACTCAAGAGTTAAGGCAACGTAGGGTTGCTAAAAAATCAGCAAAGAAACAAATTGAAGGTGATGTTGATAACAGAATCAAGTTAACTACTGATGTTCCAATTTTGCAAAACGATGATATGTCATCAAGTGCTGGTTTATCGAGTTCTTCTTTAAGTGATTCTGATTTTAATTCATCCGAATCAGAAATGGATTGTCAAAGTTCCGGTAATTCAAGAACCATTGGTCTTATTAGAGATCAAATTATTAAAGAAAACAGAGAGAGGGAAGGTCAAACATAGTGTAATGTCTCATATTTCATCCTGTTTTGTTTACTTATAAAATTTTTTCAGTTCTTTTTAGATATATTGTATAGTCAAATTATGTGTACATATATTTTATATCAGTTGTAAACATACTATTAATACATAAATTTATTTCGGTTCACCTAAAGGTTTTATGAGAGTAAAAAAAAAAAAAAAGAAAAAGGAATAATCAAAATTTTCTATACCTGACTCTAAGTAAAAATAAATTAAAATGAACTCCAGTCCCAATCAGCAGGAACAAAATTTCCTGTATTTGTAACAGTATCTCTCCTTCCATTATTTAATTTCCTAACACCATCTTGGCCACTTGCTCCTAAATTATGATCTCTGGTCGTATGATCCAGAACATACTCTTCATATTTTTTCGCACAGGGATGGCATACTTTACATAAATATTTTTTATCCTCTTCCTTATCTTTATCCTTGTCTTCACCATTATCGTCCCAACAACTACCAAATAACGTGAATTGAGCATTTTGATCCAAGTAAATGTAATTTTTCAAACAATCCCCACAAAATATTTCACCACAAGATCTACAATGGTGCTTTCTTCGAGATTCAGTCATATAATTAAAAATTCTACCGCAACCTGCACAGCTAAATCTCGAGCTATCAGTTTTCCAATGATTTCTAGTTGGGCCTTCTTCAAATTTAGTGGACGAATTGCCGACAAGATAATTCCAATATTCCCTTACCGAACTCGTAGATCCTATTGAAGCCGCCGAGCTGTTTTTCATCAATTTAGGTCTATCACAAGGTAATGAATGAACGTCAAACGGGGATGGAGCATCTGAAGTTAACGAAACATTGGAAGAATTATCAGCAACTCTTAAGACAGCCGGCGTATATAACGGTCGGCGTTGATCGTTTATCTGTTTAAGATATAGATTAGATGGATCGCGAAATGGGGATTTACTACGTTTTGGAGGAGTATTTGATAACGTATTTCCTTGTAAGTACATAGGCTGAACTGGCTGAACTGGCTGAGCTGAAGTATGAGCTTTAAATTGATGAACTTGGACATTTTGCTGCTGTGTCTGAGGAAGAGATTGAGGCTGTTGTTGTATTTGAGGAGATACATTTATTTGATCTTGACTAATGAACTGAGATCCCCGAACAATCCCAGAAGGAGAGATTTGATTTTCCAAATCTCTAAATAACGCTCTATTCTGCTGTGGATGATTTATATTTGTCGTTTTTGGGCTCATTGGTGACATACTGCGACTGTACATCTGATTCGTAGGATTCGTAGGATTCATAGGCAAATTATTAAGCTTTTTGAATTGTTCCATTTTTTGATGTTCAAGTTTCATTTCCTCTATCTTTCTCAACTCTTCTTCTTTTTGTTCCTGAGCATTATCTTTCTGCTCATGAATATTATCTATATCAGATTGCCGTTGTTCTGGACCTATTGAATTTAAATTTTTTGTTTGAGTTTGCAATGTTGGTGCAGCTGCAGGTTTTAATTCTGGATCAAATTCTTGCTTTATTGTTGGCTGAGTCTTTGTCTGTGATTGCTGAACTTCTTCAGCATGCCGGATAAACTCCTCACTAAGAATTTCGCTTGAAGTCAAGGTATGTTCGGTCAAAGTTTTTTGTCTCTGCTTAACATTTTCATCAGTGGAATTAGGGGGAAGATGATTAACTTCAGTTTTATTTAAAATGCCACTATCATTATCATTATTACTGAAACTATCAATATCATTATCATTATCAGCGTCATTGGATGATGAGCGTGAAAGCTGTCTGGTTTCCTCTTGAAGATTCTGCTGTGAATTTGTTGACGTACCATTTTCAGTTTCAGTTTCAGTTTCAAGTTCCGTCTCCGTTTCATTTGTGTGCAGAGAAGGACTCTCATCGACTTCTTGGACATCTTTCAGGGAAGGATTAAAATTTTGTTTCAAAGACTCTTTAATATCAAAAACCTCGGCTTGTACAGAATTTGGGCCCACAGATTTAACCTGGTTAACGATATCAGCATCAAGGGAATTGGCTAGCGGCTTATCTTCATAAATATGACTGTTTAAAGAAGGTACTATATCATCAGAATAGGGATTTGTAATGTGATTATCGATATCACCATGACTTTGCTCGACCTGTAATTGGCCATTGTTAATATTCTTAATTTCGGTGGACCTGGTGTCGTGTAAATCTTTTGTTTGATCAACAACAAAATTTGATTTGGAATTACTTAAACTTTGTACACCATCAAGGGCAGCAGTGTAATTACTGCTGTTCATGGGCTGTAAATTCAAAGACCCTTCAGTTCTATTCGAAGTCATATAGTTTTGCGAGTGATGTAAGGACAAAAATTAAAATTGTGAAATTGTAGATCTATAAATTGCAAAAGAAAAAAATAAGCACAATATTAATAATAAAATCGCCAAGTTAAAATATCGGTTATTAAGATTTGAGTCAAAGTTTGAATATCTAACCAAAAAAATAAGTTGAATAAAATTTAGCTTGCTTCGATTATTTTTCTCGAGAGTTTTAGTGGTTAGGATTATAGTTTTATATCAACACTTAACACAAAAAAAATATTGCTAAAAAATTAATAAAATATATAAACATATGAGGATCAATATACTTCAAATCTGAATAGCTATGATTTTTTCCAAAGCAACGTTAGACAAGGGAGGCAAGAGAGTGATCAACTATTTATCGGCGGTCGATCGACGAAAATCATTAAGTAACACGTTTTACCCACGAAAAAAGGCACATTTGAAAAATAGACGAAGCTTACTGTTCTATGTAATTTTTGAGCACATTCAATTGATACAATTCTCAAAATATCAACCAACTATGCTAGCAAGTGTCGACACGGAAGGTTATATTAGAGTTGATGCCAAGGTGCTAAATTCCCTTAAATTGTTGGTTCAGACTGCCATATTTCTATCAATATCAGCAGCAGCTGTCTCATCGAGATTATTTTCTGTTGTCAGGTTTGAATCCATCATCCATGAATTCGATCCTTGGTTTAATTATAGAGCTACCAAATATTTAGTTACCCATTCATTTTATAAGTTTCTTAATTGGTTTGATGATAAAACCTGGTATCCTTTGGGGAGAGTTACCGGTGGTACATTATATCCAGGTTTAATGGTGACATCTGCAATCATTCATAACTTATTACATAGAATTGGATTCCCAGTTGATATCAGAAATATCTGTGTTTTACTAGCTCCAGCATTTTCTTCATTGACTTCATTAGCTACTTATTACTTCACGTTGGAAGTTACAACCTCACTACCATCAATGCAAAATAAAAAAACTGCAGCTTTTTTAAGTGCAATTTTTATGGGTATTGTCCCTGGATATATCTCCAGATCTGTTGCAGGTTCATATGATAATGAAGCTATTGCCATTACTCTATTAATGGTCACCTTCTTTTTGTGGATAAAATCAATTAGATTAGGTTCAGTGTTTTATGCTTCATTGGCATCTTTGTTTTATTTCTATATGGTTTCTGCTTGGGGTGGTTATGTTTTTATCACCAATATCATTCCGTTGCATGTTTTCATCCTACTTTTAATGGGTAGATTAGATTATAGGCTATATACAAGTTATTGTACTTGGTATTGTTTGGGTACTTTAATGTCAATGCAGATTCCATTTGTTGGTTTTCTACCAATTAAATCTAATGATCATATGGCTGCATTTGGTGTTTTTGGTTTAATGCAATTGGTTTTAGTTGCTCATTATTTGAGATCGACTCTTACTCCTGATAGATTTTTTAACCTGATGCTTGCATTTGGTTCTTTAATTTTTGGGTTAGGAATTGCCGGATTATTTGCTGCTACTAAACTTGGTTTGATTGCTCCATGGACAGGTAGATTTTATTCTTTATGGGATACCGATTACGCAAAAATTCATATTCCAATTATTGCATCGGTTTCTGAACATCAACCAACACCATGGTCAGCATTTTATTTTGATTTGAACTTTTTAATCTGGTTATTTCCAGTTGGTGTCTATTTATGTTTTAACGACCTCTCAAACGAATCCGTTTTTATCATTGTTTATTCAGTTTTGGGTTCATATTTTGCTGGTGTTATGATCCGTTTAATGCTTACACTTGCTCCAGTTGTTTGTGTCTGTGCAGGTATTACCATTGGTAAAATATTTAGCATTTATTTGGATTTCAAATCCTTGCTTCAGAGAAAAATTAAATCAGATGGTCCTAGACTATTCAATATGATTTCTAAACTTTCAGTTGCATCCACTTTTATTTTTTACCTTTACTTTTATGTTCAACATTGTACTTGGGTTAATTCCAATGCTTATTCATCACCTTCTGTTGTTTTGGCTTCTAAAGCACAGGATGGTAGCAATATTTTGATTGATGATTTTAGAGAAGCTTATTATTGGTTACGTATGAACACTGAAGAAGATTCTAAAGTTATGGCGTGGTGGGATTACGGTTATCAAATTGGTGGCATGGCAGATCGTACTACTTTTGTTGATAACAATACTTGGAACAATACACATATTGCCACCGTCGGTAAGGCAATGTCTGTTGGCGAAGAAAAATCTGAAGTGATTATGAGAAGACTTGGTGTTGATTATGTCTTAGTCATTTTTGGTGGTTTGATTGGCTATAGTGGAGACGATATGAATAAATTTCTTTGGATGGTGAGAATTGCGGAAGGTATATGGCCAGATGATGTTGGAGAAAGATCTTTTTTCACCGATAGAGGTGAATATAGAGTGGATGATGGTGCAACGGAGGTTATGAAAAACTCTTTAATGTACAAAATGAGTTATTATAGATTTGGTGATTTATATTCAGGTAGAGATCCTGTGGATAGGGTTAGACAACAAAAAATGAGTAGCAAACATGCTAAAGATATTCATCTAGATGTCTTGGAAGAAGTTTTTACGAGTGAAAACTGGATTGTTAGAATTTATAAGTTAAAAGACTTGGATAATTTTGGTAGAAGCTTGATTGATATTGGTGAAGAAGATAGAAAAAATTTAAGTAAGAGACAGAAGAGAGCTAGTACTAGAAAGAGACCAGATATAGATTTGAGAATTTGAAATGTATAAGCCACCTATATTTATTAAATATGTTTAAGTTAATTTAAATATTATATGTTTTGTTTTGTTTACAGGGTAGAGATTTCAAAAATCATTAAATTTGGCAAAGCAGGTCAATAAAGTGGCGCATGAAAGTCGTGTAGCTTTAAAGATTTTTTAAAATAGGAAAAAAAAATCCGATGAAAATTTTTTTTTTTGGCATCAACCCTTTTCTTACTGATATTCACCTATCAACATAAACTTTTTCTTTAACCACTTTTGGTCTTGATTTTGCTTCTTTCTTTCCCCTTGGTCAGTTTGACAATTAAACCTTAAACTTTTTCAAGATATTTTTCTATTAATTCCAAATTTCTAATCATTTTTATCTTACTGCATCATAGGGGCATAGTAGATAATTAAACATATAAATTTCAAAATTAACTTTAAAATCATTCAATAAATTTACAATTAAACCTAAATAAACAAAAATGAAATACGTTGTCGTCTCCGGTGGTGTTATTTCAGGTATCGGTAAAGGTGTCCTTGCATCTTCTACTGGTATGCTTTTAAAAACACTTGGTTTAAGAGTTACATCTATTAAGATCGACCCATATTTAAATATCGATGCAGGTACTATGTCTCCCCTGGAACATGGTGAATGTTTTGTTTTAGATGATGGTGGTGAAGTTGATTTGGATTTAGGCAATTATGAGAGATATTTAGGTATATCATTAACCAAAGATCATAATATTACCACAGGTAAAATTTATTCAACTGTTATTGAAAGGGAAAGAAAGGGAGATTATTTAGGTAAAACTGTTCAAGTTGTTCCCCATATTACAAACGCAATTCAAGACTGGATTGAAAGAGTTTCTAGAATTCCCGTGGATCATTCTGGTTTGGAGCCTGATATTTGTATTATTGAATTAGGTGGTACTGTTGGTGATATTGAATCTGCGCCATTTGTTGAAGCATTAAGACAATTCCAATTCAGAGTTGGACATGAAAATTTTGCATTAATCCATGTCTCTTTAGTTCCCGTTATTCATGGTGAACAAAAAACTAAGCCAACCCAGGCTGCAATCAAAGATTTGAGATCATTAGGTTTAACCCCTGATATGATTGGTTGTAGATGCTCTAGTTTATTAGAAAAGCCAACTACTGATAAAATTGCCATGTTTTGTCATGTTGGACCAAACCAAGTTTTGGCAATTCATGATGTTAACTCAACGTATCATGTTCCTTTATTGTTAAAGGAACAAAAAATGATCCAATTCTTATCAAAAAGATTACAATTACAAGAATTAAATATTACACCAGAAATGCACTTGAAGGGTGACGAATTATTAAGTAAATGGACCACATTGACAGGCCAGCATGATAGATCATTTGAAAAAGTTACAATTGCAATTGTCGGTAAATATACCAATTTACATGATTCATATTTATCAGTTATTAAATCTTTAGAGCATTCAGCTATGAGATGTTCAAGAAGATTAGAAATTGTGTGGGTTGAATCAAGTGATTTAGAACCAGAAACCGAAACTGTTAATAAAGCTAACTTCCATACTGCATGGCAATTAGTTTGTAAAGCTGATGGTATTTTAGTCCCAGGTGGTTTTGGTTCTAGAGGTATTGAAGGTATGATTGCGGCTGCAAAATGGGCCAGAGAAAATAAAATTCCTTACCTTGGTGTTTGCTTGGGTTTACAAGTTGCAGTTATTGATTTTGTTAGAAATGTTTTAGGTAATAAGAATGCATCATCAGTTGAATTTGATAGTTCATTGGCTGAAGATAATCAAGCCATTGTTTATATGCCAGAAATTGATAGAGAAAGATTGGGTGGTACTATGAGGCTAGGCTTAAGACCAACTGTTTTCCAAAGTGGATCTGAAAATTGTACCATTAGAAAATTATATGGTGATGCACCTGAAGTTTTAGAAAGACATAGACATAGATATGAAGTCAATCCTAAATTGGTTCAAGATATTGAGTCACATGGATTGAAATTTGTTGGTAAAGATGAAAATGCCGAAAGAATGGAAATTTTTGAACTAGATAATCATCCATTTTTTGTTGCAACACAATACCATCCAGAATATATTTCTAAAGTTTTAGATCCATCAAGACCATTTTTGGGTTTGGTTGCTGCTGCATCTGGCACTTTAAATGATATTTTGAAACAGGATTTAAAGAAAAGTGATAATGATTTTTAAATATTCCAAGTATTTATTAGTGTAACAGTATTACTTTTTTTATTCTATTTTTTTGTTCGATTGTTTATAATCTTTAATTTCTTTTTAATATAATTTTATGTTTTAGTTTCAGAAAAACCGAGTAGTTTAGGTATTGTGTTAAGTATGGAATATAATATAAAATATAATTAGGCTAATATTAGAAAAAATATCACACTTGATAGATCAGTTAATAAAGAAATGACTAAATATAATAAATATAATAGATATAGTTATCAAATTGAAAGTGGTCTCATTAAAAAAAGTTGATAAAAAAAATCATCGTTTGAATATATAAAATTGGGCAAAACCAAGGGTAAATTAAAATTAACTTCCAGTTTTAAAAGGGAGTAAAAATAAAGTGGTTTTTGTGGATCCTGTCTATGCCTTCTTTGCCAATCTGACAACACCAGATAAAAAGAAACCCGATAATACAGGAATAGTTAAATTATCATCTAGACCGGAAACATCAATACCTTCACTCAATGCAGCAATAAAACCACTTAATAATGCTAAACAATGGATATTTAAGTTACTGGTTTCAGGAGTATATTCGAAGTCATAACTAACGCTGGGAAAATTTGGAGTAACCCAACCATAAAAGAAATAACATGCAATGATACCTGTAATAAAGGCAGCAACTGAACCAATTAAACTTTTACCTTTTGTAATTTTTGGGCTTAGATAACCGAATTTTCTACCAATTGTTGAAGCGGCCGTATCTGACCAGCTTAAAAGTAAAACTGACATGACAGAAATGTCTTGTTTTTGAAAATAAAAGGTAATACAAGAACCCAATTGAAACCAAATAACACCATTAATTGAATTAACCTCTTTTTCTCTCATTAAAAGGCCAACAACAGAACAGTAGGCCTTATTAAAGGCAGACCAATTAAAACGTAATAAATCAAGTGCAAATATACATGACATGGCAATGAAAACGGGTTTACTAACATTAATTGTACGATATCCAGAACAGTGCAGGTATAAAGTTATAAAACCTATTGAGACATGAAATAATTTTCGTGGGACTTCATTTTTATGAACAAAAGAGTTGAACCTCTTATGAATAGGTAGCACAAGCGAAGAAGATGAAGACGCTGAGCTATAATCTTTAATATTTATACTTTTTGCATTCACAGTAGTAACAATTTTTTCGCCATTTTCAAATTCAGTTTCAATTTCAATTTCAGTTTCTGTTTCTGTCTCTATGTCAGAGACTTCACTTTCATAATTTTCATCGGATGAATGTACCACAGTGTTACTTAAGGTATAATCCGGATCTAGAGATTCGTCATAAGTTTCATCCACAATAATGGAAACTGATGTATTTGCGTTTTTTTTTGGAGATTTTCTATTACTTAAACCTATATTTTGTTTATCTAAGGAGCCAGTAGCATTAGAATTTCCCACGGCCATTATTTTTGGTGGTTTGATTGTGAAATAAGGTACAGGCAGAAAAATAAGTTGCAAAAGAATAAGTAGTATAAAAAAAACAAAAAAACAAATCAGATCAATATAATTCCGGACCCAAACAAAAACTCAGGTGTAAGGGTGCTATATGCGTTGGTTTCCTAATTAGGAAATGTATTTTTGCACATGATTCTGCTACAATTTACATTTCATTTTTCCTTAGTTTTAGTCATTTCATTTTCATTTAATATAAAGTATATAAAACATCTATTTTGATATATAGTAATGGAGTGGGATAAAGATACAGCTTTGAAGAAAAAATAATCCCACGTTATACAATCAGTTTAAATAATAATAAGCACAGTGATTGAATTCATTTCAGTTCGGTTCATTGATCTATTTATTTCTTAGCTGCGGATTCACCACCTTCTTTGGCACCAGTAACAACGCCAGAAACGTATTCAGCAGCATCATTGACTGCCTTTTTACCTGCTTCTAAGTATTCGGAAGCGGTTTGCTTGATGGTTGCCTGGTTGTCATCGACATCGGACTTGACATCGTCGTGGCCCTTTTGAACTGAATCGCCCAGGGTTTGTGAGAATGATTTTTGGTTATCTGGAGTAACAGAGGATGCGACCTTGTCAGCAGTATCAGTGACTGATTCTTTTGCCTTTTGCGCATATGATTTTTCAGAGTCTGGAGTAACACCTTCTGAAATTTTAGTTGATAAATCTTTTCTACCTAAGTCTGACATTTTGATAATAGTAATTAAAGTTGTTAATTTGTTTGTTTGAGTTTGTTGATGATTAGAAAGGACCTTTGAAATGGTTTCGTAAACAGCTGGGAATCACATCCTTTTATATTAATCGAAAAATGAAAATCAATTCACTTCTTTGGTACTCTTTTCTTAATTTACCACTAGATTGCTATAAGTGACCACACTTGACCACACTTGACATATATGGCATCTATGACAATGTATGTACGCTTACGAAATGACAGCGTCGCCGTCATATGGTTATTCTACAGCACCAACTTGACACTGGGAAGAGCGATTTTTATGCCGAATTTTGTCATAAAACAGATAAAAATCGTCATAGTTAATAAAGTGAGAAAAAATCACAGGCTGTGCAGCAATGAGCAACCTTCGTGGGTCCATGACATAATAAGAGTTTTACTTCTTACGCTGTCTCTGAACGTTCCGGATGTTCATTTGGTGAATTGCCTTACAGCTGAGGTCAAGGAAACCACAATTAACATCTCCGAGTATGTGTAGAACGATAGTCGAACCATTCTAGCATTTTAGTGGTTCTGCATAGCCTGCAACTCGCAAATTGTTATCATTTTCACTATGATCATCATTATAATTATTATTATCATCATTATTACCATTATAATCACCATCATCATCATTTCTATCCTTGATTATCGGATCATTAGTTTTATCAAATCAGTTCCGTTTCAAACCATTCAAATGGTATTTCATGATTTGTTTTTCAGTCCAGTCGATGCAAATGGTTTCGAAATCTCGAGATCTGGATTACCATCAAGGTTGACACGGAGTTTTGTTGACTGAAGTTCAGGATGATGAAATGTTCCTGGCTTAAATCAATTCAGTAGCCGACATAGTACTCATGGCAACTGCACTCCAATTGACGGTTCGATTGGAATATCAATATTTTTATCAATCAAATAGCCTTTTGACTCAAGCTTTAGCACAATTGACTTACAAAATTGATTATCATCGATATATTGTATTGCTAGAATCCAATTCACCAGAAAACCTTCGAATTTTGTAGTGGCTTGGCAATTGATTGTTTCTTTTGATCCATAACCGTGCTTCAACCGTAAATTCCTTAAATGGTGTCACTAAGGTGCTAATATTCAGATAATGTCCGCTGTGCTTTTCTGAAATGCATTTCTCTCCTAATCTTCAACGTCTTTCAAAGCTTCCTTATTCTTAGTGTGTTTAATATTTTCCAATCTAACACTGCCTAGAGAGATAGATCTTTTTTAAAGACTTAAATTGTACCTTATTGAAAAGTTAAAATATTCACCTCTCCAAACTCAATCCATAATGCTTATTCGCTTTTTTTCTCATTAAAATTAAATTATAGTGCTAATTTTCTAAAAACGAAACATCAAAGCATACTAATATTTTTTCCTCTGGATAAGCTATCTTGTCTTGCATCAAAAGAAAGTATAAATACCTTGATGATTCGATTATTTAGATTTCCTTAACTGAAAATGTATCTATTCCAGTTTCTACAAATTCGTATATTATCTAATTGAAATGTTTATTGTCATAGTCTGGGTAAACTATGACTGTTAGCTATTAAGAGCCTCAGGTAATTTAAATGCTAGCCTTTCAAACAACAGTTATAACCGATTAGATTCCTATAATGCTTTTTTTGATGAGCTCCTCCTTTTTATGATATAGCATGAAACCAATTTTTAGACTGGCTTACGGACTGATCGTTTACACTACCATGTATTTGCTTATTATTTTCGTGTAAAAGAACTTGTTTTTCAGATATGGACATAATTTATTCCAAAAACTTATGTCTTTAATGAAATAAGAATCGGCCATCGAAGATTCATCTTGTTTAAATATGATTTGATACTTACAAAACATAACATTATTAGAAAAATATACGGCTCTTTTGTAAAAGACGGAAACGAAGCCAAAAAATAATGTACACGCCCAAGAAAAAACAATACTTAACAGATACGATATTAGTACTTAATGTTAATCACTCATTAATTATATCAGAAATCTCAGTCCATTCTTTCAATCTTTGGATTTGATCAGTATCTTTGGATGGAACAAACTCATGCCCAAAACTGATAATTTTACTACATTCTCCAATAGATTCATACTCACAATCAGCCAAACCGTCTTTTGAATTTTGCGATTTTTGAAACAGAACAGGCTTATACTGGCTGTTAAATTTATTTTCTTCGCCAACCAACTTACGGCCTCGTAAGTAGTTAATTTCTGTTGATGATTCTAGTTCCCTGTTTGCATTCCAATTAGTAGTACCTTGCGGTAATACACCCGTAAACGCAATAGCGGCTGGAATTACATTTAGAGTATAAGAGTCTTCTGATTTTGTTATTTTATACGTGGTCATTGATACAAAACTACTCTAAAAATAAAGAAATCAAAATAATGGAACACGAAATAAAACCCTGAACTCGATCGCTCCAATTTACAGTTGAACTTTTCTCGTCAATTTTTTTTCCGTCTGAGGAAGTTTTCTTTCCAGTTCCACTTCTTTGTTTGACTTTTTTCTTCTTTGGAATACTATTATAATTACCATTAAACAATGAGTCAAGCAGTTGTTCAACAATTCAAACACTATCCATACCTTATTTCCAAGTATGTATTATCCTGCTACATTTGATTTATTTTATATACTTGTCTTATATATTTTTTTTGTTTATGATGATTAAACATAGAGTGAACAATCTCTTAGTCTCTTTATAGACGTTGATTACAAAACTTGATTTTTTACTGATTACAAAATTAAAGGTTATAACTTGTATTTTAAAATTAAATCAAATTTACACGAAATTGATTTGAATAATTTACTAACATGGGACATTACATTAATTATTTTAGATGGGCAGATCCAGTTTTAGCTATTTCAATGGGTGTTGCTGCTTATTATGCATATGAGAAAAGAGTTGGTAGAGAACCTGGTCATACATTAAATGAATTATTAATGAGAAAATGGGAAAATTGGAATAAAGAATAGTAGATTAATTTTTCTCTTATAAGACTTTTTGTGGAATTGGTCTAAACTAAATATATATTATATATATCACGATTTTATGTCATCTTTTTATTAACTTATTATTATTTATAGTTAATCACAAACCGCCGAATTTTACACCCGCTATATTACCGTCATCGTCTTTTAAAATGCTAGCTTGATTCTTCTTAACCAATATATTAATGATTCTAACCATTAATTGTTTGTTCATTTTATGAAATTCTTGATGAACAGTTAGGTCACCTTTTCGAAGTTCATAAAGTGTCAATATACTTCCTTGTTGCCCAGTATTATCAATCTGAAAGGTTTAATGTTAGTAACAGATTAATCAATTCATAAATAAATGAAGTAAAACAAAAAAATAGTTTTTAAAACATACCCAGTCATAAATTATATGTGACCAGTCTTCCAATGAATGCCAATATATTAGTAAACCCATTTTGTGATTTTTGGGATCAATCCAACCTGCCTGACCATGTTTTATCATATCCTCATAAATTTCTAAAATAAAATTTGTTTGGACAGTTCTGTTTATTTCATCATTCTTGAAAATTGATACTTCTTCTAATTTTTTTGTATCGTTATTAATATTATTATTATTGTTATTATTGTTAGTATTAATATCCAATTCAACATTTTCGCTATCATCCTCATCATTATCTACTGTATCATCATCCAATTCTTCATCATCCAAAGAATTATTTTCTAATAATGGTTTACCTGACAATGATAACGCCCAGATTTTATAAAACTGACAATATCTTGATATTAACGTTCTCCAATGTTCAACTTGAGTTTCATAAGTGTTGATATTTGGCTGTTTTGTGAAAAATGGAGGAAAATTATAAATTGATGGAAATTTAAAACTGTTTTCTGTCATTTAGCATTTATTTGAATTTTAACATCAAAAAGCAAGAGAATTGATAAATTGTAAATAAATTAATAAATCATGTTCGCACTAAATTAAGCAAAATATCAGACACTCTCACTGCCCTTTTTCCATGTATAAACAAATCATTCAGATTACGAGAAATACTCTGATCTTCTCTTTTTTTGCTTACATGTCAAACAATGATCGAAGGACAGGATATATCTTTTGAAAATGAACTAATTAGGCTTGAGAATGACGATGTGATACTAAATGAAGATATTATAAATTCATTAGATAGACTAGTATATCAGAGTTCAACTGAAACATTACAAAATCACAGTTCAGAAGAGGTTGATTTTAAATTTTTAGAAGAATATGATAATTTGGGCGATATTAAATTATCACTAATACTTGAGAGTGATAAATCTAGTGAGCTTGATAAATTAGAAAGTTATTTGAAAGCACTAGTAGAGATAAGGAAGAAAATAAATAATGAAAAGTTAATAACAACGGCATATGAAAACAATTCTGTTGATGAATCATTGAGAAAAAAAAGGGACGAATTAGCAATTAAAAAACTTCAAGAATTCAAAAGTGAAACAGTAAAAAGGAATGAATTACAATTATTGAAAAGAAACAATTCAGAAAAATTAAATGAATTACGGAAGTTAACAAATAAAAATTTGGATCTAATAAATTTACGTAAAGATACATCTTTCAGGAAAGCAGTAAAATTAAATGATTATAAAGATTTTGAAGATTTAAAAATCAAATACAGAGAATTGGTTAAAAAAAATATAATGTTGAGTGAGTTTAATACTAACTTAATTTCAGCTTTAAGTAACGTGAATTTATCAAATGATGAAAAACTATTGGAAATTTTGTTAGATTGCGGTGACTATTCAAGCTATGATTTTTTTGATGATGATATTAATGATATTTAAATCTAAGAAATCATCTAAACTGATAAATAAATTATGCTTTATAATAATAAGATATGTACAAAATTATATAAAATAATTGAAAACTAATTACATTTCAACACTTGAGAAAACTCTTGCATTAACAACATTCCAATCAATATTATTCCAGAAATTTTCCAAATAATCGGCTTTACCTGTAACACCGTAATCGACAATATAAGCATGCTCCCAAACATTAACACAGAGTAATGGTAATGAATAATCTTTAACACCATTTAAAGCATTTTCTTTGTATTCCACTAAAGTTGTATAGTCTGAAACATCTATTGGCCCATTTAAATCTAAAGATTGGTTTCTGGCATAAAAATATGGTGTACCATCATTATTACATTTGATAATTTTTAAATCTTTCTTTTCATCTTCAACTAAGAAAACCCAACCATTACCGGTCATCGAATCAGCTGCGAATAAGAATTCGTTTTTGAAGTTTTCCAAAGATTCAAAATTATCTTTGATGGCTTTTAATAATTGTGGTTTTAAATCCGATTCACTTGCTGATATTTTGGCAGAATTATGCTTTAGTTGTTGAAAAAATAAATGATTGTTATGTGCTTGAGATGCAAAATGAAACGTTGGAGAAAGGTTTGCCTTTTTTGATGTACTTAATGCAACTGCCATTGGAGATCTGGTTTCATATTCTGTATCTGCAGTTTTTAATGATAAATTTTTAGTCAAATAATCTTGATATTCAATCCAACCTGTTCTAAATTGTTCCACAGACATAAAACCTTTAACACCATCTTTGGCAAAAGAACTTTGGAGTGGTAATTTTGGTGCTATATGTATAGATCTTTTTGTTATTATTTGTCCAAATAACATTTTTAATAATTATGTAATTAAGTATACTGGTAAATTGTTAAAAAATAAATAATATATTTACCTTTCCTATTATTCTACAATTCAAATTTTTCATGTTTTGTCCATTCTAATTTCGCTCGCTCTGTAAAAAAAATGAAAAATTGAAAAAAAAAAAGGTGTAATTCTTGCTGACATAATCGAGAAGTTCAAAAGTAAAAATAGCAGGGCTTTGTAACCAAGATTTTTTTTTTTTTTTTTACCCGAAAATACGGGCAGTGACGGAAGCTTTCCATCATCTGTATTTGAATTCAATAAATTGTATATTGAAAACATTAATAGCAAATTGCAAATGAAAGATAATTGATCAATGATTTTGAAATATTCAGCTACAGCATTTAAGCACTCATCAAGGTTTTGCCCGACCAGGAATTACTCTCCATTGAACTACAAACCAAAAGGGCGCAAATTAGCAGGTTTACCTAAGCATAACCAATCTGAGTATTACCAGCAACAAGAGCAACCAGAACAACAATATTATAATCCTGAGCCAATCGGTAGTGAAACGGGATCACCATCAAGCTTTTCATCCTCAACATCATATAAGGAGTCTCCACACACCGTTATATCATCGTCACATTCATGTTTCCCAATATTATCACAACCAACACTAGTTATTGAACGTAGAATTGAGTATATGAATTTGTTTCTGGGTTTCGAACAGGCTAATAAATATGCACTTTATGACGCAATGGGTACACAAATTGGATGGTTAATTGAAAGAGATTATGGTATTGGTAAGATGATCATGAGACAAGTTTATAGACTTCATAGACCATTTACGGTTGATTTGCTAAATATGGAAGGTGAATTGTTACTGACAATTAAGAGACCATTTAGTTTCATAAATTCTCATATCAAAGCAATTTTGCCCATTGAAATTGATTTAGATAGTAAAGAATTGGAGGAGGCATCAGATATTGAAAAGGAAGGTATTGTTGCAGGTGAAAGTATCCAGAGTTGGCGTCTTTGGAGAAGAAGGTATAATTTATTTGAAAGTGTTAATAACGGTAAAGGGTCCTTTGAACAATTTGGTAAAATTGATTCCGGATTTTTAAGATGGGAATTCCCTGTCTTTGATAAGGATAGTCTGGTTTGTGGCTCCGTTACTAGAAATTTCAATGGATTATTCAGGGAAGCGTTTACCGATACCGGTGTTTATGTTTTAAGAATGGATCCAAGCAGTTTTGTTAATGGTGAATCAGAATTTGGAGAAATTTCAAATTACTCATTAACACTAGATCAAAAGGCCGTCATGTTGGCGAATGCAATTTCAATTGATTTTGACTACTTCAGTAGACATAGTGGTGTTGGTGGTGGAGGATTGTTATTTTTCGGCGACAGTGACTAAAACTAACAGCATTTTATTATTGCCATTATTACTACCCTTATTACTATGTACATGTATATATATATATAAACTTGATAGTCGAAATGTTGCTAATACGAGTTTTAACAGTTTTTAGAAAATTTTTTTTTTTAAAACCAAAAATGTTTTTTTATTTATTTACCAAATACAGAAAACTAAACATACTTCATTATAAAATAAATCAAATAAATTAAGCAGTTAAACCGATAACTCCACAAGCTGGTCTACCACCTGCGTTACCAGTTTTCAAAGAGTCGGCATGTCCACCCTTACCTAAATCGTCAGTACCAGCGTGAACAACAACGGTTCTACCTAGAATTGAGTTGGCACCAAATAAGGTGACTAATGAATCTTGTTTGGAACCTTTGGCAGTACCTTGAGAATCCGTGGAAATGTTACCTAAGTCACCAACATGTCTTTCAGTGTCGGTTGGGCCACCGTGAGTCTTACCAAATGGGTTGAAGTGAGGACCTGCAGATGTACAACCATTTGTGTTATCACCAAATTGATGGACATGGAAACCTCTTAAAGCATTGGAATCATTGCCTTCAATTTCCCAGGAAATTGTGGTTGGTTCCTTTTCGGTGGTTTGTTCAAATGTGACAACACCCTTGACGGTAGAATCACCTCTTAAGACAGCGACAGCTTTAACCATTTTTAATTGAGTTTAATAAAGTTTAATTGATTTAAAATAATAGACACAAGTCAATTGAAATATCAAAGAATGGAAAGCAAGTGAGTAGTGCCACCAATGGCAAATGCGAACGAACTCATTTATTTAATCAAAAAATTAAAATATTTTCCCACCCAAAACAAACAAAAAAAAAAGACTCACTGTAAAATTAGCTTAGTCAGCTCGTCACTGTCTATTTTTTGCGGATCTTTAACCACCTGGTGTTGTCTCCATACTGGTTTATACTTAGTTAAATGCTTTGTGGCAAACAACTTTAAGCTGCTCTGCTGTTGCCTCTCAGTAAGCAAACGAGAACTGACTATGTAATCTCTCTATCCGCCACCGGCTTTTGACTTTTATGATCATTTTCATGTTATCATTATCATTATCATTATTGTTATCAGAATTTATTAATGTAAATAATAACCTGAAATAACAAACAAGCAATAATCCGATGAGAAACATAAAAGCAGTAATTGGGAAACTTATCTATTTAAGTACACAATAACGATAACCTAATTATCGTTCCATCTTTACTTGCCACTACCACCATGGTGCAAATAATTTGCTCAATATTACTATATTATTATGTCAGCAATACCAAAAAAACAAAAAAAAAAAAAAAAAAAAAAAAGAACCTCCGCTAATGCGCCACATTTTCTTTATAGCTCTTTTTTTTTTCTTGCTAATCTTGAGATAACGATATCTCCGACGAATTACCGACGGGTTTCCAAGTAAAAAAAGGAAAATGAAAAGCTGATTTTACAAACTTTTCAGCATGTTCAATCAATGTTAGCAGTTACCAGCATCTTCAATTAACTAAACCCGAATGCTTATATATACAGTTATCTCGATATGCTTACAGCTTTTCTTTGTAAAGAGTGCATTCTCGTATCCGGAAGAAATAGATGCTATTAAACTTTTAGAAACTTTAGAATCACATCCAGCAGATGATTACTCTCTAGTGTTTTTTTATTCTCCTTACTGTCCGTACTGTAAAAACTTGGAACCACACTTTGATCCGTTATCAAAATTATATAATGACTCAAGCGTTCATATTTATAGAGTGAATGGATTATCAAACAAAGAGACAAGAAAAACTTTTGGTCTACCACATTTCCCAACAGTCAAATTATATAATAATGGCAAAGAAATTTCAGTATATAATGGCGCCCGATCAACAAGTGGTTTTATTGATTTTTTAGTTGACAAAACAAACTATAAACCTACAATTCAAGCGGAAAATGTTGTTAAAATTAAAAGCGATGATACAATGGCTGAATGGTTTAATTTAGAAAACAGAAGTAAAGATATCATTATTGCGTTTTACACAGATTATTTAGCAAACTGGAATAACCCATATAATAGTTTTTTTGAAGATTTGAGTAACGAAATAGAAATGCAAGATAAAATTTTTGCCAAAATTGACGTGATGGACATTAATGTTAGTGAAATTGTTGAAAAATTTTCGGTGAGTTCATATCCAACCTTTTTTAAAATACCTAAAGCTGATAGTATGGATGAACTTTACAATATTTATAGATTAGAAGGCAATTTTGGTAGAGATGAACTGTTAGGTTTCATTAATAATGAAGATGCTACACAACAGCCGATCGATTTTTTAAAACTTCATAAAGAAGTTGAAGATAAGTATTCCTCATTAAATGACGAAGCCTATGATGATGATGATGATGAAGATGAAGACAATGATGATCACTCTTTATATAAATACAGGGAGCTATAGTTTTGCATAGCAAGTGCTCACTCAATACGTGTCAATAATTTTTACTGTCATCGCGATTTAATATATACGCTAAAAGACCTTTGAAAAATAATTAATTACTTCTTTACTTATTTTGTAATCATCTTTCTGTACTTTTATTGCTTTTAAAAAAATAACAATGTTCAATATATTTCGTGTTTCAGGTGATATATCTCACCTTGTTTCAATTCTTATTTTGATTCATTCCATTCAATCTAAAAGATCAGCAAAGGGTATCTCACTGAAAACACAAATACTTTATGCTGTTGTTTTTATTACTAGATATTTGGATCTATTAGCATTTGAATTCGGTTCATTTTATAACACCTTGATGAAAATATTTTTTATTTCTTCTTCAATCTATTCAATTGTTCTTATTAAAAAATATACAAAACAAATTACACAATACACGGATGATTTCAAGATAATTTATTTGGTTGGACCATGTGCTTTATTAGCTTGCATTTTTAACTATAAATTTACATTTCTTGAAGTTGCATGGAGCTTCTCCTTATGGTTAGAGTCTGTTTGTATTTTGCCGCAATTATTCATGTTACAAAGTCAAGGTGAAGGTGCATTATTGACAATTCATTATATTTTTGCATTGGGTCTTTACAGGACTTTATATATTCCAAACTGGATTTACAGATATTTTTATGAAGATAGATTTGATTTATTATCCATCACAACAGGTATTATCCAAACTTTAGTCTACTCTGATTTCTTTTATGTTTATTACAAAAAAGTCATTCAAAATGTGACTTTCAAACTACCACAATAAGTCACACTTCCTATTATTTTTAGTATATAAAACTTTCATTCCTCGATGTATAATATATATATATATGTGATCTATATTATATCCTCTTATATCTATAATCCATACATAGTAAAACTATAACAATATATTTATATTAATAAAAATTATGATTATATATTATACGTATTCTAATCTTTCTTTAATGGGAAGTATTCAGTACGCACACCGTCCTTCGTCACAATTAAAATTTCTAAACCATCACCAACTTCAATATGTCTTTCAGTTGCAGACGTGAAAGCATCTCTAACCAATTGTAAAACTTCGTCTAATGATAAGTATCTTAGTTCTTTTCTCTTGGTACCATGACTCTCAGGATCCATTTGATTTTTAAAATTAACTTGATTGTCTAAAAATGGCATAATTAGAGATGCTGCAGCACCACCAGCTCTACATTGTTCTCTTTCATAAGATCCAACTGGATCAAATGAAAAAATGGATCCTTTACCTTGTTCATCTAATCCAGCCAAAATTGTGTGGACGTAATATGGAAAAAATCTTTTACCATATAACATATGCTGTATTAATCTAGCAGCACTTGAAACTGATAAATCTTTATTATGATTGAAATGATACCATTTTAATTTATTATCAAAAACTTTAACTAATTGAGTTGCATCACCTGCAAAACCATTTGCAGATAATAATAAATTATCCCCAACACTGAAAACTTTTGGTTCATAACGTGAATTAATACTATAACCAGTCGTATGTCTTGTATCACCTGCTAAAACAGCAAAATCTTCACCTGCAATACCTAAAATGGTACCACCATTATCTAATTAAATTTTTAATCAATGTTAGTACAAAAAAATTATTATGAGTTTTTAATTTTTAAAAATTAAACTAACCTGAATATGGATTAAATTGGTGTTCAATTGGTTCTGTACGAACTTCGTTTGCGTATTCTGTTGTTGGAATTGCCTTTTGCATTTTTTGTTTATAAAAAAACTACTGTATGACAAGTGCTGTAATTTTTATTCAATTTCAAAATTAAACTTGAAATTAAACATGTTTAGGTTTTTTTTGCCCTCCTCAAATGCGTGGAAAGAACCGACACATTTTTTCTACATGCGCCACTGATTGTTATCTTATATTTATAAATATATATCACTAATCAATAATGTTTTCAATAATTTTCAGCTTACTGGGATTAGTTCTCAAGGAGAAAGAGCAAACTAAAAATAAGAGTCAGAATCATTTTAAAAAGGGAACAAAAAAATTAAAAAAAAAGAATCTACAGTAGCAATTTAGCTTACTTTTCGTTTGATATACAATCACCTAGAAGAAACCATCAAATGCACCCATAACAGCTTTGATAAATTAAGCCCTTCTTATAGCCTAACATAGCTTTTTAATCTATCAAATGGAGGTAATGCAAAAAAGTGAATTTATTTTTTAATCCATGGACAATTGCTTTTCACATATTTTCCGGAACAAGTTGACTTCTGAAGTTATGGTCAATTTGATTCCTGATATCAATATTCGCAGGACTTAGTGAAGGAGTAATAATTAATTTCTTATAATCAGCCTCGAAAGGTTTAGGATAAACTTTGGTTTCATTAATGCTCTAGAACCTAATTATTCCAAGTTTAAGAGAAATACCTATACCAGGATCTGTGGATGGATTATCATATTGAACATTTCAGTCTCCTCCAAATCATTTACAATTGATCGAGCATTAATTCTATAAAAATTTTATCATAATCATTGCTTTGTTCAAATAGTATTAAATTGGCGTTCTATTCTTAATCATAGCACCAGCATACCTAGACGACGCATTTGCCTTATCACCATTGTCAGTGATATCAATAGCCTGAGATGTTTAAACGGTACAATTTAACACAGAGATGTTTAAACGGCATATTTTAACACAGAAATGTCATGAATGCTTTTTGATGATTTATCTTTTGATACTTTTTCATATCGGTTAATTTATACTACTTTCAAAAATAATTTAAAAAATAGATGTGCTGCAAAACACGGTAATTTAACAAGTTTAGTAAAATATAAAGTTGTTGCAGAGGAATAAAGAATAAATTTCACTGTATTATCTGATCTACTATCTTTAGTTTATCCCGATTAAGGCATAAATTTAGATTAGACATAATCAAAGAGAAGTATGTAAAATGATAATAAAGAATAACTCGACCAATAATGTTTTATTTATTTTGTTAGAACAAGTCAAAAACGGTATTCACCACATGTTATATAAAATATAGTTAACAAATAGAAGTGATGTAGTTGTAATAAAACGCAACAACTTGTAAATGTGTATCAACATGAACCCATTCATTTGGACCATGAATGTTAGCAGCAAACATATCTGTAAATCCTGGCTGAACTCTATAAATATGGTCAGACAATTTCCAATAGTGTCTAGTATCAGTATTACCTGTCATAATAGATGGAGTAACAATTAATTGTTTTCCAGTAGCACCGAACTTTTCAGGATAAACTTCAGTTTCATAGAATGATTTCATGTAACCTGTAAAAGTGTTCCATATATTGTCATCTCTTGGGGTTATTGGAGCAGTAACCAATTCGTGTCCAAAAGATGAAATAACCATGTTACCATAGGTAGTTGAGGGATAAATTTCTTCTTCATCCACAGTTAATCCAATCTCATATAGTTCTGCAATAATCTTGGCGTGTTTAGTTGCTTTGTCCCAAATAGTATCAAAATCATTACCAATTGCAATTCTATGGTTAATCAATGCACTAACATATCTAGGTAATGCATTCGCTTTATCACCACCGTTAATAATATCAATAGCCTGACTGGTTTGAACATTATATTTAAATAATGGCTGAGCGTTAATATACCTTAGTAACTTGTCTCTTGAAATAGAACTAGATCTAGCACTTAAAGCTGCTTTAGAAATTGGCTTTGGTAAGTGACCATGCTCTGCAGCACATTCAAGCATGTCTAACATTGGATTACTTTTATCCAAAATAGCTTCGTACATATCTTCTTCATACGCAACCAAAAATTTGGATATCATTCCAATTGATGTATGGGCTCTTGGATTTGATGAGTGTCCACCAGGTGTTGTTATTTCAACTTGCATATCCAAGTAGCCTTTTTCAGCAGTAACAACCATACCATAATAATCGCCGTTCATTTCTAAAAATGAGGGAGGACCTTCATCAATAATATGATCCACAAAGTTTTTACCGTGTTTTTCAACTAAGTGTTCACCAATATGGAACGCACCGTCAAACCCACTTTTTTCTTCATCTTGTCCAAACGCCAAAATCACACCTCTCTCAAAATCATCTTTACCATCTTCAATAATCTTAGACAGAGCCTCCATTAAGCCAACAAGTAAATTCTTGCAGTCACTGGCACCTCTACCGAAAATCTTTTTACCATCGTACCTACCGCTAAATGGATCTTCGACCCAATCGTTAGGATCGCCAATTGGAACAGTATCTTGATGTGCAGTTAGCATAATTGGCTTTAATGATTTATCTTTACCTGGAAATTCAAAAATTAAACTATAGCCATTGACAATGGTAACCTCAGCACGTTCAAAAACAAGCGGAAAAGTAGAGTTCAAGTATTCATGAAACTTGGCAAATTTTGAGTAATCTTTCATGACATCTTGGACTGTGGTATCGATTTGAAGTGCATGAGATAATTTAGCAGCAGAATCTTCACGAAATTTAGAATCATGCAAAATATGCTGAACAGTTTCGTGGTCGATAAATGGAATTGGTTCTGGCATTGGACAAACAGATTCCACTAACTTGGCTGTTCTATTGTTACCCCAGGGTTGATAGAATGAGAAAATTAGTAATGCAGCAACAACAGCAACCCATTTTTTATATCCGAATAACTTCTTTGTAGAAGTTTGAGCTCCCATGGATTCGTAACCAACACTTGAAAGTTTCATAGTGAGATGCTCTATACTGAATGGTTGTATATTAGGAGAATATGCCAAGTAGGTGAAAACAGCGAGGGAGATTCTTCAGTTTAAATAGTTATTGAAAATATCGGACCTGCCCAGATTGGGGAATCCGAAATATTTCAATTGCCACTTTTCAGATTTTAAGGAAATTTCAAAATTAGCATTAAAGTTGTAAAATTTACAATTTACTTTACGATCTAAAAGATTAAAAGTCATAAAAAATATGTGGATTAATATATAGGAGAATAATAAATTTGAAGTCGCTTCATCTGAAATTACATTTTTTCTCAACATATACCTCTAATATAATTATAGTAGAAAGCAATAACTTGAAGATGTGTGTCCATATGGACCCATTCATTGGGACCATGCATATTTGCTTCAAAAAGATTCGTTATACCAGGCTGAACACGATAAATATGGTCGGTTAATTTCCAATAATGCTTGGTGTCAGTATTACCTGTCATTGTTGCAGGTGTAACAATGTACTGCTTTGAGGAATCCATAAATTTTTCTGGATAAACCTCTAATTCATAAAAAGATTTCATATAACCGGCTAATCTAAACCATTTATTATCATTAAGTGGGGTTAGTGGGGCAACAGGCACGGATACACCTTTGGCATATATGACCATTTTTCCGTTGCTAGTTTCTGGATAAATTATTTTATTATTAACTGTCAAACCAATATCAAACTCTTCTGCAGTTGATTTGCCGTGTTTAGTTGCCTTTTCCCAAATTGTATCATAATCATTACCAATGGCAATTCTATGATTAATCAAAGCACTCACATTTCTTGGCAACGAGTTAGCTTTGTCACCACCGTCAATGATATCAATGGCCTGACTAGTTTGGACATTATACCTAAATAATGGATCATCATGTATCGATTTTGTCAATAAATATCTTGCAATCGGATTTGCTCTTGCAAGCTTGGAAACTATCCTGGAGATGAATGGTAAATTGCCAAATTCTGCTGCGCATTCGAACGTTATTAAGAATGGATTTTCATCTGACAAAATTGGTTTGAACATATCGTTTTCATAATCATACAAAAATTTAGACATCATACCAATAGATGTGTGTTCTCTTGGATTAGAAGAATGCCCACCAGGTGTCTTAATATCTATAGCTAAGTCCATATAACCTTTTTCACCTGTAACAACCAATCCATAATAACTTCCCATCAAATCGAGAAACATGGTTGGACCTTCATCAATAATGTGATCAACTGAGTTCTCCCCATATTTTGCAAATAGCCATTTACCAATTTCTTTAGCCCCATGTTCACCTTCACTCTCTTCATCGTAACCAAAGGCTAAAATTACGCCTCTTTTTAGTTTTCCATCCTTTAAATCCTCGATAATCAGCTCCATAGCCTCCACTAGTCCAATCAATAAATTCTTGACATCGTTTGTCCCTCTACCATACACTTTTTCGCCATCGTATCTACCACCTAGAGGATTTTCAATCCAGTCTTGAGGATCACCCATGGGAACAGTATCTTGGTGTGCCATTAGCATAATTGGTTTTAAATTTGTATCACTACCATGAAATTCTAAAACTAAGCCATAGCCATTAACTTTAGTCACTTCAGCGGCATTAAAAACGCTAGGAAAGGTTTCTTCAAGGTATGTATGGAATGCATCAAATTTGCTGAAATCGGTCATAAAATCAGTAATTGATGTGTCAATTTGAATTCCTCGAGAAAACCTTTCAGCTGATTTCTCACGAAATTTGTTATTGTGTAACAAATACTGGGTCTTTTCGTGATCTGAGAGCTTGATGTAATCAGCAACTGGGCATTGAGAGTCAGAAATAAATAATGGTTTAATATCAAGGGCTTTAGGATAAAATGTTGCGATAAGAATGGCTATTGCTAAACCAATCGCTTGGAGAGTAATAAAAATGTAACCTGGTCGTTTAATTTGCGACATATAACAACTATTTTCTTTAGGTAAGAAAGAAATAAATGCAGAAATAATAAGTTAATAGGTAAACAAAGAAAATTCAAAAAAATTTGGATTTGTATTACTATTTATAATAAGGGTTCTGGAAGTGTCGCCATAAATCTGGATATCTTAATTCCGTATTCAGCGACAGCAAATTTTTTAAGTGTGGTCTAAGTTGATAGAAACATTAATAATAAGCGAAAAATAAATTTAATTAAATATCTGTCTAATCTAAGATGTACTAAAAACACCTTCCTTCCTACACCAACAGTCATCAACTTCATTTTCGAACTGAAGGTAGCACTTGTTTATCTTTTCAGATTTTTCAAAAAGACGATCGATTTTTGTTCGTATCATTAATGAATTTTCCGTTCTAAAATACTGAACATGTAGGTATCCAACTAATTGGGAGTTAGCACCATCGTGGGGCCAGAACCTGGGTGTGGTATATGATTTCACACCGGGTATCGATAAAACTTCATTTAAGACATCCTTTAATTCTTTCTCTGTATTATCATGTAGGGAAAGTAAAAGATTGGAGGACGAAGACTTTAGTAACGGTATTGCTGAAATAAAAATCAATGTTGCAATCATCATGGAAGTTATTGGGTCAACCAGTCTCCAGCCAGTAAATTTCACTATTATAGTGGACAAAATAACGCCGACCGACCCTAAGGTATCTGCAAGAATATGTAAAAATATACCATTCATATTATCGTTAACTTCTTCATCTTCGTGAACGTCACGAGGTTCATGACATGGGTGATCTTCACGTTCGGATTCACAACCGTTATCGTGGTCATGGTTATCATCCGAATGTCCGTGCCTATGCTCTGGTTTGGAGTGGCATTGATTATTGCTGCAATTCTCTTTATGATCTTCCTTTTCTTCATCATGAGAAACATGATTCTCTGAGTGGCTAGAAGCATGACTATGTGCATGTGAATGTGAATGTGAATGTGAATGTGAATGTGAATGACCATGAATATCACCGTGGTTAAATGCAAAAATTCCTATAATGTTGACTAAAAAGCCCAAAAAACTAACTATTAATAATTCAGTAGTATTTTCTAGACTAATTGGAGTAAATATTCTTTGAATTGACTCATTGTAAATACCAAAAACAATTCCTAATAATAAAGAAGCATTTGTAAAACCTGCTACCGTTTCAATTCTTGCCAACCCAAAAGGAAACTGCTTGCTTGGATTCTCAATATTATTTTTAGCAATAATTGAAGCCATTAAACCCAAAAATAAGGAAGTACAATCCAAAAGCATATGAAGTGAATCACTTAACAAACTTAATGATTTTGATCTAAAAGAATACAATAACTGAATGAACATAAACGCCATGTTTAACAAAAGGAAATTAAAAATAGATTTCGACTCTTTTGAATGGATTAATTGAATAATAAGGCTAAGCATTCGGTTATTGTCAGGCATTTTTTCAGAATTGACAGTATTATTTTCATTAATTATCTCTTTCACCGTGCCATTTGGATTTTTATTTGGAGATATCACTAAAATTAATGCAAAATTCAAAAAAAAAGTCTTGAAATTATATTTTAAAAAGGACGATATCATATCAAATTGTGATTGTTTCGATGGCTCTGCTTCTTTCAAGTACATAACAATTAGCAAGACAAAATTTAGAATCAAAAGATTTATTTTATAATTTTTCTGGAATAACTCTTTATTGGAAAAGACTTTAGAAGAAATTTTTGAAGTGGTAAATTTACCTAAACCTTGTAAATCTACTTGACTAAAAATGAAAATGACTAGAGAACCCACGGCAACAAACATCATTTTGAAGTTGTAATCTTCCAATTTGTAATATACTAAGGTTAAGAACACAAAAAAAGTTAAGATACTTGATGTTTTAAAATCGGGTAATTCGGTTGTACTATTTTCAATAAATGAACTTTGAAATGGATTCGAAAAAATCAATATGGGGATGAAAAATACAACATAACCCATAAAAACCCTATTGAATTCTTCCGGTCTATAGAAAAAAGAGTATGTAAGATCGTATATTGACGAAACAAGATAAATTAAGAGGCTTTGGTATCTCAAGTAAAATAAAACTGGGGCACTTTTATCATCAACTGAATGGTTTTTTGCCTCTCCAAAAGAAAGATTTTTGGTTGATTTAGCTGATATGTCAACTAGTAATAATACAAGTATAAATGGAACAACCCGAGTTGGAGATAATAAACTATTTGATAAAAACAAACACGTTAATGGGATCAACAAAAAAACAATCTTATTGACAAACTTAGCTTCTTTTTGCGTTGTATTTTTTTGTAAATCAATATCATTATTTAAATTAAATTTATTTGTTTGCTCTGAAATTCCAATTTTACTTAATATTGATAATATCAGTAAAGATAATGAAGCAAACAACAAACTTTGAAAAATCGGTATCAGGTACACGTCACTAAATACTAGTTGTGAAGAAGAATTGAAATTGACTGAATTGTTAGTCAATGTGAGAGACACAAACAGCGTCGGTAATGCCAAATACAACGGGGCTAAATTGATTATACCGCCAAAATCCATGTTGCTGTTGTAGGTATTATTCTTGTGTAAAGATCGATAGGTCTGAAAAGCTAAGCAAAATGAAAAAAAAGATCAACGAACTAAGCAACTTTTCATACACGTTCGCTCAGTTTACCGATCAGGACCAGGTTAGTTGAATTTTTTGTAAAACTCCAAAGATACGAAGGAAATATCTAACTTAAAAAGTTCTCTATCCTTAATAATATTTACCATGATTTTATTAGCGTAAATGATTTCAGATTCAGGAACCAAAAAAATGAAATGTCATCCAGAGGTCAGACAGGAAATTGTTTTTTTCTCTAGTTGATTTATTTTAAGAAGACGTTCTTGATAATAAAAAGCGTTACGGTGTCTACTGGGTTCCTCAAAATGATATTCTTTTCATGCCTTGAGTTTAAGTATTTTTTATTTTGATTTATTTTCCTTAACATTCAATTATGTAAATATGGATAGTAATATAAAGAAAACAGGGCCAATTAAACCAAAACTACTAATATTGACTGCAACATCAATTTATTTAGTATTTCAAAAGGCTGAAACTTTATTTGATACCTTAGCTCATGATGGAATTCATTTGAATTCCTATACACAACAAATATTCTTGGAGATTCAGCTCATCTCGAAATAATTCAACGTATACAGATATTATATTATATATTTCCAAAGCTTGTTCAAATACTTTTTAAAATGGCCTGACCAATATATTTCGATATACGCAAAGGAAATACTATTGAAATGTATATTTACATGTTCAATAATAAAGTGACTATGCATTAATATGTTAAAACAGAATTTTGAAAGTGTAAACGATTTTGCGCTACTTTGTAAAGTAAAACATTGATGGAATTGGATTTTTTTAGTTGTTTGATGATAATTGATTTGGTCAAGGTGGGATTGACATAAGAGAAAGAGAAACTATTGATCGTATCACTGTTATTATTGAAAACTAATTATCCTTGTAACATATAAAAAATTTAATACAAATTGCATAAAAATGATTTCTTAAATTTTATGACTAAATACAAATATTCAGTTCATGATTATAGCAAAACTTTTATAAGGAAAAGGACAAAAAAAATATTCAACAGCTTGGCGATACTTAAAATTATCTTCAAAGCCTTGATATTCAATATCAGCTTAACCCTCTAGATCTATCATATAATTCCACATTCAAACCATTTTACAAAACAGTTAAGTCATTTATAATTTTTTTTTTTAAATATTCTGGACCATGTTTTATGTTCCTTTTATGCTTTTTTTCTTAATCCATAGTAGCTGATTTGTTTCTCTATCTACGAAGCACATGTATCTAGTTGGTATTTATTTTCAAAAAAAAATTGTAGCTAAAGGAGTTTCACATTGAACAAGAGCAGTTTCTCTTTCTCTAAAGTAATTCCCACCTTGACCAAATCAATTATCATTTAATTTTACGATAGATTGCAGTTTTGACTGATAAAAGATAAAACTCCGCAATAAAATTCATCGACAGGAAAAAATCGGTTAATTTTATCACCAAATCCTGCTGAGTACCAAAAAAAGGTTCAAAAAATATCTTGTTTTATATTTTAAATAGGTTGTTAGACATTAATTAGCAAGAATATTGCTTACAAACATTACCCCAGATTTTAATTCCTTCTTCAATTTTGGTCGCAGTTAAATGACTTATGGATAACCTAGTTCCATGCTTTCCCCAACCTTTCAAATCCCCAGTAACTTCAAAGTTATCGCCTGTTGCCAAGACCACACCTAACTCATTACATTTCTTAGCAATTGCTAAATTATCATAACCTTCGGGTAATGTAACCCAAGAAAAATAACCGCCGTCAAGACCAGAAATATGTGTACCTTTTGGTAAATATTGACTGACTGCATTTCTTAATGTTTCGGATCTTTCTTTATATAGTTCATTCAAATGGCCAATAATTTTCTCAACAGAACCATTTTTAATCATTTCACCAACAATAACTGTATTAAGATGACCAGGCGTACCTCCTGACATGTTTGCACCACCTGAAGCTATTAGTAGTGCTAATTTATCAGTAGCGGTTTCTTGCCAACCAACCCTTAAACCTGGGCCAAGCAATTTAGAAAAAGTTGCATTAGAAATTGTATGGCCATATTCATCACCTTCTGGCAATGTTTCTCTGTCCAGGTGAACTAGACGTTTATATAAATCTTTTTTTCCTGTTCTGTAATCTAACAAATCATAAACATCATCACAAATAATCAACATGTTATATTTTCTTGCTATCTGTAATAACCTATGTCTATCTTTAATTGATAATGATCCACCTTTAGGGTTTGAAAAAGTTGGCACAATATATAAAAGGTAATTAAAAATTTTCTTCATTGGTCTATTGGGGTCGTAGGTTTCAGGTATATCTTCTTTGCTAATATGTTTTTTTGATGGGGATTCGGTCTCAAATTCAGTTAGTTGTTTTTCTAATAATTCAAAATCAATCGAGCCATCTTGAAATTCATCAATGGCAATTAATTTCCCCGCAAAACCAGCATCGATTAACGTAGCATTAACTAAAAAATAAGTTGGAGAAACTAAAAACGCCCTTTTTGTCAATCCGTTAAAAGGACTGGTTAGCTGAAGTAGAATATTCATTAATCCCGAAGAAGCACCATTGGTTAGATTAATACAATTTGGATCTGTAGGGCTCGACAACTTAAACAATTCATCATTCCAATGAGCAATTAAGGATCTAACTTCTTTATTTCCTAAATCTGGACCATAATTCAAAGGATGTGTATTATCTAAGCCATCGTAATTAGCCATGGACTTGTCAAAAGTGGTCAATATGGTTTGAGTGGCCTTTAAAATTTCCTTGGACGGTAGAAGCTCTGTCGAAGGGTGACCCTTAAAAAAGTTATAAGGAGATATTTTTTGATGACTCATTGTATCAGTTGGTAAAACTTTCGTAAAGAAGTTGAGGAAGGATGTTGAAAAGAAAACTCGGAACATTAATAATTTTCAAAAATAGCTTTGAGATTATTGTTTCCCGCCTGACCTCGCAAATTTAGCGATAGTTGAGTTTCAAGGAGACGGATCATTAGTTTACGTTTCTAGGTATTATTTATGAGTAGTACAAATTCTGAATACATGTAGTTTATAACTTCCGATATAAAACAGATATTTCTAATAATATTTTTATGTGCTTAGTTTAATTTATGGTGAATAAATAATGGTGCAAACTATTTCCAGCTTTTTCGTTCGGTTTTTGATTATTTGACGTCAAACTTTTACTATTTATAATACTGACTATGCATTTAATATTGATAAGATAATCTTGTACCTATCCACGCTAAACTAAGTACAAAATGCTAGTTAATTGCGAAAATCAGAAACCCTATAAAAATCGATATCACAATGATGCCTTTGTTCGTTCAGGGTCAGACATTTTATTCTACTACATAACCAATCCATCAAAATTTAAAAATCTAAATACATGAAATGATTATTAATCAATATAAATGCCATAAAAATACAAGAACAAAATAGTTAGGCCAGCTATTAAGTTAACTTTCAAAATCTTTTTCAGTGATGCCAGATTGATCGCACATTGATCTGAAAATGCCATCTCTTTGATTGTAAAGTGTCAAAGGTTTGTCGAAGCTAACAACTTCACCCTTATCCATGACCACAATTCTATCATAACCAAGAATTGTCTTCAATCTATGAGCAATACATAAAATAGTACAATTTTTGAATTCAGTGGCAATAGTGTTTTGAATTTTTGAATCTGTTTCATAATCCACACTAGAAGTAGCTTCATCCAATATTAAAATTTTTGTATCCTTAACCAAAGCTCTTGCTAAGGCAATTAATTGTCTTTCCCCTAAGGAGAAATTAATACCATCATCTTCGACAACCCTTTCGAGGTGAAATTTGTGTAAATTTTCATCATCTCTTTGTTGGGATTTAACGCTAGTCAAATCTTTAGCATCAATTAGACCAGCGGTAACTAATGCACCCCAAAGTTTATCGTCGGTAGTTTCATTGAATGGGTCTAAGTTATGTCTAATATTTCCCACAAACAAAACAGGATCTTGTGGAATAATCGTCAATTTTGATCTCAAAGCATGGAGACCTAATTTACTGATATCAATACCATCCACATGAATTTTACCTTCATATTCTGTTAATCTATACAAACAAGTCATGAATGTTGATTTACCAGCTCCAGTTCTACCACAAAACCCAACTTTTTCATTTGATTCAATATTCATGGAGACATTCTTCAAAACATAAGGTAATTCAATTCTGTATTTCATGTTGACATTTTCAAAATTAATAGAACCATTTTGTGGCCAATTTGGAGATGGATCTGTTTCCGGAATTTCATAAGGCGCTTCTTGAACTAAATCGAAAGCATAATGGTTCATTCTTTCCACAGAATTGAATTCGTTTTCAACCTGAGTAATAGCTCTTAATGCTAATGACAATAATCCTGGAACGCTCATCGAGTATGATAATAATAAACCTGTGGATGAGGCACTAATTTTGAAAACTCGAAAACAACATAACATGGCAACAATGAAAACAAAACCAACAGTAATAATAGATATATTAGATCCTAGCCACCTTTGTGAAACAAGTGTTAAATAAAACGCTTCATTCTGATTATCAATAAATCTGTTAAGATCTTCCAAAAAGTTTGGAACTTTCTTATAAGCCTTGATTGTATTTTTACCGCCAATTGTTTCATTGAAATGTGAATAAACAATGGATCTTTTGACAGCATCAATTCTTTTGATTTCTCTTGAACTTGCTTGATAATAACTTGTAATTCCAAAATATAGGAAAGCAACAATTGGAACAGCAATTGCAAACCATGGTAAGTAAATAATACATAAAATAAATGTACCAATAACTAAACACATTGGAAAAACTGCCATTCTAAGCTGTTCAATAATTTCATTATCCAAAACATCAGTGTCTTTGGTAAACCTATTTAAAACTCTACCCATTGGTGAAACATCCATAAACGCCATTGGAACATGTAGTATTTTTTGTGTTGCCATAATATTCAAGTTCTTAGAAGATTCGTTTGACAGGTAAGCCATAAAAGCAAATTCAATGGCCAAAAAAATTGCATATAAAAAGTTGAACATTATATATAAACCCATATAAAAAGCTTCTGATCTTCCTGGAAATTTATTCGAAACCCAAAACGACAACCAATTATTACTAAAAAATTCACAAAAGGTTGATAGAACAGCTGATGTAACGAAGAGTGGAATAAAAGAAATTTTGAAAGCACCAAAACCTAGAACCATATAATGTTTATAAACCCGCCATGTGAGACTATTAACAGCTTTTTCTTCATCCGCAACAATCCTAACTTCATCAATATTTCGATTATTTACAATTTCTTGTTTTTCATTATTATCATTATCATCATCATCATCACCATCCACCATCATATTTAATTCAGCGTCATTATTTTCAGTTTTGTCCTTTTGAAACTCAAATAAGTTGACGACATTTTCATTTCTGGATTCCAGTTCTTTGATTGTACCTATATCGACAGTACCATCACCATTCAAGAAGATCATGCGATCAGCATCATCAACTAAATTTAATTGATGTGTAGCTAGTACCCTAGTTTTATTTTTCAATAACCCTAAAATACAACGTTGAACAATGTGCTTACCAACTTTGGCATCAACTGCACTTAAAACGTCGTCCAATAAAATGATATCTTTGTCAGCATAGACAGCTCTTGCAAGATTAATTCTAGCTTTTTGCCCCCCTGATAATGTAATACCTCTTTCACCAACTTCTGTCATATCACCACCATTAAACATTTTAAAGTCATTTTCTAAACAACATGCATAAATAACATCATCATATCTTTTTTGGTCGTATGGTGAACCAAATAAAATATTCTCTTTAATTGTGGCATTTCTAACCCAGGAATAACCACAAAGTAATAAATCACCGTCAACATAAACATGTCCATTGGATTTTTTCATAAATCCTGATAGTGCATTTAATAATGAAGATTTTCCTGAACCAATTGAACCAGTGATGACAATGAATTCTCCTTTAAAAATTTCAAAATTTAAATTATGTAGGCCCGGAAATTCAGTGGCTTTTAAAGAAATATCGGTTTTAGAAACAGATGAGCTTTCAGATTCAACTATTTTTAGCTCAGGGTTAACTAGAACTTTCTTTGTTTTCTCCTTTTCAATATTATTTTTATTCTTATTTTTATTTTTTTTTCCAGCCTTTTCTTGATTTTCTTCTTCTTCTTCCTTAGTTTCTTCAAATTGTTCCCATTCAAAATCAGCATCAATAACTTTCACTGCTAATTTTTCATCAGTGAATTTTTCAAAACCGGATTCGTCATCATTAACTTCACCACAAGACAGGAATTCTGAAACTCTTTCAAAACCAACTTTCATATCCGCTCCAGTCGCTAGCGACATTGGCAAAAGTATAAATTGATTTGACAAAACATTAAATAAAGATAATGAAGAGAAAATGTCACCTGAACTTCTAGCCGAGGAAATTCTATACATTGTAAGGAAGGAAGCCATTGCTGCAAGGTTTGGTAATGCTATAACAAAAGAAATAATAACATTTCTAAGCGCTTGCAAAGCAAAAACATATTTCATTTCACTTGATCTTGCAGCTTCAAGTCTACTAGAATATGAAGATTCCCAACAATAAAACTTAATCATTTTAAAATTCTTCAACAATTCTTTTGTCAAATTAACTCTGATATCAGTAAATTTTGTAGCATTTTTTCTCAAACCGACTAATTTTTTGAACGACAATCCAAGAAATCCAAGCATGACAACAAATGAGAAAATACCAACTAGTGATGCAACACCAATATTGTTTATCAAAAGTCCAATGGCAATAGCAACTGGGATTGGGAAACAAAAAATAAAGGGGAAAAGACCAATTCCAAAATCAATTCTATTCAAATCAGTACTCATAATGGAATTAATTTGACCAGATGGAAATGAATGCTCTCCCTTAGCATCTAATTTCATTGATTTTTCCAACATTAGACGGGTCAAAATACATCTTGATTTTGCCCCTGCTGTCATTAGATGATAGAAGGATAAATTGATAGTGATCGAAATGAAAAATAGCATAGCACAACAACCAATTGCAAAACCGACACCTTGACCAATTTGTGACTCCAATCCAAGAGCTTTATGTTCAACAAAATCGGTTAGTTTCTTTTGAAGTAATGGATCCATAGTGGAAGCAACATCTGATAAAATTTTAAAAAAAATGCCAGAGAAAAAATCAAAACCAACAGTTTTGTACAAGCCATAAATAATGTCCCTCTTAACAATTCTAAAATCCTCTAAATCGGCTTCCCTTGAAAATGTCGAATTCTCTAATGTTTCGTTTCTTGCTTCACATTTTGATAAGACAAACTGATCTTGCCTTTTTAAAACTCTCTGATCAAAATGTTTTTTAAATTTTGAATATAAAAAATCAACTTTGATCTCTTCACTTAGTTTGAACAAATCTTCGGGTTGTAATGTTCTTTTATAACCAACTTTTAGAATTGGGTTGAACCACCAAAACATCATTCTTGAAACCACATTGGCTTTCTTTTCTGGGTATATTTTTCTTTCATCTTCGCTTGGCAACTTTGGAACTTTTTTGCTTAGTATCAAAGAAAAAAATCTGTTTTGAAGGCGTAAAGTATTTGGATCTTGTTTTTCCAAAGTATTTATATCCATTGCTGATTACTTTAGTCAATTCAATAAAATAACTTTTATGCTAAAGAGTTTTAAAATATTGATTAATAAAAGGAATTTGTTTACTTTATAGGTAATTACAATTCATATCACCTCTACAAGTAAAAATATGTGGAATCTTACTGAAAACCTTTATACTCAATAAATTGTAATACTGCGAAAACCTACATCATTTTTTTTTCTAAAAAAGACACTGTATCACCTATCGCCGGACCGAGGCTTGAGTGTCGGAGATTGTAATTGCCTGTTTAAGAAACCGAGGGTCGGATATAGGATGGATTTAACTTAACTCTCTACTATATCTCCGTCTCTGCCTTTCTCTGGGTATTATTATATTTAATTCAAGTCTTTCAACATGGTCCAGTATACTGCATTCTATGGCACGTTACCTGATATACTACTATCGGTAACAAAATTGATAGTAAAGCTGATTTGAATAGTCTTTATTGCATATTTATTATCAGCCGCATGACGTGTTTTATATATTGTGATAATCTGATTTTATGCTCACGGTATTGGTCATAAGTGTTCTGACATGAGAATTAAATGAGTCTTACAAGACTAAACAGAAGTTTTCGACTTAAATGAATATAACTATACTCTTACCGCAACATAGATGTAACAAAACAAAACAAAACAAAAAAGTTTGCAGATGTTGCACACCAATTGTAATAAGTTAAAATTTGGTATATCCTTGAAATTCACAATTTTAAACTTCTAATTTTGAAACTAAAACTAAAACTAGGTAATCTACAGGATAATCAAAGTAAAGATAATGTTTGCTATCCATCTAAGAATCACTTACATTAAAAAATTACCCGAAGTTGACTTCCTTAAAGCTTATCGCAAAAACATTAAATAATTTCAGCCGGTTATCTGCTAAGCGGTTTGAAAAAAACTGAACTTTTATACTACTATTTGCCCGTCATAACCACTATATTATGGTACACATTAATGTCAAACATAAGTCTTATTCTTTGATGTGATAATGTGAATACAAGCGCTAAAACAGTATAGATGGAGTGAACAGAAGTAGAGAAAGAAAGAAAGAAGGAAATAAAAAGAGACCCAGACGAGTGAGTTTTTTTTGCCATTTAGGTTCCGATAGTTTCTTTACTACGTTTTTACACTTGCCCTTCATTACAATTACTTGGAAAATATACCTTAATATATTAATTAAAACCCCAGTAAAATGAAATTCTACGCCGTTCGTGTTGGTCGAAAAGTTGGTATCTTTGGAAACATGGAAGATTGTCTGAAACAAGTAGAAGATTTTAAAGGGTCTGAATTCAAATCTTTTGATAAAGAAGAGGATGCTACCGATTATCTCAATGGAGAAGTTAATGGTACTACTAAATCTCAGGAATCAAATGAACCAAGTAAGGAAATTGAAAACAACAAAAAAAAATCACCAAAAGTTATACCATATTATGACACCTATTTTATAGCCACAAAAAAAGTGGTTGATCCAAGTGTTGATCCAAGTGAATTAATTGCTGGTTATGCTTTATCTTTTGGATCTATCGGTGGTTCTGATGGCTATTATACTTGCGAAATCATTTTTCCATTTGATTATGAAGGACAAAAAAAGGTAAGAATACCAGAAACTGCTGCTAAAGAAAATTCATTGACAATTTTGGAAACTGATGATTTGGCAGCAGCAATTTATGAGAAGTCTAAAATTGATAAGTATAAACCGACTCCTGAAACTTTGGAAAAATTTAAGTCGATTTCAAAGCCTCATGAAAAAGTCACAACAATATATACTGATGGTGCATGCAAGGTTAACCAAGGCCCAAGGCTGTCAAATAAAGCGGGTTTTGGAGTTTTCTTTTTTGATTTCGATATTAGAAATAAAAGTGGTAGAGTTAGAGGTATACAAACAAGTCAGCGTGCTGAATTGATTGCAATTTATTCTGCACTAATTAAAATCAAACAAGAAATTGAAAATGAAAAAATCAGAAATTATAAAATTGTCACTGATTCCCAATACTCTATTGATTGTTTAACAAAGTGGTGTAAAATATGGGAAACTAATGGTTGGAAAAACAAAGCTGGTAAAGATGTGTCTAATAGAGACATTTTGAAATTAATTGTCGAACTGTTCAAATTTGTTAATGCAGCATACGAAAAGAAAGGTTGGGAACCACTACGTTTGCGTCATATTGGTAGACAATCAAATAGTCATGGAAGCTCAATGGCAGAAAAATTCGCTTATTCAGGTTGTGATCTTGAATTTCAAAAGTAACATAGAACTTTGTGTGTAATAAATAAAATATAATTGGAATTTGCTGTTAATTTTTTGAAGAGATGACAAAACATCGAGAATGCTTGATTTCAATTACGGTATGTAAAAATAAAATGTTATATAGGGATTTATCCTTGGGGCTTTTTGTAAAAGTATTTTTTACATCAAGTAACTAATTAAATCTTGTAATATACAACATTTAACATTTAACTAGAAGAATTGATAATCTGTGGTTTAAAAAGATAAGAAACTTTTTTTCATGAGAGAGCATATTTTACCTGACTGGCGCATCACTCTCTGTCGAATCCTTTCTCAACACAATAGGATTAATTTATCAACAACAGATAATATACTCAAGTGGTAAATAAAACCTTCAAAATTAATTTAAGCAGAAGAATATATCAAAGGGTGGGGGTTAATTTACTATTTCTTAGAACAAAATATTATGTCGTTCGTAAAGGCAGACAAAGAGGAATTTTCCACTCTTGGGACGATTGTTCAAAACAAGTAGTTGGGTATAAAACTGCTGAATATAAATCATTTAAAGATATAATTGATGCCGAGATATATCTTAAATCTGAAAGTGAAATTTCCAGGACTGGTAATATGGGTCAAGTTTCATCCATTTCGAAATTTAACGATGTAAATGAAAGATCAAAAATCAAGAATATGAATGACCAAAGTCATCACTTTCAAGAGCCAGGAACTTTAGATATCGAAGAAAATTTTAAAAACAAAGATAATAAAAATGCTTCCTCTAGCTCTCCGGATATTCCTAAAATTTTACCAGTGCCGATGGCTACACAATTGTATGATATGGGATTTTATATTTCAGAAAACGTTATCAAAGAAAACGGTAATCCCAATATCTATATTGGAGGTTTCATTCAGTCATTCGTCTCAATTGATGTTATTTCAGATTATTATGTTGGTGAAATTACATTTCCTTTAGATTATCCAGGTGAAAACAAAATTAAATTTAAGAAGCACTCAAAACATGGTACAGTAGCCATTTTTGGAAATTATAGGGCAAAAAACATTCAAAATGAAATATATAAGTTAACCGAAAAAGCTGAATATAATCAAAAAGAGCCAATATTTAAAGTTTACACAGATGGTGCTTCTAAAGGTAACCAGTACAAAGATCAAAGAAAGGCAGGCTATGGAGTTTTTTTTGGTGATTATGACAGTAGAAATATGTATGGTAGTGTCGAAGGTGAACAAACAAATCAAAGGGCTGAACTGATGGCAATTCATCATGCATTAAAACGGATTAAATTTGAAATTGAAAGCAGTAAAATTCGGTCTTATATAATAGTTTCGGATTCAAAATATTCAATTTTGTGTCTAACTAAATGGTTCAAAAAATGGGAAACCAATAACTGGTTGAACGCTAACGGTGTCACCGTTGAACATAAAGATGTCATTCAGTCATGTTTAAAATTAGTTAAATGGATTAACGATAGGTACGATGAATTGGGATTAGGTCCAATACAATTTGAGCACGTTAAGGGTCATAATGGTAATTATGGAAATGAAATGGCTGATCAACTGGCAAATAAAGGTTGCGAAGTATAATTAAAAAAATTTCTGTAAAAACACTGTCTTGTATAGAAAGAAAAAACGAATAAAACATGACGACATAATCATGTAAATAATTTCTGAATTTGGCGACAAAACAATAAAGTTGTTTCAGCCCATGAATTTTATTTTATGCACATTTTTTTGACATTTAATTTCAAACAAAGAACATGAAATATTATGCTGTTCGGAGAGGTCATAAAACAGGAATATTTCACAGCTGGAGTGAATGTGAACAGAAAGTAAATGGATTCAAGGGAGCGCAATTCAAATCTTTCAAAACGATTCCAGAAGCCAATAATTATTTGAATAATGGTAGTAATGCGTCAAAAGTTGGCCCACAGCGTACTAATAAACACATTAAAAACCACGTTAAAAGTAGTGAGCCATACTTGAAACCAATTGCTAAGAACAATAAATCTGAGGACATTGTTGAAACCAAACTGGAATACAATGATGATTCAAAATTAGTGATCATTAGTGGAAAATCAAATATTGATAATGGTACGAAAGAAATTTACACGGATGGTGCATCAAAGAATAATCAGCGTACCAAACAGGGAGGGTCAAGTGCAGGTTATGGTGTTTATTATGGTGAAAATGATGTAAGGAACTTAAGTGGTAAAGTTCAAGGTGCTCAAACTAATCAACGAGCAGAATTAAGTGCAATCTATTATGCACTAAGACAAATCAAAAATGAATTCGATACCGGTGTTATAAATAAATATAAAATTTTAACAGATTCAATGTATTCCATTCATTGCCTTACCAAATGGTTTACGAACTGGGAAAGAAATGGATGGAAAAATTCAACGGGTAAAGATGTTATTAATCAAGATATAATAAAATCATGTTTAAAACTGATCAAAAGTGTCAATTCAATTTATCTTCAAAAAAACATGAAACCATTAGAATTTGAACATGTTAAGGGTCATGCTGGTATTTATGGTAATGAAATGGCAGATATATTAGCTGTTGCAGGATGTGGAAAGATTCTTTAAAATTCTTTTATAATATTTACCATTTTATCAGTTGTGTTAAATATTAAATTAGTATCCTAATCAATACTGTGAATATACCAAAAATCTATATTTAAATAAAAAACTGTTTTATAAAAGAAACCAAACCCTCGATTAATACATGTACCATGTTCGTGTCCTATTACCAAAATGTATTCTCACTTCCGAAATCTGTAACGAAAAAATCTTAAACCTAATAATGGCACCTTCAAAGTTCTTCGCATATGATTACAAGACTTCATTACTCAATGTTTTATATCAATTCATTAATTAATGTATCTAACCAAATTAGAAAAAGCAACAGAACAAGAAAACAAAAAAAATCAAAATAAATCAAAATAAACCCAAATTAAAAAAAAATTACCCAATAATGAAACGACATAATTTTTTATGTTTTTAAAAAACCAAAATAAGACAAAACAGCAAAATATTTGATATAACAAAAATGTTACTCAAAAGGAAATAGAAGAGAAGGAAACAGAAGACAAGTAAAATAAGAATTAAAAACTCAATATATTTCCTAACTGATACCGTCATCCATAATACCATATTTGAACCATTTATGATTTAAAGCTTCAACTGCTGTTATTCTTTTACTTGAATCGAAAACTAGCATTTTTTTAATCAAATCAATGTATAAATACCAAAAATGATAATCGTTTTTATTTTTTGACGTTATTGCAAAATGATTCAGAGAATCTTTAAAACTTAATTTTAAATCAAATGAGTACCCAACTCTGTCCCCAATTATTTTTTCTATGTTTCCCATTTGCTCAACCTCTCTAATTAATTTTAGATCCGTTGAAGGTTTTGGGAAGGTTAGGCGACCAGACATTTTTGAAAAACACTCCGTAATGGCTGAGTCAACTCGAGTGTTAGAATTTGTGTATTTCTTTTTTGAACAATGTATGTTAAAACATTTACGAACAATTTTCAAATCAATTGGTTCATCTAGAACTTTTTCCATCATAGCTAAGTGTTGTTCATTTTCATGAGTTCTGAATAATGCATCACCGGTTATTAATTCAACAAATATGCATCCAATTGACCATATATCACATGGGAATGACCATCCAATACCTAAAATGATTTCTGGAGCACGATAATGTCTTGTTGAAACAATTGAAGAATGATATTCATCTTGGAAAATCGCAGAACCGAAATCAATGGTATAAATTTTTGGATCTTTTAAGATTTTTCTATAGCAAATTTCATTTGAAGATTGTCCGTATTGATCAAATTTTCTATATTGCTTTTTAACATAAGAATCATCCTTTAAAAGAATATTTTCCGGCTTTAGGTCAGTGTGAATCAAATTTAGATCATGTAGAAATGCAACAGATCTTAATAGTTGTCTTGCCATTGCCTGAACATGAGAACCTGGAAATGACAAAAATTGATTTTTTTCCATAAAGTCATATAATGAGATCTTTAACAAATCTGTTACTATACAAATATGGTTTCTATAATCAAAACACTCTCTTAAATGAATACATTGAAACTTATTATCTGGATCGTGTTTTTTTAACATTGTTAACACTCGGAGTTCAATTTTAGAGGCTTCCCTATATTTATGAATTGATTTAATAATTTTGATAGCAACAACTTTATCAGTTTTTCTATCATAGGCCTTAATAACCTTACCAAATGTACCTTGACCTAATAATTTTTTAATTATGAATCTATTATTTGCAAATGGTGAACCATTTTTAATAATATAATGGCCATCGTCGTCATCACAATTGACATTATCATCATCATCTTCTAATTCATCAATGGATTTTAAAAATTTATCATCATAAGAACCGTTAGAAGAAGTTGAGGTATTTGAATTTGAATTAGAAGTTGAAGAAAATGTATTCGAAGATATTGAAGACTTATTACTTTCAATTGATTGATTATTAAATGACATTTTTCTGTTCAACAGTTTTTGATTTTGAAATTTATTATCTTGATAAGTATAATTCACAGCATTAATGTTATTGAGATTTTGATGATTAATAAGAGAAGCTTGAACTTCCCCAATTTTTTGTAAAATTGAATCTTTATCTAAAGCAGGCGAGTATGACATTGTTGAATAGGATAATTGTGGTAAGGATTTAGTTCTCTTCTTTTTTGAGTTCGGTTTTTTCATAAATCTATTCACAATACTAATTGGAGAAGAGTTTTTTAAGAAACTTAAATGTCTTGTTGCATTATAAGAAACAGTCGATGAGGAAGAATCTGATCTAATATCATCAAATCTGTCACTATAAGAATCATTTTCAATGTCATTACTGTTTCCAATATCATCATTTTCATCACCATCATGGTTATAACGATGGTGATGAAGATTATTGTTACTAATATTATTGATTTTATTATGATCATCAAAAATATTCTGATTGAAATGTGTATGCTTACCGTCAGTGTCGAACTTCACATCATTTGAATAATCATCAATAAATTCCAAGGCACTTTCTGATTCCATGTCACAATAACTTGAACCATCGAGCGTTATTTGGTTTTTAAATTCGTTCTTAAAAACGTAATCATCGGAATCAGAATCTAAATTAATAATATCTTCATCAAATTCATCTTGAAAATGTTGCTTTTTCGAGTTTAAGTTCGAAGGATTTCGTAGAATGTCTGAATTATTATTTGAATTTAAATAATTGTTGTTTGTAGAATATGATAGTCTTTGACGTTTTCGATTATAGGAAGATGTTGTAGCCGCAGTCATCATTTCTCTTTGTTCTTGGCCTTGTTCTTGATGTTGTTCTTGTTCTTGTTATTCGCTATCTATTTTGAGCTATTTAAAGTGTAATTATGGGTATCAAGTCAAGGTTGTAGTATCAACTCAATAAAAGGGGTAAAAATGTGATCGAATTGGATTCAAAAAAGGGCACAATTTTTTGGGGAAAATGATGTGCTTAGATAAGTAAAGCAAGCAAAAGAGTATGCTGACTTAGTTCAAGTAATCGTAATGTAATTAAGTTAAAAACTTTAAAGAGTATACCGAGGCAATAGAGGTTAGAGTATATTGATTAATAAATAAGTAAATAAGTAAATAAGTAAATAGATAAATAAATAAGGTAGTTCAGACAGATTATATTATGTTTGATAGCCCACCATGTGGGCAGATGAGGCAAATTATCAAATTATCAAATTATCTAATTAATTTAAATTAAGAAAAATATGTTTCTGCCATTTGCTCTTTTTTTTTGTTTTTTAATTTGATTCCTGAGACGATTTGTCAAGCCATTTGTTGACACGCGCGTCGATTGACAGAGAATTTTCAAAAAAATTAAAACAATTTTAAATGTTTTAAAATGAGCCACTTTTCAATTTCCACCAAAAAAAAAAAATGTTTGTGGCGAATGTCTCCATATTTTAAACATATAAACATCACTGCAGTACTATACTATACACTATATCTATAATCATATTAATTTGTGCCGTTGGATTCAGTATTATTTCAATTCATGAAAACCACAGACAATAATCCTTCTAGTTCTTCGTCTGCTAATTCGGCAGCTGCAACTTCAACTGCTGCCGCTGCCTATGCTATGGTCACTGCAAATCAACTAGGTAACAACGATAGTATATCACAATCCAATAACGGAATCACATCTCAACAACAACAACAACAGCAGCAGCAGCAGCAGCAGCTTCATCTTCACCGTCAGCTCCAACAACAGCACGCTCAAAATCAGCATTCAAATAATTCATACCCATTTATTGCTCATGATCCAAATTTAATTAATGCTAAAAAATTACCATTGCATGATGAATTGGCTCCATCAATACTACAATCTCCTACTAATGATCCAAATGAATTGGAAGATCGTAGATTTATATGCACCATTTGCCATCATTCATTTACACGCAAACATAATCTAAAATCTCACTTATTGATTCACACGGATGAAAAGCCTTTCAAGTGCTCACAGTGTTCGAGTCAGTTTAGAAGACAATATGATTTGAGAAGACATGAAAAATTGCATACTGGTGAAAAACCCTTTTCTTGTAAGCAATGCACTAAAACCTTTGCAAGAGCTGATGCTTTATTGAGGCATCAAAATTCGAGTTCAGGTTGTGCAATCCAAAATGATTCTGCATCTCCATCTCAATCATACGATTCTACCACCACTAACAATAATATTGATATTGATATTCCGGCACCAACAACTACTTCTATTGGCGGTACCATCAATGCTGCAACAACTACCAAAAGAAAATCAGACAGTGAAAATGTTCATAACAATGATATCGAACTTCAAAACAAAAGAGTTAAATCGAATGATATCATTGAAAACAATCAAATTGAATCAACGGATGAATCAAACTATTTTTTACAACAAGAACTTGAAAATAAATCCAAAGGAGAAGCGGAAGAAAGAGGGGAACAGGGAGAAGATGAAATAGAGAAAGAAGAAAATGATCACGACAACAATAACAATAGTAATGCGAGTTCTCGTTTAAATAATGACATTAATGATGAACCATCATCTTCAACTGAGTTAGCTACAATCAATTCCAAAGCTGTAGCGAGCAATACTCAATTAATTAACGCAATGAACTTATTACCTGTGAACCTTAATTTAATGAATTTACCAGTAAATTCTATGGGTAATGGTCCTTCAGTGAATGAATTTTCAATAAATGGTAATCAAATCATTTCTAAGTTGGTTCAAGTGGTTTATTCTTTGGAAAAAAGGGTTACCGTTCTTGAAACAAGATATAATAAATTAACTAATAATGACGACTCAATATAAAAATTAAAGGATTCATCTATTTATTTATAATTTCATTTTTATCTTATCTTATTATTATTGTGTATACTTTTGTCTTCATTGTATTTTACTTAAACTTTGATTTTTAACCTTATATTAGCTTTTGCAAAATCTATATTATAACTTAACTATTTACATGGTGATATAAAATACAAACCCCGAAATTCTTTATTTCATTTTCCATACTGTTGATTAAGAATTGCCTTTACTGTCTTCCGGTAATCCTAGGTCTTGCCATTCAACTTTTTCCATTAATTCATTATCCATTCTACATTTTAAGTATTCTTTTGCCAATAGACGACAATTTGGTGCGTTCTCATTTTTGACTAACTTTAAGCATTTCATATACTTTGTCATTGATTCTTTACAGTCTCCAAAATGATCTAAGGGAAATGAGCCACGTTCCGGTGGTGTTGGTTTCAATGCTTTTAGTGAATTACCTGGATTTGCAGACATAGGATGTTTCTGACGATATTATATTTATTACTTGATAGTTCTGGTACAAGGAAATCAAATAGAGTAAAAAAAAAAAAAAAAACATAAAATTAATTTTAGCGTTTTCCCAATCGAACGAGAACCCAAACCTCGTATTAGTTGATCAAGTCTAGGTTATATAATTGCTTCTTGATTCAATGTTATCTCCGGATTAATAGTTTTTATAAAAAACTTTGCATCAATCCATGTGGAGCATATAAAATATCAGTTTTGAATATAAAATGAAACATATAAAATTTTACTATATGTTTTCTAATATTGTTTAATAACTGACATTTACTGTAACAGCTGTACGTTCCAAAAATTATCTAAAAAGAAAACAAAAAGAAACCTACGAGGCAAAACCTACGAGGCAAAATCTACTGCAAACATTTTCGTTGAATAATAGTCATTATTTTCTACTAAATATGCTGTATCGTTGTACTGCTGAAGTATATTATTCCCATATTGACAATTAAGAAAAATTTGTGAAAATTTCTTGTTCGGTAACTCTCTTCGCTGATATAAATTTTAATCGGCTAGTACCTAACCTCTTGGCTGAAAAAAGTATTTTTTCCGATTATAATTACATCTTTCTGGATGAGTAATCATCGTTTTATTATGTGGGGTTCTTTAGTATTACCGCTGAATAACATTCCATTCTTTTAGTTATATAATTCTTCCTTGCTTTCTTTGGTTACTCTCATTGTTTTGACATTAACACACAGTTACTAGTTAAATTATGGTTCTCTCAACACACTCACAGAACAACAGTATTGCTCAGAAATTAACGTTCGACAAAGACAATCCACACGATGAATTAAAATCCTACGACTCTCAAACACAAGATTTTGAAATTACAGATCCAAATAATGACTATGTATATGACGATTACGAGGATAATGATCAGGAGCTCAACCTTTGTAAAACATTATCCATAAAATCGATTAACGATGCAATTCCTGATAAATTAGCCGGTTGGGGATTATCTTCAGTTATTGGTTGTGCAATTTTTAATTTTAACACTTGGGGTGCCAATTCGGCTTATTCATTATATTTACAAGAATATTTAAGTTCAGATATTTTCCCCAATTCAAATAAGTATGATTTTGCTATAGTTGGTGGACTAACTTTTGGTTCAGGTCTAGTTATGGCTCCATTAATTAATTTTTTAGTCGGTAAAATTGGAATTAAACCAACAATTCTGATTGGAATTATATTAAACTTTGCGGGTATTTTACTAGCTTCGTTTTCAACTAAACTTTGGCATGTTTATTGTACTCAGGGTGTTTTAGCAGGTATAGGCATGGCGTTTATCTGTGTTCCAAATGTTAATATTATACCTCAGTGGTTTAAAGGTGGTCCGGGTGGCAAAAGAAATTTAGCAATGGGCATTAGTGCTGCAGGTTCAGGCTTGGGTGGCATTATTTATAATATTTGTTTAGAACCTTTATTGAGAGAAAGAACTTTCAGATGGTCTTTAAGAGCTCAAGCGATAATGTGTTGTTCATTAAATTTAATATCTTGTTTTTTGATTAAATCAAGAAATCAAAATATTAAACCTGTTTATAAAGTTTACGACAAAGAGGTCTGGAGAAATTTTGGTTGTCAATGTTTAGTCATTTGGATTATGTTTACATTATTTGGTTATGTCGTTTTAATGTATAACTTAGGTGATTTTACAAGGTCATTAGGTTATTCAAGTCAAAAGGCATCATTAGTTAGCACTTTTGTTGCGGTGGGAATTATTTATGGTAGACCAACAGTTGGTAAAATTGGCGATATAATTGGTCCCGTTAATGTTACAATATGTACTTCATGGCTAGTATCTTTATTTTCTTTGGCAATGTGGATTCCATGTAGAAATTTTGCAACTGCTCTAGTTCTAGCATTGTTTGTCGGTAGCCTAATGGGTACAATTTGGCTCACAATGGCCACCATGAATGCTGCAATTATTGGTCTAAGAAAATTTGGTATTTCAATGTCAGTTTGTTGGATTGCATGTGGTGTATTCGGATTTGCATCTCCACTTATTGGTATTTCTTTGAAAAAAAATGGTCCAATAAACCCAACACAATATCAACCTGCTTCAATTTTTGTCGGGCTAAGTTATTTTATGGCAGGTATAACTCTTTGTATCCTGAGAGGCTGGCTAATTGCTAGAAATAGTAAGATCAATGATTCAGAAGATGAAGAAGAATTAGTTAATACGACAGTCGGCTTTAAAGAGACCATTAGATCAACATTTAACTTTAAGTTTCAAAAAATTTAATTTGTTTTCCTAAAATAATATTAATAAAATTAATAATAATAAAAATAACTGAAAAAAATAATAATATAAAAGACTAAAAATCCTATAAACCAAATAATATAAAACTAACGACCAAAAGTTGAAGGGTATAATGTAAAACCAGTTATAATAAGTCACCTACATGAAAAAAACAATGAAACCACGAATAAAAACCCTAAACTGAAAGAAAATAAATAAACTAAAAACTAAAAACCAAAAATTCCAAATATCCCCTTGGTTTCATTATTATTATCCTCTTTTGCCCCAAATTTAGTTTGTAATTTTTTCATTGAAACTTGAATAACGTTGTTAGTAGACGCAATAATCTTGTTAGTACCCTTGAGAATAACATTAAAAGTATCATTAAAATGAGCTTTGTAATTAGCCTGATAAAATATTTGAGCGTAATTTCTCAAATTATTATCATAAAATTTAGCGATAGCTGTTAATGTTTCCTTCGTAAAAGATTTCCAATTCACAAATCTTTTAATGATGATATCTTTAAAGTTATCGGATATTCTGAAAGATTTTTCAGTCAATGATTTAAATCCAGGATATAAATGTTCATAAAAAGCATTGGATGTATCGTTGAATACTTGCATTGCATGTTTAACATATTTTTCATTCATTGCACCAAAATTCTTTTTAACGTTATCTGATGCAACATAAGATGTACTTTGTTTCCAGATTTCATAAAAATGATCTGCAAAAAGTTTGGTGCTTTCCTTCATTTCAAAAAGATACATATTAATCCAAGCTTCCCTTAAAATGTAATTCACGTCCCAGTCACAAAATTTGGCATCATTGTTCAAAGCATTTTCATATGTCTTAAAACATTTTTGACGATACGTTTCAGAGTCCAATTTATTTGCATTACTAAAACATACCTCAAAATTCTTGTATAAAATTCTTCTTGAATTTGAACAAACTTCAACGTATCTTTCCATATAAATTGGAACTGATGGAATATCATCTACAGAACCAATTTTTTTATCAATTCGTGCTAACCATTGGTAGTCTTGAACTGTTTGACTTCTTAAAAATGAATTTAAACCAGCAATTAAAAATATCATGATCATAACACCCTTAACTTTTGGCAACCATCCATAAGTTTTTCTTTTAATTAAATTATCTTTCGTCTGTTCAATTCCATCCTTATCGTGAAATTTATTCCTAAAAAAAAGGTCTCTTTCTTTCGCATTACTAACAATAACCCCATTGGAGCTTAATCCACTAACATCAAAAACAGAATCTTTGCTATCCAGATTAGGATTTTTTAGGGTAGAAACTGATTCATCAATATCTTCTGAGCCTAAGTTACCCTTATCGCCTTCGTCACTAGCTGCATTATCAACTTGATTTTCGTTTTCATTTTCATTTTCTCTGTTGACAACATTCCATTCTTCATCTTCATCTTCTTCTTCTCCATCAGCATCTTCAGTATCTTCTGATTTATCTGAAAGGGTACTATCTACTTCATCAGAATCCGAACTGTGAGTACTAGGAGTACATGGGGCGTCAGAATCATAATCAGATAAAGTTGCTGGAGCATTTCCTTCTTCATCCGATAGGATACCCGTTTTAGTTTCTGTCGTATTAAGTGTTGGTTTTACCATTTTAATTTGAATGTATAGTTGGTCAGCAAAGTAAAACAAAGATTTTGGAGTAAAAAGGGGAGAAAATAGAAAACTTGTTATTAAAGCCACTATAATTGCCATTAAATAATTTCTTATCGCTCTTTACAAATACGAAATTGCACATCCTTACACACAAACATCTTCCCAAGATTCTTTACCACTGATAAGGAACTGTTCCACAAAGCCATTGTACTGCCTAGTCATTATACCAAGCTGATCTTTAAACCACTCATGAAACTCTTCAAGCTGTTCAATAACCTCCCTGTTTATTCTTTCAATTTCAGAGTCCAAAATCTCATGTTGTCTTTCCAACTGAAATAATCGGAGTTTTAAATTGTATACTTTATTTCTTCTTGTTTCATCAGGATTGGGATCATTCACGTATCTTAAAATTACATTGTTCAACTTATTGACACCAGGTATTTTATCATAAAAAGGTTTTTTAGATTTTGTATAAAGGGCGGTCTGCAATTCTGCATCGGTGATCGGAGGTTCATTGGATGATTCTTCGTTATCTCCATCTTCACCTAGTGCTTTTTTTGCTTTTAAATCAATTTGATGGATTTTAATCTCTTTACTTTCATATCTCTGGTAATGTGATCTAACATTATAAACTTCTTTCTCAACAAGCTTATTTTGAATTAGCTTTTTCCTATTATATTCAATCAATTCTTTTGCTGTAGTGGTAAAATGTTTCAATTCAATTAATTTATCCAAAAATTCTAAATTAACTGATTCACATAAACTACTCATATAAATGATTCTACGTTCAAACAGCTTACCTAAAGATTCAATGTAATTAGAATCTTGTAAAAGTGATAATCCATTAAAATCTGAGCCTAGTTCCGACATATCATTTGAAATTTCGGCAAAATGTTTCAATAATCTTTTATTTACTTTCGATATATTATTTAGCACCATTTCATATTTCAAAAATTTTGTTTCAAAACTAATAAAATTTTGAAATTGTTGTTCATTAGATAATTCTTTAAATAAATGTGCATCTGAGGAAGATGGGATGGGCAAGGTTAAATAAATTTGATTCTCTAAGTTATCCAGTGGGGAAAATGGTGATAATTGATAGACAGATGTCTTGAAAAATGATGAATTTTCCTTTATTGCTAAATAATCAGAAAAATTTGTTTCCGGATCTAAAAAATAAAGGAAAAATTTGCATTTAGTTAATGAGTCAATCTTTAAACATCTATTCAAAAAAACACTTAACATTCGTTTTCTATATTCTATAACATTCAATGGATCCATTGTCGAGTTGGACAATGATAACTTTGATTTTGTACTTTCAGCAATAGTGCCATTATTTGATAATGATTGAACAGTTGAAACACTCAATGTATTCGATGATGTTATACCTAATGAATTGGATGTAGTGGTTGCAATATTTGATCTCAAGGATTGTTTTTCAGGAATTGGAGGAATAATTAAAGTTGGAAATTCTTTGATAAGACATATTCGTAGACTTTCAAATTCACTGTATCTTCTTTTGACAGTCAAAGGCCCAAAGCTAACTGTATAAACAATGTAACTTTGTAGTTGATGTGCATGGCCTTCTGTTGATTTAGATGCATCCGTTATAACTATTTCTAAATTAGACCTTTCATTTTCAATAATATCCATAACTCTACCAGGGTATATAAATTCTTTTTTAGTTGATAATGAGATGACAGAATCCAATTGAGTTGGCTCAGACATCTGCTCAGTTTCATCTACCATCAAAGAGTCATTTGATACTGGTGTTTCGCTCATAATATAAATATCGTTGGTTATATATTACAGTAGAAACTAATTGCAATATTTTACAAAGAAATCAAAAAACTGATATTTTGCCCCAAACTAATTTTTCTTTTGCTCAACCTGCGAAATTTGATCATTATGTTTATTTTTCTTACCAACAACGATTGGTGTTGATTCAGCAACAATGTCAGTTAATTCACACTTGTTTATCGTATCAGCAAACTCAATCGTAAAATATTTCCAATATGTACAAAATTTAGCATTGATTATTATGCTTTGTTTATCACCAACTAATCCTATTTTTAAAATTTCCTTAGCATCACATGTCGGATTATTGGCATGTTTATTTTTTTTATATGCTCCTATAATATATTTCAAATCATTGACCATTACTAATGATGAGTTAAAAGGCTTAATTCCAAAAATTCTTAACTTTTTACCGAATTTATTGCAGAGAATATCACAACTTTCACTAAATATGTTTTTCAAAATTTTGAAGCTGTTAAAAATTTCCAACGGTAAATCATATAGTTTTGCTGGATATTTATTGTCTTTTGCATTTATCTCGGTTAGAAAAATATTTGCTTTGCTTAGTTGGTGTTATATCACTCCAGAAGATGATTACTCTACTCATTCCAAAGCATTACTACTATTTTGTTTGTTTAATTTGATCCAGTATCGATTCATAATTAGCAGTGATGTGGTATTAAAAAAGACACCAAATATATCTCTCTTTGAGGGAATTAAGAAAATATTACAATTTCATAAAGAAAAGAATGTACAACTACAGGCATCAATGGTTAAATTTAAAAGAAACTTAATTTTTTTTTCAACCCTTATTTGTTCATGTGTTATTATTTCTTCAATGTTTAATACTTTCTTCGAAAATGATGAACATGATTTAATATTAATAATTAGAATCGTTAAATTTTTGTTCATTTTAGACGTTTATTTCTCAAAAACTTTATTAACGGAATTAGGAGGTTTAAATTTCAATTTTTCTAGAAATGATAGTTGTGTTTGATACTATCAGCACTTTTTTATGGAGTTAGATTTTTTTCATGTTAGATTATATAAAAGACTAGATAGAATTAAAATACCATAAAAGTGACATTAAAACGCTGACAATTAAGATCAAAGAATTCATAACAAAGGCTTTCCAGTCTTTTGAAGGTTCGATATTCCAATCTAATAAAAGCCAGCTATAAAATTTCTCAAATTTATTTTGTCTTTTTGGCTCTATGGATAAAAGACTTACACTTTTTTTGACAGCTAAATTTTTAATGGCACTATGTAATTTTTTGATTCTACCATTCAATCTCGTTGCAAATGGAGGCATCATGGTACATATAAATATCCACCATAATGAGATACTTAATAAAATACTATAATGAACTAAAGGCTGGTATGGCTTTGGTAAATAACAAAGTTGTGTTTTAATCGTCTGAGCGTCGACAACCTTAGACTCTTCCGTGGACAATTGCCAACTTCGTATTTTACCTTCCTCATTTTGTGGATTCCACATACTAATCAATTGAATTGCAGGTTGTTTGATTCCACCTGTCATGGCAGAGCTCTTCACCGTAACTTCATCAGAGTATCTAACACCGGGAAAATCACTCGCAGAAAATTCGTAATCTTTCGGATTTTTACTATAAATTTTGTCGAACGGGTGTCTAACATGACAGTAATCGTGATCATCGCCTGAAAAAATAATCGATGGTTTTATCCAGTTTAAAATCTTTTGGCTTAATCCATATTCTAAAACAGTTTGATATTGTTTACCACGAATAACCGGGAAACGGTACTTGGATTCCCTGATTGGACCGCATGTTTGGGTCTCGGTGAATCTGTAAAGTGGAACATGTGTTAATAATATCCTAGGAAATTCGTAAGCCTGATTGTCTGGGTCTTTAAAAGTATTTAAAAAATGTTCAGCCCTCTCACTAACTCTAGTGTCATTATTGCAAGATAATGAAACAGTATCCAGTAAAACAACAGAATGGTTACCCAAAGTAATGACTGTGTCTGCATCACCAAAATACGTACGAAATCTGGAGTATTTCTCAAAATCAATGTCACCAAATCCTACATCATGGTTTCCCGGAATTTGATTGAATTGCCTTACACCTGGTAAATTATTGAAGATACGATGAAATCTTGAATATTCAGGTAACCAGCCGGAATCAGTCCATTCTCTGCCGCCATCAAATAAATCACCAATATAAAGTATGCTATTTGGTTTCAACACTTTATTGTAAATTTGATGATTACGATGTAAATAGTTATCACTGAATAATTTAGTGAAATATAATAATAATTTCGGACGTGTAGGATAAGAAAAATCATCAACTATTTGTGGATCACCAATCAGCACCGAGTGATGTGGATCTGAATGTGTTGGCCATGATTCCCAATTGGACCATATACATGAATTTATAGTATTATAAGGTTTAGTACGTTCAAAATAATGAATTGTAATCAAAAATAATAAATATAATATTGACAATTGTTTCCATCTCAATCTATTTAGAAAGGTTTTCTTAGAGTAACTATATCTATTCGATTTTACATGAAAATCTGATTGACTTGAAAGCGGAAACGGATCTATATCAAGATTTGCTTTTGCTAAAGATCTATGTTTGGGTAGAAATACCATAATTTCTAGGTGTATATGATAAGCTTGTTAAAGTGCAAGATCTTTTTAGAATATAAACAAAAGTTAAATTGTGAGAAATACAAAATTTCGAGATGGATTTTGATTTTAATTTATTTTCCGAAATTTAGGTTGGTTCAACCATATTATCTTTATTTGTGAGTTTTTTTCATTTAGTTGAAGGCTATAAAAATTATTTTTTGGATGACGGAAGAAAAAAAGAAGCCAATTAGACATTCCAAAAGACTTCAAATTTCACCTGAAAATGGTGTCATGAATTCAATAAATATTTCAAATGGATCAGAAGGCTCGTTTAATACGAAACAACAAAGAGCATCTTTATACAATTTTGACAAATTTTTAGAGTCTTCGATACCTGAACAATACGCAATTAAAATTATAAATGATGAAGAATCACAATCTAGCATTTTAAGTGGATCTATACGGTTACATGAAAATGAAGAATTAAGAAATGTTTGTTCCTTTAGTGAATTACGAAATCAATTATCCAAAGCTTTCACACTGAATTTGGTTGATCACGGAGATCGTAATTTATTGAGCAGAAAAAAGAGTTGTTGTCATATAAGGAAACCGTATGATACAAGAAGAAAGAAGAATCAACATTTGCTACCCTATACTCATCAATTGGATGATCCGTTACCCGATTATTTGTTTGTTAACTGTAATACAAAGTTCGAAAAGGGAGAAAAGAAATTTCTAAATATTGACAGAAACAAAATGTTTAATGAAGTCGATAACAGTCTGGAATTGTTTTCACTGTTAGGCATGCAAATAAAGAGAAAAAATGTTAAAAAAACTATTGAAGAACAATTAAGACATTTAGTTGTGGAAAATATGCCTCTAAGTGACGAACAATTATTCAGACTAAACCATATTCTTGGAACGATAACTAATTTAAATGATCCTCTAGATGGGTTGGAAATGATTCTCAAGTATAGGCTGACAGTGAGAGAATTAAAATCATTTTTGTTAACCCATGAAAGGGTGAAAAATCTAGAATTAAATCTTAAAAAAGAGCTGGCTTTGTTAGAAAGTGGCTATGGCCCTTATGAAGAAGAACCAGCCACTGAGGATAACATCAAAAAACTAAAACACATTAGATACCAACAAAGAAATAAGAAAATTGGGAAGGTTATCAATATTAATTTTTATGGGGGTGTTACAGTCGTTATAGATCCAGTGTGCAAACCTAAAGTTGTCATACGAGATAAAGTGAAAAAAATAAGTAATAAATAAATAAATAATAAATATATTTACAAAGTAATTGAAAACTATCCATCTATAAATAATATATATTAATATATAATGATAATCTATAATTTTCAAAATCTAAAATTTGGCAGATTCAACTGGAGCAAAATCTTTCAAAGATTTTGATGCAATTGGATCATTGTCACAGACATTTCTAAACCATTTTGCAATGTATGGGTGTTTTGCTAACCAAGCCTTATCCCAACATGTTTGGAAACCCCATTTGAAAGATTGAACACAAAAGATATCAGCTAGAGTGGCCTTGTCACCAACTAAGTATGGAGTTAACTTTAATTGTCCTTCAAACAAATCCGCATAGGAGTTCAAACTGGCTAAAGCGGTTTGCTTATCAGCATCGGTTTTAGCAAGCATCAATAAATCAACAAAAGAATTGACCATATCTGAGTTAGCAAAAGAAACCCATTTCCAAACTTGAGCAGCATCATATTTATCTTTGCCGTAGAAAGGATAAGCGTCTGGTGCCAAAGAAATTAAGAAAACTAAAATTGCAATTGTTTCATGAAGTTTGTAACCATTTTTGCCTAAGAAAGATGGAGTTCTTTTCAATGGAAAGTTAGCAGCTAATTCAGGATCAGTCTTTGGAGCGATCTTAATATCTAACTTCAAGTATTCAACTAAATCTTTGAATAAGGAAGATCTTGGAGAACCTAAGTTTAAGAATAAAGTACCTTCAGACATTTTTTAGTGATTTGATTAAGAGTGATGTAAAAAGTTAAATGAATATTGTTATAATATTTATTTGATGATAAAGGAAAGAAAAGAAAAAAAATAAAAGAATTGGGTAAGAATCTGCTAACTAAGGACAAAGTAAACTCTATTTATATTCCAGCTCGGAGTTGATTTATTTGTTAGCGAATCGAAAATTTATTCCTTATCGAGAAAAGTTAACCGGTGATTGATTATCCATTTTTTATATATTGTATGGGTTAACAAGTACTAATTAGTAAAATGTATCATCCGTAAAAACTGTATTTTACAAAACATATGCCACAACTAAGTTTATATTCTTTTATATCTTTTGTTTGGTTATAGGACGGCCAATCGAAAAGTTTTTAATAAAGCGGCAACAACGGGATTAAACCCAGCAATATCTTTCTTCCACCTACTTATATTTTCTGATTGTTGCAAATTACTAACCTTCTATCCAATTGTCTGATAATACCTGATGCCAGCATATTAGTCATAGAAGAACTAAAATATGAATATAAGGAAACAAATATTTTTGTCCCGAATTCTTTATCAGGGCCTTTGGGCTGATTCTCTAGTCTTCTTTTTACACTAGGACTTTCTTCTTCATTTAAACCGATAGAATCCGGAATTTATGATTAAAGTAGTCAGTCATGGCAATGGGTCGTCGATTTATAGTTGAAGTTTTGAACAATGAAGATTCTGCTAAATTCTTTTTATTTAGATAATCCACAAACTAGGCATCCAAATCTTAGTTGATAACTAGAGTCGGATATTATTTGGATGTTAGATAGCGTGGCACATAAAAGGGTACCAAATGTCATGATTTCTTATACTATAGATATAATGTATTTACAACTATTATGGGAAACTCCTAGAAAGAGATGAATATGGTTTCTTCTGTTTGAGGCTCAGTTATATACTGTAAGGTAAAGCCTACTCAACAATTAGAGAGGAAATAAAACTGGCTACAAGCACTCTAAAAACAGGACTTTATCTCCCTGTTTATGGTATTTAATAACCTAATTTGACTGGGCATATTGAAAGACAATTAAATGATCCCCGTTTTTTTTTTAAAGAGTGGAAGACAAGATCTCAATACATCGAGGACTTTAATTTAGATGAAATGACCGATTCTAATCGGAAAAACAAAAAAAATGTGCCACAATTTTTAAGGTCGTTCTCACAGTTTTAACGTAATCAAGTCGCTAAAAATAATAATATTAGTTTATATACGTCTATATGTAGGTATATAAGACTACTGAATAGTTCTACAAACGCAATCAAATACTAACTCTATTTCTTAGACAATTCATTAGCAACTGAATTGGAAGCAACAATCTCATTTAAGAATCTAGCAATATTTGGGAACTCAACACCCTTAATAAGACTTAAATTACGGTCTAAACCAATGTAGGCATAAATATCAGCAATTGTGACGTGAGAATCATTGACAAAATACTTTTGGTTGGCTAACTGGGAATCAATATATTTAAATAGAAAGATCAAATACTGAGTGTTAGATTTAACTTCTTCGTCAGTTTTACTTCTGGAACGAATGTTGGCAGCAGCAGTATAAACGTCTTGATGAAAGAATGATAACCAACGAGTGATTTGCGCTTTTTCCTTATCGCCCTTTCCACCTAGTTTGGCATCTGGAACCAAAGAAACAAGATATTCAAGGATTGCAATGGTCTCAGTTAATTTAAAACCATCAGCTCCTAGGAAAGCTGGAGTTTTCTTTAGTGAAAAGTTTTGAACAAAAGTTTGATCATTTTCGCAGTCGGCAACTTCGATATCTAATCCTAGTTGATTGATGAGAATTGAGTAAGGCCTGGAAGCACGTAGCATAACATAAAGAGTACCAATGGACATTTTAGCGACTTTTTAAGGCTTAATTACTGAATAATTAAGAGAGATTGGAAGTCAGAAATGGATAAAGAAGCATTTACTATATTTGAAGAATGGAAATCACAGTGTATTTATAAAAGCTTATAATTGTATTCATCTTAGAAATGAAGTAAGTTGAATGCAACTAACTGAAATGCGCCTTTCTGGACCAAGCATAATTGGTTTCGGATATTTTCTTATTTCCGAGTTTTTTCAGATGTTATCTGTCAAACTTAGACACATATATGAAAATGTATTTATTTGCAAATGCAATGGCAATGCTATTAATAGAAATAACTTACCTACGTATAATTAACTGATGACAGACAGAAATCTAGGTAAGCAACTAACATAAGTAAATATTTGCTTTCCTCTATGTTATTAATGAATTAAGTAGCATGAAGTTGTCAGTTAAGTTGAATATCTGATTTGATACAAGGAGGTTATACTGTCCACTTAAATGAATTTACATCTAAGAAGCAATAATCAAAACAATCCTATTTCTTATCGTTGTGGATTTATACATAAATATATTCCTCATGAATCACACTAACAGGTTGCTGGTTAACTTGTAGTACAAATTTAGGCATTAAAAATTTATGGCATAATTTTTTTAATTTGCACAACTGATAGAGTATGTACCTGAACCAAAATTTACCCTCTGAATTGAATCGTGTATGAGTTATTGAAACGGAAGTATTTATAGTCTGCCAATATAATCCCTGGCAACAAGTATATTTATTTAGAATTTTTCAATTTCTTTAGTGTTCTTCTACATGCCACTACATCGTTAATGATATATGCTACAAGGAATTAAAATGTGCGCAACTTAGTAAATGTGTCATAAAGCAAAATTCATTCAAAGATATACAAGCAACATTAAGTTTATATCTATTCTGTTGTTATTAGACCGCCAATTGAAAAGTTTTTGGTAAAGCAGCAACAACAGGATTAGAATCGACAAGATCTTTCTGCCATCTAGTTATATTTTTAAACTGTTCTAAACCGCCGATATATTGGTTGAAATGTCCAATGATGTTGAATGCCAATATATCCGCCATTGTGGAATAAGAGTTTAAAGCAATAAATTTTCTTGTACTTAATTCATTATCAAGGTACTTGAAATAATTGCTTAACTCTTTTCTCTTACTTTCTTTACCTTCATCCGTTTTCTCAAGAAACCAGATTCCGAATGCTGACTGAATAAAATCTTGATTCAAAAAGCATAACCATCGTAATACTTGAGATTTTTCGTCTTCAGTAATACCCATATATTTACCGTTTGGAATCAATGAATTTAGATATTGGATTATTGCCACAGTTTCTGTCAATTTGAAACCATCTGGTCTCAAAAAGGCAGGTGTTTTTTTTAATGGAAAGTCCTTATCAAAATTAGGAGCTGCTTGATATTCAACAGCATCAATATCCAATCCTGTTTCTTTAATAAAAGTAGAATACCAGTTGGATCTGGGTGCAATTGCCGTATAGTAAATCGTTCCGATTGTCATGATAATAATTCAAATGTAATATTAAATATGTGAAGTTTGGATGAGTAAAAGCGAAAGCAAACAAACTGAAAACAAATGGCAGATATGTTGCTTTATATACCAACTAGGCCAAAGTTGACCACCTGCATTTCGTGGGTGGGGTTCATAGCTGGTGTGGTGGTGTGTTACATGAGGGAGTATCGGATGTCACTATATATATATTTACTGCTTCTTATATATATATCTACTGCTTCTTATATCGTTTTTTTGTTATATCGGGACTTTAAAAGTCATATATCTTATTTTTGCTTATATAACGATAGCAAACAGCAACATTATTTTTTACTTAATTCCTGCACAATAGGTTGTGTTTCAATTAAGTTTTTTTTCCATTCAACAATATGTGGAAACTTCAATTCATCATTACCAGAAAGACCTAACGCAAGGTTCAAAATACCAAAGCCAAAAATATCAGCAACGGTTGCTTCATCTTTTAGTGCCAAAAATTTTCTATTAGCTAATTCAGAATCAATGTATTTAATAAGTTCAACCACTTTTTCAGTGCAGTTTTTTTTATCTTCTTCAGTTTTGGCTTTCCATACATTCACTCCAGCACTGGTAACATCTTGATTTAGGAAGCATAACCAACGTAAAACTTGAACTCTTTCCTTTGCATTCGAACCAAATAATTTGGAATCTGGAACTAAGGAGATAAAATAATCTGTAATGGCAATTGTTTCAGTCAATTCAAAGCCATCCGAACCAATAAATGCTGGAGCCTTATGCAACGGGAACTCTTTGGTGAAATTTTCAGACGAGGAGTGATCAACAACTTTAATATCTAAATCCAAATTTTTAATCAGAGCTGAAAACCAGTTAGATCTTGGAGACTGTGGCATGTAGTAGAGAGTACCAATTGACATTTTTATTCTATATATAGATATATTGTACGTTTTACAATTGATGACTTTTAAAAAGAAAAGATGATTAATTACTATATGAAATCCATTTATATAGTATTTCAATATTAAGCTGATTAGTAATCATAAATGGCAAAAATGGAAATAAAGGTTACTATACCCATTGCAAAAGCGAAAAAATATCTCCTGTTTCCGAAATTTAGAGAACGAATTTTACTGATAATTAACAAAATTGTCAAAAACAACCATTGGTTTTTCTCTTCCAGAGGAAGGAATATCGAAGATCTCTAAAAACCGGCAACGTCAATTTTCTTCACATTAATTTTGCACTAATTAAAACGAATCCATCGTGTAAAATCAGCAAAAATATGAATTCTGCCACAATTTTTAAATTAATTCCACAATTGTTACGTAATCAGAGATGATCCGGCTAAATAAAATAATATATTATTAGGATTTTATATATATTTATCCAGCAATTCTGCCTGACAATTCTAAAAAACGGAATTAAATAATTTCAAGTCTATTTCTTAGACAATTCAGCGGCGACCGGATCAGAAGCAATGATATCTTTTAAGAATCTAGTAATATTTGGGAACTCAGCACCCTTAGTAAGGCTTAAGTTACGGTCTAGAGTAACATAAGCATAAACATCAGCAATTGTGACATGCGAGTCATTGACAAAATACTTTTGGGTGGCTATTTGGGAATCGATATACTTGAAAAGGAAAACCAAATACTCGGTGCTGGTTTTAATTTCATCTTCGGTTTTGCTTCTGAAACGAACATTTCCTCCAGCAATGTTAACATCTTGATTAAAGAATGATAACCAACGTGTAATTTGAGCCTTTTCCTTATCGTCCTTTCCACCTAACTTAGTATCTGAGGCTAAAGAGACAAAGTATTCAGCGATAGCAACGGTTTCGGTTAATTTAAAACCATCAGCACCTAGAAAAGCTGGAGTTTTCTTTAATGGGAACTTTTCAGCAAAAGTTGGATCTGTTTCATATTCAACAACTTTGATATCTAAACCTAACTGTTTGATAACAAGCGGTAACCAGTAAGATCTGGATGAACGTAACATAATATAAAGAGTACCGGTGGACATTTTAATGATTTTTTGAAATATTGATTATTGGATAACTAAAGAGAGAAAGAGAGATAGAAAAAGAGAGTAGTTACGATACATTATTTTATTGAGAAAATTGGGAAAATCATGCTCTATTTATATGATTCTATGGTAATATTCATCAAAGGAAATGAACTGTAAATTTCTTAAACTGTGGAGAGACAGATAATGCGCCGTACTTCAAAAAGCATAATCGGAATCTTTAATATTTTCGTGATCCCGATATCATTTCTTATATATTTCTTTCGTTTAACGTTGTAGAACTTGTCAATAAAATTTTGGATTGCTGTGAATTATTAAGTTATACTAACAGGTTATAACTATTTGTAAACAATACCGAAGAAAGTTAAATCATAAACTTTGAGCAATCACTGGATAAATATCTTACAGCCTAGAATCGAGAGGAATGTGTATGTGAGCCACAGTTTTCCGTTCGAAATATCGAACTGTGTATGAATCCTCGAAAAATGTTGGTCGATAATTTTATTATGCCATCAAAGAATATAAATATTCTAAGTTTAATCAATATATTCAATCCAATCTTCTCCTAAATTCTTAACAATATATGTTGTAAGCCAGTAAAATTGTGCCCGACCAAATTTTTAGCAATAACTTTGGGTCGATCGACGCAGGCAGTGTATTTAATGATTTGGATGAAAAGGCTTCGAACTCTTTCATCAGTATAATATCTTAATAACTGTTCGAATTGTAAACAAATTGTGCTAAAAAAACCAACGGTTTTTATTTTTGAAACTGAAAGTTCCACTTAAAAGTCATGATTATACAACTTCCAGATCCGCATGTACTAATTAATGCGCTGCCAGATAACATAATACATAACATTAGTTCCAATATAACCAATTTTCAAGACTTGATAAATTTCAGTTTAATCAATAAGTCGACGTATAATTCTGTTTCTAATGACTCTTCATTATGGATCGGATATCTTAAAACATTAGGTGTTTGGAAAAATTCAAATAATCAAGTCAAAAGGGATGTTGGTATTGATCTAGATAACGATAATGAACCTAAACTTGAAGATTTAACATTAACTCCAATAAACTGTTTATCCAAAACTATTGATGATCCAAATTTAGCAAGAGATCAATTTATATCAATCTACTCAAATTTATCACCGATTATTACAGATGTCCTTATTAAAAATTATACAAATTTTCAAAATCTGAATATTTTCAAAAAATATAATAATCCAATAAATCAAGCAAAACTATTTTGTAATATTTCAAACTTTTTGATATTGTTTAAAGAAAACCAAGGTTTTTCAAATATGATCATTAGATTGAATACAATTCTAAATTTATTTATAGATTCTGTTATTAGAGAAATCAACTTACAATTGAATCAGAAAAATTTTCTATTTGTATATAATTTGATTAAAAGTTTAGATTGTTTAAATATTAATTTAGAGGATGTTTCAGTTGATCCGCTAGAATCAATATTAGAATATTTTATGAATAGATATACAGAAGATTATGGCTTTTTGATGGATGATTCAATAATACAAAATATATTTAAAAAGGTTGATGGTACCACCCAACTAAGAGGTGTTGTTAAAGGATATTTGTTTGATTTCAAAAGTGTTGATGATTTATTTATTAAAATCAGTAATTTATTAAATGACCAAATTACTGAGATTAAGAGTATTTTTGAAAACTCAAAAAGTTTAAAAACTGTAGAAATTGATGAAGTGCCAATCATTTTAAAAGTTATTGAAACATTTTTAGGTAGCTATTTAATTGGAGGATTGATTGATAAAATTTTTTCAAAAGCAAAACAAATTGATTCGTCTGATGAAATCAAATTTGATTTAAATATTGAAGAATTAGATAACAATTTAACTAATAAAAATGGTAATTCAACTAATTCAACTAATAAAGATAATAATTTAACTAATAGAGATGATGATTCAATTAATAAATATGATACTTTAACTAATAAAGATGATACTTCAACTAATAAAGATGACAATCCAAATATTAATATAATGAATGAAGATTCATTATTTTTCCAATCTGTTCCATATATTCACATTAAATTAGTTTCAACTTTGAAAAATTTAAAATATCCGGATACAGTTATCTATGTTAATAAAGATCAAACGTCAAAAATGAATTATATTAAAGTTGTTTGTGAATTTGTTAATTTTTATTATGAACAGTATTTAATTGAATTTTCGGAAGAATTACCTAGACAATGTCATCAATCAATGATTTATTTGGTTAGATCATGGGAAATGAACAAAGTTGACACTCAAAAAAAACTGGAATTTGATATTCTAAAATTAGTTGAAGATGATATGGATGATAAAAAATCAGGTTTTGAAATTTTTTCCACATTTACAAATTTATTCAATTTCAAAAAGTCTGCAACACCTGAGAGTACTAATAATGAAAACGGAAATTACAATACTCGTGAAAATAATAATAATACTGGCGGCATTAATGAAAATGGAGAATCGAAACAGCAACGTAAACTTACAAAAGTTGCAGCAAAACTGGAAATTTTAACTTCAAAAGTTGAAAATATTAAATCATTAGTTAGCATGGATTTAACAGTTTTAATCTTACAACATATTAAGAATAGTTATGATTTATTATTAGGGTTAACAGAGTATTCAACGACCAATCAAGTAAATAAACAATTATATGTTACATGTTCAAATATTTTTATTGATATGTTGAATATTTTAACAAATCAACACATAAAATCGGGTTTTAATGAGGCATTAACAAGGTTGAGAAATTATAATCCGTTAGTTGCTACAACGGAAACTACTTCAACCTTGGAACCACTAAATAACTTCATTGAATTAGTTGATGTGGGAGATTTAATACTTCAAATGATTAATATTTTTTATGACAGAGAACTAGTTGATAACGGAATTGTTTCAAAAAAGCGTAAAAATAAAGATTTCTTAAACATGAATTCATGTGAAAAATCAATTAAACAATTGGAAACAATTTTAGATAACTATGTTGCAAATGGCTTAGATATTAGTATTGGAGTCATTATGAATGAAATCACAATTAATATAGAAAAAACAACAGGTCCTTTATCGTTATTGAGTAATTCGAAAACAAGCAATCGATCTACAGGTGACTCAGTTGTTTATGACATTGAAGATGTTAGCAAATTAAATATGAACAAAAGTTTCTCATCAAATTGGTGTAATGGCTCAATAAATATAATGAGCTCACATTTTAAATTATTACAGGATTCAATTGACAAATCAATTTTAGATGTTTTTAAAGAAGAAATTGGGGAAAGATTTATGACACTCTTCATTAAGATTTTATTAAAAAAATTTATAATTTCAATTAATGGAGCAATTCAATTTAATTTTGATATAAATGTTTTATATAACTTTTTTCAAAATTTTAGAGTTAAACCAACAGTTGCATATTTAGTGAGTTTTAAACAAATTGATCAATTATTCTTAATTGATTGCTCACAAGATAAAAAACAATGCAAAGAATTGGGTAAATTAGTCATGGAAATTGGTAGAGATAATGGTATTTTTACACCCGAAGAAGTTTATCAATTTGTCACTAGAAGATCTGATTGGTTGCACATTAAAGGTTCTGTTGATAAAGTTGTTTATGGATTTGGAGCTGATGATTGTGTAATTGTATAAAACACATAGATTATTTTTACATTATACACTACAATGTTTTGTTTTTTTTTTTAATATAAATATTTCATGAACATAAATAATATTTGTAAACCATCATTTAAATAAAAGAAAAAGCACATAAAGAACGAAACTTAATAGAAAATAAAAAGAAAAACAAGTAAAGCCAACTAAGAAGACAAGAAAAAAGCATAAGTCATCCATCACATTATGAAAAAGCGAAAAAATAAAAATAAGAGTAAAACGTGAACGTTCACGTCAAAGTAAAAGTAAAAGGAAGAAAAATAAAAATCATAAGAAAATCTATAAAGCAACACTATTGAATCCAATTAATGGATTCCAGAAAATCTAAATCCCCAATTTCGTTGTTAATATTAATATTAATGTCATTATCAATCTCATTTTTTAAATCAATTGGTTCAATTAATTGATTTTGGGATGATTCATCAATATTCATATCAAAAGAATTTGGACTATTAAAAAATTGCGAATTACTATTTGAGTTAGAGCTTGAATAAGTATCAACTGAAGAAGATAAAGAAGCACAAGAAGAAACTGAACCAGTTGGTATAAAATCATTTGAGATATTCAACAAACCATTAGAATATAAAATCACCAAATCAATTTTTGATTTGAAATAATTTAAGTTTTTATTGAAATTTTCGAAATTTAAATTGTTATCACTGAATTTGGACTTAATTAGTTTCAATCTATTTGAATTTAGTTCAATATTTTTAAATTTTTGAGTATTTTTTTTTAGATCATTAATTAAACCTTGCATTAACTGAGTTTTAAAATCTTTCATGTCATCAATTTCAATTAAAGAATAATCAATTTTAATTGAAGAATCAAATTCCATTAAAGTGTTCAAGATTGGTTTTGAGTCACTGTATCCATTTAATGAAGTTAATTTATTAAAAACTCCGTTGAACAGTTCAATATTATTATCAATATCATTATCATTATCATTTGAAATAAAATATGGCGACAAATTCAATTTTGATAAAATTAGACTAATAAATTCTAATGAGATCTTGACAAAAATTGGTGACTCTTTAATATTTAAATGTTTTAAATTGTTGAAAATCGAATTACAAATCTTAGAAATTTCATTATTTTGAAAATTTCTTCTATTAAAATTATTGAATTTTGGTTCAAATAGTTTGAAAACCAATTCTAATGTTTCAATCGCAATATTTAAATTAATTTTTAAAACTTTATCATTTTCATTTAATTTATTCTTCATATTCAATAATCTAAATTTGCAGCAAGATAATGAATTCAGTAACAAATGTTGATTCTTGAAAATTGAATCTTTACAATTGTTATAGACCAAATGATTCAACAATTTTGATAACAAAACAGAGATATTTAATAATTGACCTAAATAGGTTTTTTTATCTTTACTTTCTTCTAGAATGAAGTCCATTGGTTGTTCCCATTCCAATCCCAATTTAAAACCATAAAAATTACCTAGGATAAAAATAACACACCAAATTTTTCTCTTGAATTGATTTTTAATATTGTCAATGTCATCGAAAATTTTTTCAATTTTCAATTTTAAACACAATTTTTTAGCAATTTCTAACCATTGGAACATTGTTGTATCTAATTCATCTTCACTATCTAAATTTGTCGAAACAAATTTTGAAGGGAAGCAGCATAATATTAAAATGGACTTTATTGTATAAAATTTTTTGTTATCGTTATCATTAGTATCGTTAGCACCATCTTCAACATCTTCTTCTTCTTCTTCATTCGAAGAATTCCAGGTCTCTTGTAAAATTTCTTTGATCAAAAAATCTGAATGAATTCTAACAGTTCCGGTTACAATATAAACAATGGACCAAAATAATAGTGGACTTGACTTGAAAAGGGTTGTTGGTGATTCAATTTTTTCAAAAATCGGTATAAATTTCAAATAATTTTGATTGAAATTTGAGAAAATTTGATTAATTTCACTAAACGAATAAATACAGTCGTCATTAAGTTTAAAAGTTTTAATTTCAATGCTATCCATCAAATTGTTTCCCATTTTATTGTTGTTGAATTCAATTTCTTCAATTTGTTTGTTAAATAATTCGTCATCAGATAGTGAAGTTGAAATTGAATCTGATTCAGGCGGTGTAATCACATTATCGAACTTGCTTAAAATGCTATTGATGGAAGTATAAATTTGATTTGAATTTTTAATTGATAGATTGTAATCGGCCTTCAATGAGGTTTCAATTTCGCAATCGTCGTTATCGTTGTCGTTATCGTTGTCGTTGTCGTTATCGTTGTCATTATCATTATCATTATCATCGTCAATTTCGTCATCTATTTCATTATTATTCCCAACTATCTTTTTGCAGTTTTCAATTTCAACTAATCCGTCAACTTTAATACCTCTGTCAATACAAGTTTTTTTCAGAGTTTTATCTTTAAAAATCAATTGGTCGACTAAATCTTTTAATTTATCAATATCATTTGATAAATTTTTGATTATATTTGAACGCTTAACAGGTATAACGATTTCTAATTGGCAAGTTAGGCCACGTTTAGCACATGATGAACAAGCATTCGGGCTTGTTTCAATATAATTGCACTTTGTCTTGTGTTTTCTGCAACGTGAACAAGATTTCAAGTGTCTTGGTTTCGGTTGATCTGAATAATTTGGTGGATTTTTATTGATTATTGTGGTTGTAACCTTTGAATTTGAAGATAAGGGGGAGGTTGATGGGGATGTCGATGAAGAATTGTTGATGTCCATTGATACTGGCGACGGTGGTAAAGAAGCTGAAGAGCTGGAAGCGTTGGAGGGAGATTTTTTTTGCTTTTTAAGATTATTGGGAAGTAATGGAACCAATTTTCTCTTTTGAGATTGTGACAATAAAGCTGAATCCATTTTTTTTGTATATATAAGAGGGAATTAGAAGGTAGGGTAATGAATAATAAGGATGTATATAAATAATAGGAATGTATATAAATTAAAGAATGAATAATAATAAAGCAATTGAAAAAAATGGAACAAGTATATAAATCAGGTAAAGTGAATTGAAATCTAGTCAAACTATATATTATAAAATATAACTATTGTATAATTCAAACGTAGGTTTTGATAGTTAATTTATAATGTATATGATATAATACTAGTTATTATATTTGAATATTATGGATTATAATTTCATGTAATTTTATTGAAATGTGATTTAATAGTTTTTAATCAAGTTATTGATTCAAGAGCAATTAAATAAACAAACAGATAACGGTAATAAGATCCATCGAAGAAAAAGCATCGACGGGAAAATGTTGACTTATATATGGAAGCAATCACCAATGGAGTTTAGATGAAGCAGAATCGTTGATTAATTTTAAGGTTAAGCCAATATTTCAGCCCTTTGGAATCGGGATCTTGATTCTTAGTTTTTATTTTTTTACGGAATCTCCGGATATGAAAGGCCCACTATTTCAAGGGGGAACGGGTTGTTGTTGTGTGTGGTTTTTTTTAACAGCGTATTAGACACCGATAATATACAATTTGTAGGCATTGATTGTGGAGTTCTACAATTACTTACCAATACTGTCTATAGTTAGGTGGTGGAACAAATTGGAACGACCAAGGCCAACATCGAAAAAAAATAAAAGAAACCCAAACTGCTGTTGTTGTCCCTTGGTTTCCACCAATTTCCTGCTTTGTCCCTTTTGTTTTGAAAGCGTTAGTGCCATTGACCTGATTAAGCAATATTACGATTTGCGACACCCCATGAGGTTGGCTATTTTGGAAGCCACGAGAACAATTTGGTGTTTTTTTTTCAGGATTTCGTGCCATGCTGGTAGTTTCGTGTGGATACTGCGGATATTCATGGGTAGTAGTGGAAACCAAGGTACCATGTGTGGGTGTGTAGTACGTACGTGGTACCACAATTCTGCTACTACTATACTTCGAAATGGATTCCTACGATGCCACGAATACACTGTCAATGCTCCAGCAGCAATGCTCCTTCAACACATTCCACGATTACAACAATTGCCAATCAAACGCAATCAATTTACAAAAAAATTCCCTCAAGATTCAAGCGGACAGCACCGTCAGCTCCTCAGCCACGGCGTGCGCCACATCTGGTCGGTAGGTGTGATAGATACCCCTTACAAAAGGGGTTTACGGTGGTATGTGGGTTGTCTTCCAATAGTGTCGAAATTAGTAGTTACCTTCTATTTATCCATATCTATACATCTCATCGGTTTAGAGTGGATTGGCTTATGTACCAGCCAACAAACTCACACTTTAATGGAGTGCACAACAACTAGTAGAATTATCCGAGGTTTTAAATAGACTAAATGTCCGCGTTCGGCTTTTTTTCTGTTTTTTCTGTTTTTTCTTTTTATTTGCAAGTGAGAGAAACATTTCGCCCTCAAATTGTCGGATTCCGTTTGCAAAGGTAAATATCCTCTCATAGCGGGAAATTCCATCTGGTGAATGAGTTCTGCCGCCTACTCCGATTTCCGAATTACGGACTAGGAGGGCTCATAGCCCTTGTTGATTATCTGATAAGGATCTGTAGCGTAGACGTAGCGTAACGTGGTATGCTATGGGATATGGATCCATCCGTGTAGGACAAGCATGTGCAAGACGTGAAACAATAGGTAAAACAAGGATATAACAAGACAAAGAAATAAAACGACAAAGACGTCAAAGGTTCCAGATTAAACCCTCATTACTGAAACCGTATCGAATCTCAGACACAGTGCACACACAAAGTAGATTGGCAGTATCGTGGTGGTTGGCTTGTGAGATCAGAGATCAGAGATCAGATGGTGATTTACAGAGTGTTGATTATTTTTTGAAAGGCCAGGTGTATACGGATTGGGTTGTTGGTTACGGTCAGTCAGCTTAGGGTAGTGTAGCGTAGTATAGGTTAACCACAGTTGTCAATAAATTGCTTACCACTGATAAACCACTACAGTAGTGTAAATTACTATCAAAAATTCGAATTTCAAATTTCAGTTTTCAATTTTCAATTTTCAGGCTTCAACACGCGTTGATACGCGCACAATTGGTTTCAAACACCGTCGAACTCCGCTGATTCGTAATGACAGCTGAACAGTAGGTGTAGCTGTGTAGCTGTGTAGCTGAGTATATCTGGTGGCATTGATGTGGTGAATATCTTTGGATGTTTTGAGTATCGCTGGATGTTGAATATTGTTACATATTGTCGGACGTCACTAAATACGATTGGGCGTCGTGACTTATCATTGGATGTAATGGTTATCATGGGATATTGTCGGATATCACTGGTGCCATTGGCTACCACTGAAACCTGAATATCAATGGCTATCAATCGTATAGCTCATTCCAGGTGTACCAGAAATTTGGTTCTGCATCGTACACACATGGCCCCTGATTAGAATAATCATTCATAAGTTCAGTATTGAATACCATTGAACATTAACAACTGACGCAGTTATAACTTCTTCTTTTACAGTCAAATGTATCAAAAATTTGATTCTACATTGAATGCACATGGCTTCTGATGATACTAATCATTATATCAGCACTGAATACACGCAGCATCATTGGATATTACCTGTTCAATTCAGCTCTTCTCTCAAACTCAAATGCACCAAAATTTAATCTACATCGCACACATAACTTCTAACCATCTTAATCATTCATTACATATGTTACTATAAATCAACCACCAATATGTTCCTCCTTACTTTCAATCTTAATACTCTCTAAGTGCTGCTTATTCTCTAACTCACTGATCTTACTACTATCGCTCTCAATATCCTTAATTGACTTGCCGTCTAGTGTATTATCATTTTCAGCTTCATCGCTACCACACCCACAGTCATAATCTTCCAAAATTGTCGAACAGTCATAAATATCCTTATTCAATCTTTCGTTGACTTTGTTATGGATAAAGCAACCCCAAATTGCTGCATTCTTTCTTGAATTTAATTGTGGTGGAAATTTTTTTAGTAGTTTTATGAAATGCCTTGCACAATCACCACACGGATAAACTTGAGCAAATGACTCAATGTAAGTTTCTAAATACTTCTTCTGTATGGCAGTTGGCTCCGCTGGATATCTAGCCAAAATAGTGTGTAATAATTTCCATGCAGAATTTCCAAGTTCTGCTTTCAATGTCTCGTTGACCATTTGTGGCATAAATGGCACGTCTAATTCTTTATTCAAGATTTCTTCGTTGTTTTGTATAGAGAAATCATTTTTTGAAATGGGTTTCGGTTCATTTTTAACTGAAATCGTTGAATTTGTAAGTAGATGATAAAAAAACAATAATATTATAAGCGTTGAAATCAACAACCCAGGCGATTTTTTTAGAATTCTAGGTATCGATGTCATTGAGTGATTGATATTTTTCTTCATCATTTTTTGTAGGATTGTACGTTGTTTAAAGAGAGGAAACTTATATCTACAAAGGAAATGAATATATTATAACGTGTTTTTTAGTTTCCAGTTTTGAAATATTCAGATTTCGGTATTTTTTTTAAGGGCGCTAAGCCAATTTAGTCGTCATGATACTTAGGTAACGTGTTCTATTTGGTAATATAATAATGTCGAATAATAATAGCAGTAGTATGAATAATGAAAAATCGAGTTTTTTAAAACCAATAGCGAGTTCAATTGATGCATTTCATATTAATTCTGCCAGGGAAGTGCATAACTTAACGATGCAAAGCAGAATACCAAATTTTAAAAAAAATATTGATTATGCTGATAATGATAAGGACAATGTCGATATTGGATATCCGACACAAATTTCGGTGCCTGCCATTACAGAAGATCATTCGAATTGTAAAAACCCTCAATGTTCACACTGTGGTCAGGTAATTATACCTTCGCCGAAATCAAGTCTACCTATTACAGATCACCCATCGATCTCAATAAATAATAAATGGCATATTTTTACACAAAGAAAACCGATTTTAAATGCCACGGAAATTGAAATTTTTGAAAATCATTTAAATATACCTGTACCTGAAATGATTTTTGGTAATAATAAAATTGAAATCAAATTTAATTTAAATGGAAATCAGGAAACATTATTCCATATAAATTTCAATGCTTTTGATGCTTTGAAATTAATTGAAAAAAATAATTTAGACACCTTAATCAAAGTTAGTTATGCCAATGAGTGGTTTAAGAGTAGAAAATTTAGAAATGAAATTAATAATAAAATGAATAATAACGAAAAGAATATTCCAATGGAGGTGTTCAAACCATTTGATTGGACGTACTCAACGAATTATAAAGGTACAGTTTTAGCAGGAAACGATCTTTGGGTTAAGGATGATGGCATTTCAATTCCAACCGACAAACTTAAAAAAAAAGATCCAATTTTATTTTATGATGATATGATTTTATACGAAGATGAATTGGGTGACAATGGAATTTCGATTTTAAATATTAAAATTAGGGTTATGAGAAATTGTTTGTTAATTTTACAAAGATTATTCGTAAGAGTGGATGATGTTTTAGTGAAAATCAATGATACCAGGTTATTTATTGATTTTGAATTGAATTTAATAATTAGAGAATTTAAAATGCAGGAGCAAGATTATAAATCACTTTTAAAAATTTGTACTGGTAATGATCCAAGAAGATTACTAAGGGATATAAGTTGGTGTTCAAGTAAGTTACCTATCAAAAAAATTGAAAGAGAGTATATTGATTTAAATAATTCAAAATAATTATGTAATCTGTAATTTTTATTTAGTAATTTTCTTGTTCTAAGAAAAATCTCAACATGAATGAGAAAAAAAAATTAGGATTTTTCTATATAATGTATATAAGAAACTAAAATTTAACAATGAATTTACAATTTATAAGAAGACTATCAACTAAAAAAATTGCAGTTATTGGATCTGGTCCAAGTGCATTTTATACAGTTTTGAATTTGCTGAAATTGAATAAAAATTATGAAATTGATATGTTTGAAAAAAACCCATGTCCGTTTGGATTAGTCAGATTTGGAATTGCACCTGATCATCCCGAAGTTAAGAGCTGTTCAATTAGATTTAAAGACGCTTTTGGAGATGAATTTAAAAATAGATTTAAATTTTTTGGTAATGTTTTAATTTCTGATGAAAGTTCTACAAGTTTAAGTTTAAAAAACTTATATGAAAATTACAATTGTATCTTATTTGCATATGGATCTACCAAGGCAAATAATTTAAATTTTATAAATAAGTTAAACTTGCCAGAAAACTTAATAATTGATTCAAAAAAATTTGTTGGTTGGTATAACGGTGACCCAAATTTCAAAAACTTAAATCCGCCATTAGATAAAATTGAAGACGTTACAATTATCGGTAATGGTAATGTTTCGATTGATATTGTTAGAGTTTTGTTGGCTCCAATTGAACATTGGTTGAAAACTGATATTACAGAAACTTCATTGAAGATTCTTAAAAAAAGTACAATTAAAAGGGTTAATATTGTTGCAAGGAAGGGTGTCTTAGAAAGCAAATTTACCAATAAAGAATTCAGAGAACTGCTAGAATTGGATAAAGTTGGAGTGATGTTTGGTGGTTGGCCAAAGGAAAAATTTTCTAAAATAGTCAACGGAGACATTAAAAAATTAAATAGAATTGAAAAACGTAGAATTAGCTTGATAGCGAAGTATGATGAAAAATTTACTAAAGAAGAATTAGATAAAGGTAAAAGTTGGAGATTGGATTATTTGAAAAGTCCTATTGGATTTAAGGTGTCCAATGATGGGAAATTTTTGGAGGAAACAATTTTTAAAGAGAATGAGCTTAAATACGAAAATGATGACGAAGTTACCAAATATAAGATTGAGCCGAACGGAAAAATATCTAGCTTAAAGAATCAACTGGTGATTTTAGCCACTGGATATAAAGGTGAACCATTAATTGAGTTTGAAGAATTTAAGATTCCATTTGATAAAGAGAGAGGATTGATTCCAAATGAAAATGGTAAAATTGAAGGACTGGACCATTCGTATTGTGTTGGATGGATTGCTAATGGATCACAAGGTAATATAAATAGTACAGTTATTTCGAGTAATGATGTAGCAAATGTGATGAATGAAGATCTGCAGGATAAAAATGTTAATGGTGCTGAAAAGTTGGGTAGAGTTAAAATAGAGGAGATTTTGAAAGAAAAAAATATTAAGGTTGTTCATTGGAACGATTGGTTAAAAATTGAAAATATGGAAATTGAAAATGGTAAAAAGCATGGCAAACCGTTGGAAAAGATAACCGACTTTAAGAAGATGATTGAAAGTGTGTAGAAGGATTACGTTAATTACATTCCGGGTAATGATAGATAAACATAAAAGATTTTTTTTTAATCTAAATAAAAAATATATAGATTGAAGTGTTCATTCAACATAACAGAATCAAATAATAAATATAAATAAATAAATAGTAAGTATATTAACCACTAACTTAATTGTGTTCTTTTTCATGAGATAAATGGAAGTAGTATTCAAAACTGTAACCAAATAATAAGAAGAACATGGCGATGTGGAAAACTGGGTAACCGGAATCTCTGTAGTGTTCTCTGTACAAAGCAAATGGAGTTTTTGGGGATGGAGCAGCAGCATTACCTCTTGGTAACTTTGAGTAGAAGGCAACAATGTGTTGCATTCTCTTTGCAGCTGGGTTTGAACCTAGATTCTATAATAGTGGGAGTTAAATGTTAGTATTTATATTTCTGAATCTAAACTTGTAGTAGGACTTAATTATTTTGATAATTATAGAAGCAACAATAATGTCTTTAATGGATTGAACGGCAACGGTGGTTAATTGTATCAACATCATCTATAATTTCATAAATTAAATCGATTAAAATTCGGTGTAACACATACAGTTGCTGAAGCAATCTTTGGTGGAATCAAAGTTGAAAGTGATCTTCTGAAAATAGCGGACATTTTTAAGTGAATAGTATATCTTTATTTCTGACTTAAAGGTTGTATAACTGTGCCAGTTGAATATGAAAATGTTGTTAATTTTGTTTAACTGAGGAAGGGGGAATCAGAGCGAGTACACCGTAACGAACCAGCTGCAAGCCCAATACGGATATTGTGAGAATTTTTGGGATTCAAATTTTCATTGGATGATGTCGCTGCATATAATGAATGTACTGAATACACAGCATTTGTGCCATGTTGCTGAGAAGATCACGTGTGTGGCGGTGTATTGGCGTATATGTGGCTGTGTACTGGTATCTGTCTGTTTCGTATATGTTCAAATAATTTTTATCATCTTTCGTGGTTTTTGCAACTTATCGTGGTAGTCCATAATTTTTTCTATATTCTTTATAATCTTAATATTTGTTTCTATAACTTTCCATATATTTTCATGATTCGTGCGTTAGAATGGGCTTTGACCATTTAATTAAGAGCAAATCGGGTTAGACTAGCTGTGGCCCACAGATTTACGAGTTGGAAGGATTTTAAATTAATTAATTTAATTTAAATATTGAGTTGTTTTAATTACAAGTGCTCCTCCTTTATAGTGTCGACACGAGGCATTCAGGTGCAATTACAGTCAATTAACCATTAATAGCTAGCAACAGCTAATGATAGCTGATAACTAGCTGTTGCTAGTGATGACTTAGTGGTTCTGTAGGTAATTAATTATTCGTTTTGATTAATTAACCTGTTACTGGGGTGTGATAATTTTTACAAATGCATGGTTAATTATATTAATTGGTTGATTGATTATACTGTAACCATGGAAGTAATGTAATTTGTGGGAAATCTGATAATCTAGACGTCTAGACATGGATTAGCTTACCAATCGATAATTAACTAGGTCCTACGTGTGATTCAGCCACTATTTATGAAATCACAATATGGGCACTGTTTTAAAAATTAGATTTAGTATATGGAATGTTTTTGTGTTGATGTTATCTTAAATTAGGGTCACAGTTGAGACATTATTTTTTGGCATGCATGGCATGTATAGCTTAAGATAAGGATGAAGATGAAGATGAAGATGAAAGTGAAAATGGAGATTAAGATAAGGATAAAAGTGAGGATTAGTATAATTTCAAACACCACTATCTATCCAATGTGAATCGATTACCTGTGCCATAAAACAGGCCTAATACTTCGGTACCTCGGTGTGTCTCGGTGTAGTCGGTGCTTCCCCTTGATAAGCACACGGTTCTCCAATTCCAGTTCTCTGTCCTGACCAGCAGCAACTATCCTCTATTTTTAAATTGTTGTCATGGAGTAAAAATCGCAAAACTGTCTCTGACCATATAATGCAGCTTTGAATGCCGGGGTTGTTAAGGGATGTATTGCTGGACTGACAACATGGTCAGTTTTCGTGTGGCTTGTATAGTGTAGCGTTGCACCTTTTATTTAGTATTTGTCGCTGGTTAAGATGCTGCGGTATTATGATGTTTTGGTATGATGGTATTTTGGAGTTTGTGAATTTGTTATTTTGTTGTTCGTTAGAATCAATCAAACACTGAGCCCCTTCCTTTTAATCTTGAGCTATAAAAGTTGATGTGTTTCCTGCCTACCGTAGTCAATTAGTTACAGGATCATGCTCTTTCGAACTTCTTCTTCTACTTCTTCTCCATCAACCAGTTCTCAGTACTTCATCACTGCTCTACCTAGTTACTCGATACTTGTTATTTTGGTCGCTTATCTATTCAGTCATTCTTCTCTATATCACACGGCAGCGGTCTAATCTGGATAATCAGGTCACTGTTCACTTATTTATTCAACTATTATTTATTCAATTATTCATTTCAGTTCAAGCCACTCGGTTGACCTTACCCAAATTTAGCTACTGGGTTTGACTGAAGATCTGATTTTCTAGTTTTCCCCTCAGATCTGCTGATACAACTATAATAAACGCCCTGTTTTCTAATGCCTTTAATTCACACTCGTAAAATGACAAATTTTCAAACAATTTCTACAGACTCAGATTACGAAGATAACTATAACTCTACTCCTTCTATATTTAACTTGCGGAATTACTCAGTTAAAGATCGAACACCAAGAAGTGTCAAGATCATCTCTAATGATAGCTATTTATCCAGTTTTTCAGATTTATCGAATTTTTCGGTGGCTCCTGATCTAAACTATGACTATCTAGACAATTCAAGCTACTATCACCACAATAATGCCAATGATAATGATAGTCATAATGATAGTTATAATGATAGTTATAATGATAATTATAATGATAATTATAACAATAATTACAATTACAATTTCAATTTCAATTGTAACAGCTATTATAATTCAGATCCAATCAACTCAATCCCAAGATTGATGTTGTCGACACCACTAATAGCTAACAAAATTAATCAAATCAATAATAACTATGATTCAGATAACGAAATCCAGTTAAACAAACCAAATAAATCAAACAAGAAAAAAATTCTTGTTAAGAAGTCAATAAAAAAAATGGGCTTGATTTCCAATAAATCATGCCCGCCACCACTAATCAAATTCCACATCAACTTTAAATGTAATTTCACCTTTACCATTGAAAAGTTAATCAATTTCTTTGAAACATTTAAATTCAAGCATAAGCATAAGCATAAGCATACCTATAAATCTAAAGCTAGGTTCAAAAATAAATATCAATACAAAAATAAGAATAAAAATAAAAATAAAGATAAAAAATTGTCATTTAAATTAAGAATTTATGATGATACATAAATTATTCAAACCCATTTCCTTTTTGTATCGTTTCGTTTAATATCTTTTCCTTTCACATATCGTTTTCGTTCACATAGCATTGTTCATAAGCTATAACTTATGCCAATTTTCTTTAATATAGTCTAATTTTATATATTAAGCTCTCAAGCAAAAGTTATCAAATTCGCTATATCACACTTTTTTTCATACCGTAACTATCCACCCATCTTTCTTTAAACCATATAACTATGTTTGAAGAATGGTTGTACAGAAAAGTTCGTATATTTTGCTATCTAACATCAACAATATAAATTTGTTTACTAATGAAAAATAACTAGTTAATAAATTCGCATCAATTCCATCACATCGTTAAATCAATTCATGCGTTTATAAATAACTTACCACCACCAAAATCAATCAACTATGAAAGAAATAGAAGAAAGAGTTTTTTAAAAAGTGCAATTAATTATAAACCAACTACTAAGCAAAAAGCTGTTGCCTTTTTCAAAGTTTGGAAAATGGAAATGAAAGATTCGTTTCTGTTTAGGAAATAAACGAAAATAAAAAAAAATATTTTTTTATGATTTTGGAATCATAATTATTTAGCATCTATGAAGTAGAGAAATTCTATGAACTTGTATAAGATAAAGTAATGAATTATAAAAGAAGTAAAAACAAATTATCTACCATTGAAGTAAAAAGTTATTTTGAACGAAAAGAGTACTTAAAATCATTGATTAATATATTCTAACTCGCTTTTCAAACATCAAAGTGCAATAGTCATTTAGTTGGCAATACTTTCAGTTCTGGTGAATTCTAGAAAATATGTTTTCAATGCATGTTAAACCTATTAATGGCATGTATGATTGGACACTACAAAAAGCTGTTCTTTCTATGATGATTCAATTTACTTGTCAGCATAATCAAGCTGTAAACCCGGATATTGGCACTTCAAATTTTTTTCGTTGCTTTCGTTTTGTGCAAAATTTATATTAAAAAAATGAACTATACATGATATACAGAAAACAATCGAAAAAGCTAGAAGCAAAAAAGCAATTAAACTTCAAAATGCTGTTTTCACAATATTTAATTCCTCCTTTGGACTCCTAAATGTTCTATTAGAAACCATTGTAACATCATTCGGCATGGTTAAAACCATAGTATTCGTATCTTTAACAGTAAAATCCCCAATTAAAATATCATCCAAATACCTTCTAATCTTATATGGTTCATCTTGATTTTTAAGAACTTTCTTTAAATTCCATGTAATTGCAAATGGCCCAATAGATGTCACAATTAGTGTCGGGTTCCTTTTTTGCTTACTATCGTATCCAACATTAAAATTCGCTTTACTAAATTTAACATTATTACCGCATTGTTGTTTAATATAAATTAAATGTTCTGGCCTTAAATTTAATTTCTTTGGCAATGGTTTATCATCAATTCCAAACGATCTTTCAAATCCTAGTTTATTATTGAATTTACCTTTCTTAATCTTAACATCAATTAACAATAAATATGTTGAACAGGTGGCCAAAATAAACCTACCATCGGTGGAAGTGGTTAATCCAATTATTTCATCACCTAAGGCTGGCAAAATGGTTTTGGCATTCTTGCCCAATTTATCATACAATTTAATTTCACCTTTTTTGGTTGCAGCAGCAATATATCCTTCGTCAGTCGTAACAACTTGTGTAAAATCTGTTTTCGTCTTATAATTTTTATATTCTGAATCAACTATCAATGAATCTTTAATTCTTGGATCAACCCTAAAAAGTGATTGACTGCTTGCTCCAATAAATGTTTGATCACTAGTCAGCTCAGAGAATTTCCCATTACTAGTAAAACTTTCCACTGCCAAATTCTTTGCATCTTTCTTAAGCTCCCAATCCTCAACAATACTGCCATACTCTAAATCAACCTTGTATAATTTACTCAAATCCTTACTATCTTGAATAACCATAGTCCTATCACCATCTTGTAACATCATCCTATTCGGACTCACATTTTTTTTAGAATTTTTAAAACTTGATAAATTCTCAATCGCACATGAAAATTCAACTCCATTATGGTCGGTTTTGAATATACCGATCTTATTACCCCTTGAAATAAATGCTCTATCATTTCTCAAACCAATCTTTAATCCTGAATTCATCTCACCCTTGGCAAAATCATCTTGTTTTGTATTGTAATCTTCATCATCATCATTATCTTCATAGCTAGTCAACTTCTTCCTTCTTTTCAAATTAACACTCGATTCCTTAAATTCATCAGTTTCTTCTTTTATTTCATCATCTTCAACATCTTCAATATCTGTATCACTTAATGCAACATTGTTTAATGCATCAATGAGATACTCTTCATCAACTTTTTTCTCAATATATTTACTTTTTTGTTTATGCTCCCATAAAGCTTTCATAAAACAGCTTTGAAATGTTTCATAACCTAATCTATCCTTGAATCTATATAACCAAGTATACGCATCGTTTTCGGTGTAAATATTGAAAATAAACGATAATTGTTCAAAATTAAATGTAGGGTCTAATTGTTGAATGACGTATGATTTGACTGGCATTTTTTTTTTGCCATGTATATAGCATTCCATCCAATAATCCCATCCTCCCAAATCACAAATACAAACTTCAGCATCATTGGAATAAAGCTTAAAAGACGCCATTTTAGGATCATAAATAAATAGATCAATTTCCGTTTTACTTAATACTTTATCATGTGTAACCCTAGAGTTTAAAACTTCTTTGGCATCTTCAAATTGATCATCGTCACTTTCATCTTCCTCACCTTCTTCTAATTCATCCGCCCTTCCTTCGTCTTCTTCTAGGCTATCATCATCATATTCACCATAATCTTCCTCATCTTCTTCATTGGCAAATTCGACCTCATCTTCAAGTCTATTTGGAGCTCTCAATTGGTTACTTATTCTTAATGTACTTGATGACGATGGTATAGAACTTAGACTCGATCCATTGACATAAAGTTCTTCCTTATCAACAACAAATTCTTGTAAAACTGATAAATCAACACCTGAACTTGATTTTTTATATTTTCTTTCATATTCGCATTTATAAATAGCCAACATAAATTGTTCAATCGTATCAATGGCAACAGTTGGATTAATTCTATATTCATAAGTGTCACCAATATCACCATCCATATCTTTCCAGCATATAATTTTTTGGTCATATTTTTCAAATAAACAAACTTTCAGGGAAAAATCAATTAGGAAGGTTTTTAAGACACTGGATTCATTTTCAAAAATATCATCCTCTCCGTTACCATCTTCAATTTCATCATCACTTAAAATATCTTGGTCTGATAAATGATTTGATTTCCTAATAACCAACTGATAATTATAGGAACTACTTATATCACGTATTGAAAGTATGACATCGCTGTATAAACACTCATTTTCAGATTTTGGAGATGATGGAGATCTAACTAAATATAACTGACCAGAGGGAATCAGTATTAATTTATCCTTGGAATGAGCCCCGTTATTCATAAGCAACCGCTTAACTATATTCATGGCGTTTATCTTTATCTGTCTTTACTTTATTGTATTGCAATCTATAGATTAATACGATTTTATTTCGATTGCCTTTTTTTTTTAAACCGCCACAGAAGAAAAATTTTAATTTTTCTTAATACTAATTTTTTAAGGCGCTATATCTGTCTCTTGTTCCTATAGAACAGATTAATACATATTAATTGTTAAATTGATAACACTATAATGCAGAGAAGGTACTTGCATTCATCCATTAGAGCACTTCATTCTGAAAAAAAAAGACTTAATGAATGGAATCTCCCTGACTTGGATAAACTTCCTGGTGGGTTTAAAGGTAAAATTTACAACAAAAGGGATTGGAATGAACATTTAACTAATGATACTAAGATATATGACAATGAATCTCATAGAATTAAACATACAAAAAAAGTGTCTCCACCACCAGAAGCATGGAGAAAAAATAAGTATTCACCACAATGGTTAAGAAATAAATATGCATTAAAAGAAAAGGAACTTAAAATGGATCTATCAAATACTAGAAGGTTGAGCCGAACTGCGATAGAAGGTATCAAAGCTCTTCATGATCAATTTCCTGAAAAATTATCTAATGAAAAGTTAGCTGAATTTTTTAAAGTTTCACCAGTGGCTGTTTCTAAAATTTTAAAATCTAGGTGGACACCCACTGATAGAGAGCTAACAAAAATGAATAAAAGATGGGAAGAAAGAACGATGAAAGTTTCGCAAAGGAAATTAATAGATCAAAAATTTAATGAGTTTTTGGAAGAAAAGGAAAGAAAGTTAGGTATGGAAATTCCATACTTTTTCAAACAAGAGTTATCAGAGTATTATAATTTGCATGGCATTGAAACTTTAGAAACTGATTTTGTTAAATTAAATCAAGCTAGGATTGAAAATGCGAAAGTTAAAGATGCTCAAATGTCAGCCGAAATTTCAGCCATGATTGAAAATAATTGATATATTGTTGATCTAAATATAGATATATAATACCCTCTGAAAAGACTCGCTCTCTTGTACATATTTATAAAGTTAATAGATACTAATTTCCTTCTGTTTAATAATGTCTTTAATGTCATCAAATTGATCATTTAAAATGTCCAAATAATTATGTTTAAACTCACCTTTAAGATTTCTTCCAACTTGGATATGAGAAACTGGTTTTTTAAAAAGCATTTCTCTTGGATGTTCAGAGGTGACAATATCTAAGTAGTTTTTCAGTTGTTTAACTTGCAATTGTAATGCATTCATTTCACCATGACCGGAGTTATAACCTGAACCATCCCATTTCTTATATTCGGTGACATCTAATCTTTTGAAATTATTTTTCAAAATTTCTAATCTATCATTTAGTTTATCTGTACTCGTTTCTGCCTTTTCTGATAATTCAAAAAACTCATTTTTTGCATTTTCATTAAATCTTACTTCTTTACCGTTAGCTTCTGTGAAACTATATTTATAAATATCATTTGGATTCCTAGATTTTTCGTTCTCTTCTTCTGTTTCTACACTTCTATCGATCATTAATTTACCGTTATATGCAACACGAACTCCAGGCGGATTTTTAACAATTTTTTTCAGTTTATTCTTTAGTGCTTGTAGTTTTGAATAAACATAATGATGAAATTCAAGTCTACGATCCAATGATAATTGGAAAGTTGGTTGTAAAATTAATTTCGCAATAATATAAATCAAAATCACCGTCAGTCCTGTGTATTTGGAAAGCTTATTTATGTACCGAATTGTTAAATGTGATTGTGGAACTGCAACTAATGGTGGTACATTTTCGGGAAATGATATAGCGGGTATAACAAAAGACATCGCCTCTAATGAAATAAATTTTTTGATTAGGTTAAATTAAATTAGGATAGATTAGATTAATCTCAAGGGATTACTTTTGTGAACGGTTCTCGCAATTGTGAAAATTTCCGCCCGGTAACGTTTACTTACAATAACTTTTTTACTTTTTTTTCTTATTATCTACAAAATATGTTACAAAAGTATACATTAGTTTAAATTATTCAAGATTTTTCTAACAAGGCCATCAACAACCCTTGGTTGCTCCTTTTCTTCTACCAAGAAGAATAAATTTAATCCAAGTAAATCCATTCCCTTTTCCTCGATTTTTTCATCCAGGTACATGTTAGCATTATCATCTACATCTTCCAATTTAGGTTCTTGTATAAACCCAAAAAAGTTAGAATCAAACCCATCGTCCTCTTTTTTAACTTCTTTTTTTTCTTCGGTGACATTATCAAAGATTAACTCTTTAGCCTTTCTATTATAAATTAATCCTCGCGTTTCGTCGTTTGAATTCTCTTCTTTAATAAGATTCAACCCATCTAGCCAAGTCTTAACGGAGTCTTCGCCTATTTTCCATTTAGCATAAGTGATAATCAACCTAGAAATAAATTCAAAGGAAAATTCTACAACAGTGTCCGACGTATTAATCAAAGCACACATTTCTTGATAGAACCAGTCAATATTGAGCCCAGAAGTATCAACTGCTTGCCATATGCTAACTAGTTCAAACTGACTTTTTTCTTCTCCTAAACTTAACCATCTAATCAATTTCTTGATATCTTTCCTAACTTTGGTTTTCAACATGGGTTTCTCCAGTTCTAATTTTAACCCATTGAATCCATACCATACATCATCATTAACAATTTTTCTAATTAATCCCGTGGCAACCTTCAATTCCAATGATTCTTCATTTTCACCCCCCAATAATTTTCTCATGGCTTTTTCTAAAATATTGGATTCAATTTCAGTACTCCAAGACATCCGGCAAACATCTTTAATGACACCAACTAACCATCCAATTAGAAAGCCTTGATGCAAATATTCCAATCCTCCAATCATTGCTTCATCGTCCAGCCATCCTACTTGGCGAGCTAAAATAGCTTCATGAACAATTCGAGGAATCATCTTTGAATATTCCATAGGGGTGCTTAACTTTATCAAAGAATCTGAAATACCTTCTGTATTATTTGAATCAAATAATGACGAGATCCATTTATTCATTGTTTCATCATTCAATTGAACTTCACTTATTTCTTTCGGATCATTTGTTTCTGAAGTTATACTTGTATTTTTAATTATTGCCAAAGTATTAGGTATGGAAGGCAATAATGAATTACTTAAAGATAGTGAAAATCTAAAAATAACATATTGAACAAAAACAAGCACAATGGAAATGTCGGTGAAAAAATCTTGCGCATTGGAAGAATCATCACCTCCTAAATCTAATTCCATCAATAAATCAGGTTCATTAGATTGATTAATTAGTTTGTCATTAGAATTTAAACCAACCGGTTCTGGAGTTTCTCTGGCATTATTTTCTAAAAATTTTAATAATGGTGAAATAAAACTATAAGGAGAAGAAACTAGTAAAATATAGTCAAATAATGTGGGTTGTAAAGTTAACGAAACTAACAGTCTGCGTAAACGCAAAGTATCATTAGTCATAATAAATGTACTGACTGATTCTATGACAAGCTGGGAAAGTCTATGTTTCAATTGTAATGAAGTATTAACCTGGGAAAGAAATTCATTAATACCCGCTTCTTCAATTGTAACAAATTCTGGATTTGTTTCTAAAAATTTTGAAGTGTAGGCATGATTTAAATTATCTAAGGTCATTGGAATTGTGGATGTATTTAAATTCACATCATCAAAAAATTTGATCTGACCAGGTTTGCTTAGCTCTAACTCTAACAAGTTTTTCTCTAATTCGAAAATTAAATCTCCATATTTACCCCAATCAACAATATCACTTTTTAGAACATTGGTTAAACTGCTTTCTAATTTAGCTTGGTTTATTTTCAGTATTTTTAGTAACCAAGGCAATTTTCCAATTATAAACTGTTTCCAAATTTTATCTGTTATTTGGGTACTCAATTCTAAACAATCAAATAGCCCTGTGATGATTTCATAAGTAAAAACAAAACCTGTCTCAACACTTGGAACTTTTGATAAATTCAATAAATTTTTAAATTCCATTATAAAATCATCATCAACAATGGCAAATTCAATGGTAATTTTCTGCGATAACCAAATTAGTTTTTTCATCCTCAATAATTTACCATTATCTTTATCTTCTCTTTTAATTGGAATTCCTGATATACCGCTATTATTTTCATGATCTCTTTGTGTAGTATTATTTTCATAACCCAGTTTAACATAAGATAAATTATGTTCTTTGAATTTCCCATTTAATAAAGTATATTCACCATAACAAGAATGTGACTGTAACCAATCTAGATATAGTCCAACATGCTCAAGAAAAGATTCATCAATTTTTTTGCTCATTCCGGCATCAAAAATGTTAACTATAAACTTTGTGACCATTAAGACAAGCCTACGATGTTGTTGTGAATTATTGGTTATAAGATATTTTAGATAGCTGGATAAAGCATTCAAAAGAGAAATATTTTCTACCAGTTCTTTGAACGGCAATTTGTTATGAATTTGGTTGAAATAAACTAACAATGAAGTTTGATCGTCATAAGAAAGTTTTGTAATATAAGCTGTGAAAAAGTTAATTAAATTATCGAAAGTATTATTGAGATCTGATTTGATCAGCACTTCGTAAATATATTCTCTTTGCAATGCTGATTTATTTGAATTAAGAAACAAAGGAGTCAAATCTATATCTTGCGTAGTGTTCGAAAGTTTGTGAACAAACTCTTTAATAAGTTTTCCAAAAGTTAAAGGATGGTATTTTCTTCGTAAAGAAATTTCTAGTAAGTTCTCAAAAGTTGATGAAATACTTTCAGTTGGATTGGACATTGACTCGGGCATCTTTTCCACTAATAATATTATATTGGAGCTGCTACAAAAATATTATGAGTTGCAACAAAAAAGTGAATTTTCAGGTTCTCAAATTTTAGTTCGCGTGGGTACTTCTTGAACAAGTGGAAGCAATATTAAACTTTTCATTTGTAAAATTAGGAATTTCAAAATGAAAAGTTTCATAGCAATTTATATTGAAGCTTGAAAAGCGGAAATATCTAATAAATATATGCATATATACAGGACTAAAAATTGATGACGAATCAACCCGGAAATAAGAATCTACCCCAAGAACCAAACCAATATCCTAAAACGACATCTCTAACATTCTCTGGCAATTTTCCAAAAGCAATCATTGGAACTTCGATTTCTTCAGCTCTTTTAATACATAAATCAGAACCTTCTTTATCACCAATGTGCTCAAACATTGTTGATAAATTCATGAAACCTAATTTGGCAATTTTAGCTGAATTAAAATTCATACTTGAATACATACTTGAAATTTGAGCAGATTCTTTCGCCAGTTCGATTGCTTTATTATACTGTTTTTGGAACCATAAAATTTCACTTAACTGTAAATTAATTAATGGGATTTTCTCAAATTTTAATTCCATTAATCTTTTTTCGCTTTTGGTAGATAACTTCTTCTTCTTTGCATACATATCATTTGAGTTAAATTTATCATCCAATAAGCTGTATTCAGTGTCCAAAGATCTCAACTCGGATAACAGAATCGTTAAAGCTTTATCCATATATTTTGGATTTCTTGTTTCTGTATAAAAAGAGCATAGATCAAGTAAAGAATTAGTTAAATTATTCGAGGAAAGTTCGTTTTTAGGTACAATTGAAATATCTTTAAGATCTGTATGTTTATTTTCATATTCATTTTCGACAACTAACTGTATAGATTCATATAATTTTTTTTCAACTAAATCGAAATCCTCATGGTTAAATTTCATAATATCAGCTTGAGTTCTCAAAGCTTTGTTTTTTAAATTATAAGAGCCAACGGGCTCTTTTGCCAACTCTTGAAAATGATCAATTAATTGGAAACATTCACCGATTATGTATTGAACTTTCTCATGGTTTCTACCGTCAAAAGTTAAAGCATATCTAAGTAATAAATCACAATAAACTGAAACGTAATTCAAATTTCTTTTCTGAAAAAACCAAGGATCTAGTTCTTTTTCAGTTAAAATAATCTTTTTGATATCCCTAGTTTCTGTATTGCTAATTAAGCCATTTTCTTTTGCCAATTCTTTCAAGCAAATTAAATATTTATCATTCGCAGCATCATCATCCATTTTGATAAATTCATTAACTAAACCTGTCTTAAATTCACTATTGACCCACAATCCAAACTGGAAACTAGACGGTTGAATTCTGTCTAAGTATATATTTGTCAAAACCGTAAGCATGATATTGAAAAAAAAGTTTAAAATTACGAAGATGACTAAAAATAAGACAACTCTATATTTCCATTGGGTACTACCCGTTTCTTTTAACATATCTTTAAATATACGAATATTTGTACCAACTTTCCAAAATTCGGCATTTCTAACAGTGGACCGGTGAAAATTTCGTATTTGAGGAGTGAAACATAACTTTAACTGAGAAGTCTTTGCATATGCATTTGAATGTGGCAATAGTATTGAATAATTGATTAGTGAAATTTTAGTCAAATGATGGTGATGAGGATGAGGATGAAGATGAGGATGGAGATCTTGGCTTATGCGTGGCCTTAGAATCTTCAAAAGTGATATTTGACATCTAGATTTTGGCAAACCTATACTTCTAAATAGCATACTGAATAAATGCAAACTCAAAGTGCAGAGATTTACTAATTACTTAAAAGAAGAGGATACTACTGAAAGTTCATGCTGAAGAAGTGCGTCTGAAAAAATAAAAATAAAAAATACATACTCTATCAACTGTATATTTCAGAGTCCAGTATGACAGTTGATTGGCAAAGCGCTCTACCTATTAAACACTAAACCTAATGATATAATCATGAAGTTATTAAGAGCTTTTAACAGCTATTTTCTATTATACTAACGACATGCCGGATGCAATGATTTAATGAATACTGTTAAATCGTCTTAAAAATAGATATTTCAATATTCTAATGAGACACCATTTAAAAGGAAATGTTATTGCATCATATCTTAACTCAAGCGAGCACAAGTTAGAGCATATCCTTTTGCAGTTGAAGTAATTGAAAAGAAGGTTCAACCATTAACATTATCATGTATTTAGAACGACTCCATATTAATTGTGGAATTAATATAATCAGCATGTGATTTCTGGATTTGGATTTCCCTGTTTTTTCAATTAATCAATATTCGGGAGGTGATATATTACATATACCAAACATAATAAACAATAGTAGAAATTGTCATAGACTTGTCTATAATTTCGGTTGATCTACACCTATCGATTAACTTAAGCACGTTCCCATTTTAAGAGCACGTAATCGCGCGCCTCTGCCCCCAACACGGGGGATGTCGTGAGAACGTGCCCCATAATGTGTTCACATGCCGTATCCAATTGTCAGCTATACTGGTTATGAAATGTTTATTTTATTGAATGTAGACATTGGATATTCAAAGTGTTGATCTGTAACTTTTTCACATGTATTTTCCAGAAGTTTTAAGCATGTGATACAAAAGAAGAGGATGTTGTTTCAACAGATAAATACCATTTGTTTTGCCCAAAATGCTATCCCTATTTTATTTGAACTTGTACCACTTTTCTTTTTCTTGAACTGTATCTTGACTTTTCAACAATATGGACTACAATTCAACTTCCGATTTGATTCTAGAGAAATCATCTAAATCGGTTTTTCCGACTTATTCCCTTTCAATTTTAATTGCATTGACTGTAATTTTTCTAGTTTTTTCAGTTACCAATCAGAATCTTAAGACTATAGTGTTATTCTGCTATCATTGTTTTATTGCTCCTTTCACACCATCTTCCAAAAAGGCGGGCTCTGCTGGTAGTGGTCAGCAATCAGCTTTAGAAGCATTCTATCAAGCACAAGCTAAAATTTATGATGCCACTAGACCAACATTATTAAAAGGTAGAGAAACCTCATTGGAATTAGCTGCTTCTCATCTTTATAAATCTAAAGATCTTGTTTGGGTTGATGTTGGTGGTGGTACAGGCTGGAACGTTGAATATATGAACAGTATTTTACCACTAAAAACGCACTTTAAAGATATTTATATTGTTGATTTATCCCCTTCACTTTTGGAAGTTGCCAAAAAAAGATTTGAAGCTTTGAATATTACAAACGTTCATTGTTTATTGGCTGATGCTTGTACTTTTACAGTTCCACATGGTTCCGTTGATCTCATTACTTTTTCTTATTCTTTATCAATGATTCCTACTTTTCACTCGACAATCGATCATATCCAAGGAATGCTACATAAAGATGGTATTATTTGTTGCGTTGATTTTGGTGTTCAATCTTCCGTTTCAACAGTTGGCAGAGTTAACACAGTTGGTGGTTTAACAAATAGACATACTCCATGGATTTTCAGAACCTTTTGGAGAATCTGGTTTGAAACTGATAGAGTCTTTTTAGATCCAGCCAGAAGAGATTATTTGGAATATCGTTTCGGAACTTTGAAATCTTTAAACTGCTACAATAAAACGTTAGGTAATATTCCTTACTATATCTGGCTAGGTTGCGATAAAGATAGATCACCAGCTTTGTTACATAGAATCAATGCTTTAGCAACTGAATCGCCATATCTTGCACCAAAGGATCTTATTGATTATCAAGAAGAGTTGAAAACTAGTAAAGGACATGAAGCTGCTTTAAACAACCAAATGAGAAATTTACCATATCCTTCATTATATTATCAAGAAGATATTTATAGAGTTTATTACGATGAAATGAGACCTGAATATAATCAATTTAATAATCAATATATTTATGCTTTTACCTGGGAAGATCCTAGAGAAGATCATAAAATCTTAAATTTTTCTCCTGATGATGTGGTTTTAGCAATTACTTCTGCCGGTGATAATATTTTATCCTATGCCTCATTACCAAATCCACCAAGAAGAATACATTGTGTTGATTTGAACCCTTGCCAAGGACACTTAATGGAGTTAAAATTGGCCGCATTTAAATCTTTAACAAGAGAAGAGGTTTGGCAAATGTTTGGCATAGGAAAGATTGATAATTTTATTGATTTATTAATCAATAAAATGTCTCCTCATATGTCATCAAATGCTTTCCAATATTGGTACGCAAATGGCCCAAAAACTTTTGACATTAATGGTAAAGGTATATATGATACAGGTTTTTCAAAATGGGCTTTAAGAGTTGCTAAATATTTGTTTCAATTGACTGGTATTAAAGATGACATTGATGAACTATGCTCTTCAAAATCAATTGAACAACAAAAGAAAATTTGGGATTCAAAGATTAAACCAGTTCTACTCAATCCAATTGTTTCTAAATTATTGGTTGGTAATCCAATTTTTCTCTGGAAAGCTTTAGGAGTTCCCGCAAACCAAGCCGAAATGATGGGACCATCGATTATGAATTATGTTAAGGATACATTGGAACCAATAATTAGCAGATCACTAATTTCTACTGACAATTATTTTTACTATTTATGTTTGGAAGGTAAATATTCCAAAAATAATTGTCCAGACTACTTAACTCAACATTCTTATAATATTTTCAGTGAAAAGGAAAGCTCACCACTTGATAATATTAGAATTCATACTGATTTCCTTAACGATGTTTTTAGCAGGTTAACTTCAAATTCAATCACCATTGCGATTATTATGGATCATATGGATTGGTTTTCCAAAGATGGTAAGGATGCAAATGCTGAAATTGTCGCATTATATCAAGTCTTGGTTCCTGGTGGTAGAGTTATGCTAAGATCTGCATCACAGAGCCCTTGGTATATTGAAAATTTCAAACAACATGGTTTTCAATGCGAAGCAGCTGGTGTTAGAAAATCTGGCACCTCAATTGATAGAGTTAACATGTATGCTTCTACTTGGGTCTGTACGAAGAATGGTAGAAGAAGAAATATGAGTACTTTGCAATTATGATAGTGTATAGCTAGCTCTATTAGGATCTGTCGTACTTTTTTTTTTTCTTAGGTGTATGAAATATAAAAAATCGGATTTTTATGAAATAAAACTAGAAATTTTGTCTATTATTTTTTACGATTTTTACGATTATTCATAATAAAAATAATTACTATTAAATTACTTGAATTTTATTGTTTATGTAATGAAATGACTCAATAGAATTACTGACTGGTCTATTATAGTTATAACTTGCTGAAGGTAAATTTATGATATGTGTAAATGAGGAAACATACATAGAGCTTTTTTTCTTGCCTTATGATTGAAATACTTCACGTAAAGCATCAATTAAACCGGTGAATGACTAATCCAACCCAATCGATCCCTACAAACGGGGCCTATCAATGTAGCAGCAAGCACTCAGTAAATTACATATTTATTCAACATCCCTAGTTAACTTTTGCGAGTACAATTTGTAGAAATGAAAGAGACAGCGAAGCGAATGGAATTAATCTCCAGAATATATTTATTTGAGATAACTGTAGCAGAATGTGAGATTTTAATCTTTTATGTTATCCATACACACTTCTTAATATTCAGTATCAATTCTGAAATTGTATCAATAATTTTTTTTCAAACCCGAGTAATAACTACATTTGTTACTAAATTGGCCAATGAGGTCCAACAAATAGAATTATCCGATCTACAAGTACACGCTGATGGAACAATACCCAGCCATTGTAGGGCATACAATATAATAAGACTTTCCAAGTAAGTTTGCTTAATAGAAATAATGGAGGCAGACTAAACGATAACAAGATTATAAGCCTCCATGACAAGTGGACCAAAGAATCATCAACTCTATAAGCGACGCGTCGGTTTAAAGATTCCTCTATGTTCCTCTATATGAGCAGTTTCCATTCTGGACTCCTGGACAAGCTGTCCATTGATTTAGCATTTATATTATATATATGTATATTAAACACAACTCTGAACATATACTGATCACTTTACGGGTATTTTTTTTATCTATTATCTAGATTTGAATCATCCACATATGTCAGCAGTTAAGGACATGCTATGACACCAATTCTGTTAAATTATTTAACAAGATTTCACGATTAGTTAAGGGAGAATTTATCAGCTCAATAACTTAATTACATAACTTAGAATTGCTGGTATCTTTTATGATACTCCTAAATTTTTCGCATAACACTTTGTTATAAGTTTTCGTACCATTTGTTCTGACCTCTGTATCGATCGAACATTGTGAAAATTATGTTAAAATTTGAAAAGTATAATAATAGCAAATGTTTGAATAGCTGAAAAATAGATTCAATTAATCAATAATTGATTGAAGTCTAGAACTACCTAATAAGCATCTACACCGATAGACAGCTTATGGAATAGGAAGTACCGCAATGCCGGTTTACCAAAGTAGCTTATCAAGATAGCATATCAAGATAAGAGATGATTAATAAAGATATTGTAGCTGATGATATTGATGAAAGAACTTGAATAATGAACAACAAATATATATTCAGTATAATTTAAATAGGATATAGTTTCTATTTATTTAAATTATAACTTAAATAGTTTTTATAATTATCTATTAATACTATAGAATAGTTGTTTATAACCAATCAATAAAACTACAATTAAAACAAACATAACTTGATATTTTATACGTGAATTATTACGATTATGTTACTAAGTAGAATGTTTATATTAATTATATATAGCTGAAATGAAAAACGGAAATAGATAAGTCATTACTAATAAAGTTATAATTCATGATATTCGTTCTTGTTCAAAACTGGAAAATTTATTTATGCCATTTCACTGCTAGAATTGCATGCATAACCGTACTTTTTTGAAAAGAACCAATATAATTTTTTTTTACATTGTCTCACCCCTAATGATTCCACAATCATCAACGCTGAGCATCTACTCATCTATTTCAGGACCACACCTGTAATCATTTCTCCTGTAAATGTTATCCTAATCATCATGTTGAAAGTAGATGATTACATGTAACACTTCACCCTACTGAAGGAGGTGCAGGATTTTAATATAAAATTCTTCATTTTCTACTATTATTGTCAGAACATGAACAAAAATTGTATGTCAGAATTGAACACATGCCATGACATCAATTTTGTTATGTCATGTAACTGCATAATGCATTTGGTTGCGGGTATTTTCTGACAATGCTAGGATTGAAAAAGATGATAATTGGTCAAATCATCAAGTGGCTGTTCAAATGTTGGAATGGACGAATTAAAACAAGTATAAGAAAGATCCCGCTTTTATTTCGTATTTTATATAATCAAGGAGAGATTCTTTTGTTGTTGGGGTGAGGATTCCAATATATATTTTATTAATATAATTTAGTATTAGGACATGAAGGGTTTTATACTGAAATCGCACACCTCATCCAGTAGGGTGAAACGTTATATGTAATCATATATTTCCAACATGATGATTAGGATAACACTCACAGGAGGAACGATTACAGGTGTGGTCCCGTAGGTAGATAAGTTAATACTCACTATTGGGTTGAGTGTAATCGATGTAGACTCAGAAGTTGTAAATAAATAAGAACAAAAATAAATAAATTGTATGTATAATTTATATATGGATCTCTTACTTTAAAAGGAAAAAGAAAAAGATAGTAAAATAAGTAGGAACTAAAAAGTGAAAAAAGCTAATTTATATAGAAAATCGGATTTAATTGTGATTGTTCATCTTTTGTCTAGACAACATCCTAATATCCAATCAAATGGATATACTACTAAAAATAATATCATGAGCTTGGGTTACCTTGATTTCATTGGTTTCTTCTAAAGGAGTTATGCATTTAGAGTTAACAATGGAATAGCTTTAATTAACCTAAAAATAGGAACCATATTAATTGCTTAGCTGTACAGTTTCCCTAGGTTCCAACATTATAGATAACAATTTTACCACAATAATTGTGGATAATTGACTGTGGCGACATGTTTTAATTGTAGTTTTATTGATTGGTTATAAACAACTATTCTATAGTATTAATCGATAATTATAAAAACTATTTAAGTTATAATTTAAATAAATAGAAACTATGTCCTATTTATATTATACTGAATATATATTTGTTGTTCATTATTCAAGTCCTTTCATCATTATGATCGGCTACAATATCTTCATTAATCATTTCTTATCTTGATAAGCTATCTTGATAAGCTACTTTGGTAAACCGGCATTGCGGTACTTCCTATTCCATAAGCTGTCTATCGGTGTAGATGCTTATTAGGTAGTTCTAGACGTCAATCAACTATTAATTAATTGAATCTATTTTTCAGCTATTCAAACATTTGCTATTATTATACTTTTCAAAATTTAGCATAATTTTCACACGACAATGATCCTCATGAAAGATAAGCTCATTGACAATAGCAATGTTAATCTTGTTTTGACACCGATAAGTTCAACTGCTAAGCCTCTGATAAGATAAATTAATATCTTAGGTAATAGATTAGATCATTACTGATGTAATAATTTATGCTCTTATAATTACATAATCATAGAACAAAATTAATGTCATAATATGTCTTTAACTCATGACATATAATTAATGTTCTGACATGATGTCATGACATGTGCTCAATTCTGACATACAATTTTTGTAGGAGCTTAAAATTTTAAAACAGTTATCAATTACAACTTAGTTAAAGCAAACATGAACGGGTTAATGGTCTAGTGGTATGATTCCTGCTTTGGGTGCAGGAGGCCCTGGGTTCAATTCCCAGTTGACCCCTTTATTTTTAATGTTTTTTTTCTTAAATGTTTATCTGTTCTTTCAAAAATTAAAATAGCTAAGCGTAATATCTATCAAGAGAAAAACCAAAAAGGCAAAGAAGATATTGAAATCTAGAAAAGTAAAAATTACATCATATCTAAATATTTAAACAGACATTTAATATTCGACAATTGGTAATTTCTTAACGAATAACCTTCGACGATATTTGTCAATTCATCATTTAAAACTTCTGACCAATTTTTAATATTTTTATTTCGAATATTGCTAGTGTTTGAGTCATTACATGAATTAACCAACTCCCAAATTTCACCAATTAATAAAGTTAGTTTTAATTTTGCATTTTCCTTTGACTCACTACTGAAATTTTCAACTGTTAGAACCTCAGTTTTTAAACAATTTTGGACTAATAATTCAATTTTACGTTTAATGAAATATGCATCGCTAACTGTTGATAATCTTGAAACAATTGATAAGTTTAAATCTGAATCAGTAATTGAGCTTCTGTAAATTAAGTCGTCATCACTGTGGTCAATGTTTAAATTTAGTGAAATATTGTTTCCAAAAGATGTATCATTATTTGTAACCTTAATCTCTGCATAATTTTCAAACTCACTCTCAGAATTATCGCCAAGTAATTTTGTATGCGATTTTGTAATAATTGCTTTAAAAACTTTGTTTGATTCAAGATCTACATTGTTATTAAAGGAAAGATTCACTTTGAACATAAATGATTTTTCATATCCTGATGGTAAATTAAATAATTCAATTGTTATTAAATTTGAATCCCCAACAAGTGGAAAAATCTCTCCTTTTCTTTCAACTCCCAATAATTCTACACCTTCTGGAACTAAAATTGAGGTTGATAATTTTCTTATCGTAATATTATGCAGTTTATTAATTAATGTTTTTAAATTATTTTCTAGATCATTAAAATCCAAAACCAGTTGAAAATTAATTTGATTTGCGTAATGTAATAAATTATCATTTTGTAATAAATATTCATAGTGGTTAATTAAATCTATTGGCTCATATTTAAATTCATCAGCTAATAAAATTGAATTAAACACCACATTGTATTTGTTACAAATTGATTTGATAGTTTCAAAAAGCGGACCTGGTGATTTAAGTTTTTTAACTAAAAATGGGTTATCTTCTGAATCTTTTTCTTCAATAATATTATTCATGGTATTTGAAGAATTCAAATTTATAACTTCACTTGTAATATAAACTATTTCATGAATGTAATTTTTACGATTTTTCGAAGTTGAATCAAATCCCATGGAGGATAAGATTTCTAAATATTTCAAACCTTCAATCCATTGATCACCATCTTTATAATTTTTATCTGCGCTGACGGAATCCGCACTTATTGAATCTAATAATAATTCCCAACCTTTCCAAGATTTACCGACACAACCATAATAATTACCAAGTAATTCATTATTTTTTTTGTTACCCAAAAATACGACACCTAATTTGTCATCTGAATTTAAAGATTTTAAAACCAATTTTAAAACATTTTTAATGACTTCAGCAAATTCATTACTTTCCATTGCGTAATCTTCACTATTAACCAATGGTATTGCTATTATTAAAACCATTGGAATTGCTTCAGGTCTTAATAATTGTCTTTGTAAGAAACCGTAAGGTAAATCCAGACCTTTTGAGATTAATTTGTTGTAAATTCTAATATCATCTGGAATTGCAGATGTACAATCGGATATTAACGACCAGGCGTTTGTTGAAATTTGAATTAAAGGAATTAAATGATAAATTTCTGATTGCGATAAAATTTTTTTTAGAATTCTAAACCACTTATAACGCAAAATTTTGTTTTCTGAAATTAAGGTAATATCAGGTATTTTAATAGAATTTAAATTAATTATAATTGAATTTTTGGATCCGTTTTCAAAAATTGATGAAATAAATTTTTCTGCGGCAATATCTTGATTTAAAATCACCTTAGTACCTTCATGGTTTAAAATTATAATGTTTGATTCAAAAAGGAAAATTTGACATGATTTATAACTAACATTTCTAATGATTATACTATCCGTAAAATCAAATAAGATTAACCTCCCAATAGTTGAAATATCAATTTTGTCATCCTTAAATTCTTCTAAATTTTCTTTCAAATTATTAATAATAGTATTAGTAATTTTACTTTTACCAATATCTGCTTTAATCTGTTCTTCTTTGTTCATTTCTAAAGAAGGTTCAAATTCACTAGTACTGATATTAATAACCACACCCATTTCATTTTCTTTTCCACTTGGTTTTGAATTCTTCTTTATAGAAGAGAATTCGGGTGCCATTATAATTTTAGCCAAGTCTACATTATGATTATTTGATGTTGGTGAAGAAGCACTAGAAAATTTACTTGAGGAACTTGTTTTTAAAGATCTATTGAAATCATTTTTTTCAATTTCAAACATTAAATCTTGACAATCTTTTTGAATTTCTGAATCTCTTTCCCAGAAACTGCCACCAGTTTGAGCCACTGGAGTAAGAGGATCCATTTCATTGGAAAATATTGAATATCTTTGATTGCTACGCTCAATAGCTTTATTATATTCATTCAAATTATCTAGAGTCGGAGTTAACAAAACTTCATCCTTATTTTCATAAATTCCTAAACCGTCAATGAAACGAAACATTTGTGATTTTATCAAAGTTTGTGTAACTTCTTTATCACTGCACGAGGTCGTAATACAACATTTTGGGCAAATAATTTCTGTATTTTTGTCACTTGCTAATATGCTATTCGATTCTAAATGTGAATCTGAACGTAAGCTTAAATAAGATTCAGCTGGGGTTGACAATTCCACAAAACACTCCAAATGGAGAGAATGCCCACATTCCAATTCAACCAGTTGTTCGCCTGCGAAAATGTTGAATAATGGTTCATTACAAAAACAACAGATAGAATTCTGCAAATGTCCGGTTTTTCTTTTTGAAATGTTGTTTGTCAACAACGAATCTGTAATTGAATTAGATTTACTTGAAGGAGGAGATGGGCTCCCATGTGTTGGACTGCTATATCTCGAACTAGTTGAAGTTATATCTGAAAAAGGTGTTGAAAACTCACTTGGTCTGGAAAAAGTGGTTGAACCCGATGCATTTAATCTCTTGGATATATCTTTGAAAGCAAAGAGCTCACTGGTTGGACTCGAATCCATCTTTGCAAAAAAAAGCTTATGTTCAATTGGCAAAAGGAAAGAAAAAAAAGGAAAAGATACCAATAAAGGAGACGATTCTGTTGAAACATGTTTTTTAAGCTAGCTCTGAATGAAGTTTGAAGTCATAAATATCTTTTCTAACAGCGCCAGAGACGGCTGTATGGCGGCTGTTCAAGACAGCCCCGTTCTCTTTTGCTGATGTTGCTGTTTTACCCAAGCACCTCGTATGTATTTCGAATTCATATACGTATCTAGCCTTACTACTGCAGATAACTAGAGCCAACCTATAAACGCCACAAAATTTGGAGGCGTCACAATTAAAAAACGCCTAACAAACAAGTGAAATGTCCACCTTAGGTTATCATTAAACCGAAACTTGGATCTTGAAACACAGCCAATGCCCCAGGTGTTGAAGCTAAGCGAAAAAAAATAATAATCCCACACTCTTTTCACACGGAGTTGGTTTCAAGTCCATAGTTAGATACTGTAAGTTACATAGCTTATCTAATATGATTATGATTATGATTGTGGGTATTTTTATGCCTGTGATTGTGAGTATTTTAATGACTGTGGTTATGTGATTATGTGCTTACGATAATGATTACGGATATGACTACGGATTTGATCACGGATGCGAGTATCATATTAAACAACAATGTATAACGAAACAACAATATGGGCTGTATTTTTTCTTCTTATTGTCAAAGATATGTTTGCTTTCTACTAGCCCTCCACAACTTCTCAACATGCATTCTGCGATTGATCTCTATTGTATCGATAATTGACAGCACGGTATAATTAAAGTCGGCAATTAAAAGTAATTTGAATAAGTTTCTGAGAAAAAAAAGAAAAACGCTTTCGGAACGGCCTTAAAGTCTTAACCACATTCATGTTTCATATTTTTATGTTCCCGAAACTGATTCTAGACACACACAATCTACAGTATATATATGTATATATGTGTAGATAGATAAACTTTGAGTCCGGGGTCCCCAGGTTTTGTTTAATTATTAGTTTTTAAGTTATATATATACAGGTAAAATAAAATAGCTAGACACATAAATAAATGACAAAATTAAATTAACCATACTAGTTATAACTAGTTGTAGCTAATTATAGTAATTCTAATCTCTAGCCTCCCAGATATCTTCACTACTGCCTCTTTTCATTTCTTCAACTAGCTTGTTCTTATAGAAATCCTGAATATTCTGTTCTTTGATCTCACCAGTATTCAAAGAGTTTGAAAAACAAAAACTCAATTTTTCAGACTGCTTTTCACATAAGGTTAAATCACCATATCTATAATAGTTTCTAACTTGACCACCAAGTGACATACATTCCATTAACTCATCCATTGCCGTTAAACATGACATTTCTTTCTGTAAAAATAGAATAAAAATAAAAATAAAAATTTGTTAGTAAAATTATTTTAAATAAAAATGATGATGTGTATAGTACATGGTACATATATTTTGACACTTACAGGAAATTTTCCTAGTCCAATAGATTCTGCCCTTTTGCTGGCAATATCCCTTAATGTATTGACTGATTCATCTCCACTTGATTTTGAGTTTATGGCATCTGAAAGTATACTAGAGACCTGCGATAGCCCATCATCTTTTGAATCCTCTGAAACAGGTATTCCAGCAGTATCTTCCTTAATTTCCGGTTCTTGTTTTTTATTCCAAAACATTTCCTTATACTCTTATACTTATTGTAGCAGTCTATCAGTAATAACTTAAAAAGGTTTGAAAATGACAAAGTAGCATAATCTCGACAAAAAAAAATATTAAACCATGCGCCACAATGCATAACTTTATTCACATAATCAATTATTAACGTTTCGTTAAACGAATATAATATTTATATTTATATTTACACACACATTTACTCTTATATTATATATATATATATATATATATATTCTCTACTTTTTAGCATCGGAAGAATCGTTAGTTAGTAGAGAAGTACTTTCAGTTGCTCCAATAGATTCAACTACAACATCATTTTCCGTTTCATCGTCATTTTCGATGTCTGTTATTGCAATAACTTCTTCACCATGAATTTGACTCATGCCTAGTTCTTCAACAACCTTGGCCATTCTAGAGTGAATTTCTTCCGTAAGCCTTGGAACATCTTCTTTAGTTAAACCTTCAGTCTGAATTGGATCTAAAACTCTAATATTAATTTCACCTCTATTAAAATTACCTAATTTTAATGAGTATAAATTTGAAGCATTCGAAACAACCAAAGGAATAATAGGAATTTGCGCCTGAATTGCCAAATGGAATGCACCCTTCTTGAACGGTAACAATGTTGGTTGTGAGGAATATGATCTAGTACCTTCAGGGAACATAAATAAGCCTCCTTTATCGGTTTTAAGTTCATCTAATGCTTTATTCAAAGTATCAATTGCTTTCTGTTTATTTGATCTATCCAAAAAGAATGTGCCAGATGCTGACATAAACCAGCCTAAAAATGGAATATATTTTAATTGTTTTTTAGCAGTAACAACACATCTTTGTGGGAAAATTCTACCTAACATATAAATATCAAGTTCGGATTGATGATTTGAAATTAATATTGCGGGTAAGTTTTCTAAAATTTCTGGTCTGTCAACGTTAATTTTCATTCCCATTATAAAACTGAAAATATTGTAGTAGAATCTAGCAGTACTCCATTGTGACAAATTTCTTTTACGAATAATGGTGAAAAAAATTGAACATAAAACGCCATATGTTGCACTGAGTAATAGAATATTCAATGCAACAAGACCCTTAGTGTAAAATTTAGTTGATTTGAACAACTTACTGAAAAAGCCCATTTTAATTGATTTTAAATTTGTTTTTGTATTCGGATTGTTTGAAGTTGTATTTGATGGGTCGAATGTGAACTCGTCAAGAGTTTTAAAAAGCAATATGGATATTAAAATGACTAGTAAAGTGACGTAAAACAACTTGATTAAACTTGGAACTTAAATACAAAAGTATTAATTACTTAAGTGGTATATGCTGGAAAAAGATTAATTTCAGGAAAAAGTTTATCTCATTGGGTGGGTGTCAAGAAAATAATTTAAATAAAATTAAATTAAATTTACCCTCTCATTTTTTTTGTTGTACCGAGTGCCTTCCTTATTGTCCGAAAACCTACTCTCCAGATCTAAATAATATGTCTTCTATAAATTATTAAAAGAAATATACAGACAATATATACATGAAAACACGATCTCTTGTTAAGAGGATCATAAACAAATAAAATAAACTAAACTGAAATAAATAAACAATTATGAGTTAACAAACAAATTTATAAACTGTACTGTGTTGAAGTAAACCAAAATAATGCAAAAAATATTATCGTAAAAGCCTTTTGATATCACATTTTTCTTTCAATTCTATTCAACTTTCTAGCAGTCTTAGCATTCGTTTTGGTTCTTTGACCATTAACAGGCAAACCCATTGAATGTCTCATACCAACATAAGAACCAATTTCTCTCTTCATACGAATATTACTTCTAATTTGAGATAATAATTTGGATTCAATTGCCATTTCAGATAACTCTTTTGTAATCGACATTGTCTGTTGTTCACTTAATTGATGCATACGCATATGCGGATAAAATCCCAACTTTGAGCATATCTTAGTGGCAGTCTCAAGACCAACTCCATAAAATGTTTTAACTAAACCATACTAAAATAAATATATATTATTATAATAAATTTAACATACACTATATTCATTCAACAAAAACTTGAGAATGATTAAGCATATTAATTTGATCATAATTAATTAATCAATGTTAGTATTTAATGGATTTCTGATAGTTTTTAAACCGATATGTGACTTACGTTAACTTTATACTTTCCCTTGACAGCTTTTCCCAAAATATGCACAACCATTTTTATTCAAACGTTCTAAAAGCAATAAAAATTCTATGACCGAGTTAAATTATTGAATTTCATGTTGAAAATTGGGAAAAACCTGTTTTAAGGACGATCTTAAAAAATCTTTAAATAAAATTCGCCGGGTAACAATATACAGTGTAAGGATGTAATAACTTTTCGTGTATCTAACTATTTTCTTCTTATCTTTTATATTAGAAGATGCCATTCCATAATAATTAACCATATACCTATACAAAATCTATAAAGATACTTTTTTTACTCAATTAACCCTATTCATCATTTGCATTCCAATTTCCAATCTTAGAATAAGCAATAATCTAACCAATCCTACCATAGAAACAAAACTAGCAACTCCAATTGGAACAACTGCAAAAACAATTATATTATAAAAATCAACTTTCCTTCCTATTTTTTTGAAATTGTTATGTTCGATTACTAACTCTGTTTCTCCATTGGTATTTCTTCTTTCATTGCCTTGCCTCTCCTCTATATGACCTTCTAATCTTAAATTACTTGTAACAAAACTTTGAACTATATAGACAATTGTTAAGACACATGAAATAAAAATCCAAACGGTTAAACAGAACTCATTTTCTTTATTATTGAAAGTATAACCAAATAATTCCACAACAACAACAATAAATAGACTCATACTTAGTATTCTCACAATTGCAGCCTGAACTGCATACATCACCATCCATCTGGCCATTAGACCGTCTAATATTGAATATGATAAAAATGCACTAACCAGACACCATAACCCTGCTAAGAAAAATTCAGTTGCACGAACACCCGTTAAATCTCTGTATGGAATCTGAATTAATTTATACCAATGTGACCATAAAATAAAAAAATTTTTTAGAATGGAAAGTAATGATATGTCTCTACAAATTGCAACTGCAATATGTTGTCTTGCAGTTAACCTTTTAAGTCCTAAATCTTTAAGGTGATTTCTTTGTCTATTAAGATCTCTTGCCGCTGTCGAAGATATGCCAAAAAGTAATGTAGATTCATTATCTTCACTTTCTAAACTATGATGATTATTTTTATTACTTTTGTTACCGTTATTCGGTATGCTAATATGATCTTCCTCTGTTTGTTGTTGTACAGACGAACGCGGTAATTGTAGTGATGTCTGATTTCTTATATGGTTATTGTGACATGAACAAGTATTGGTATCATGATTAAGCGCTTGTCTTCGCAGTGGTGGATTTGTTATTGAATAATTATATGCTGGCAATGAATAGTCTTGCGACATTTCAATTTCAACCTCAGAATCCGTTGGCGGTGGATGATTGGCATATTCTGAGTCATAATCTGATTCCAAATAATCAGTTGGGTGTACTGTAAAGTCCCTACGCGGTATCGTTGCTTCCATCGTCATTGATTGCTTTCTGTTTTTATGTAATGAAAATACTAACCTTTTTAAAGAATAATTGTAGACTGTGAATTGGTGCTATATGGAAACTTAAAATAAATTTATTAATTAATCGATTTGTAAAAAATAAATAATACAAGATAAAGTAATATGTTTCAGCTTATTGTTAACAGTTAAAAATAAAATTTTTTTTGTGGCGCCAAATAAAACGGTTATTAATCTAAAATCAGCATATAATATGTTATTAAAAGGATATCAATTATATATATATATATATATACATATTTTTATATATACTAAGGAAAATGCAAGTATCATACACGTAATGTATGCTATATGCTCAATGCTCCACAAAGAAACTAAAAAAAGAAGTAAAGAAAGTATAAAGTATATCAAAAAAAAAAACGATATCGAACACAACAAGGTATCAAATATAAGATAAATCAAAACAGTAACAAATAAATCATAAAGCATACAAAAGTAACTTCCAGTACAGCAATAGATTTGTGTGACTTTTCATTTTTATGATCTAATTATAAAGCCTCTAATTGTGTACTAATTTCGTCCAATTCTTCTTGAGCCTTCTTATACTTCTCTTCTAATTCCTCATATTTATTTTCTAATTCAGATTTATCGACTTCTAAAGATGTAACCTTTTTCTCTAAGTTTTCAACTTTAACGTCTGTTTCTCTTAATTTAGAAGTGGTTTCCTTTAAGTTTTTATCAGAAGTTTCTAATTCTTCTTCCAACATTGAATTCTTCTTAGCAATATTCTCATTAGATGATTGCAATTGAGTTGAATCACCAGCAATTTTCTTGTTTTCAGCAAGTTCGGTTTCTAATTTATCATTAGATTCTTCTAAAGTTTGATTTCTGGTGGTCAAAGATTTGATTTCATTTTCCTTTTCTAAAAGTTGTTGTTCTAAATCTTTGGCTTTTTGAGAGGCTTCATCAGCCTTTTCTTGCCAGCTTTCGGCATCAAGCTTAAGCTTGTTCAACTTCTATTTAATTTGTTTAAATATGCCAGGAGAAGGCAAATTTTTAATGTTTGTTAGTATATACGATGAGATCAATTTTTAAATGACACGTAAATAATTACTTTTTGAGGCAATACTTACTTCTCTTAATTTATCCATTGTCAACTGATTGTATTACTTAAGGTTCTTGTAAGGCTCTAAAACACAGATCGTAGGCTTGTAAACGTCAATTGTGAGTTATGGCAAGCTGCTAGAAAAAGGAAACAGGAAGAGACAGGTGGAAGCTAGCGAGAGTACCAGCAACGGTGGGACGAAAGGCAGTTTGGGTGTCGAGAATATTCTCAGTTTTGTTATTTTTCTCACACTTTGGGGCGAAATAAAAACAAAAGCATTTATGTACGTGTTGGATTAACTCAGCCGCAATACAATCAGCAACTGGATTGATCGACTAGATATTATAAAATACGTTCGGTTTATAACGTTGTTTTAGGCTATATATGAATAAAGCTATATTTTTATATACAGCTATAACTAACATAAAAAAGAATGTAACTACTAATCTATTTCAATCGATTTTTAGTAATTTAGGCGATAACACAAAACTCGTGAATTTGTGTAGGATTAGTACATGATAAAAAGAAGTGGTCAGCATCGTCAATTTCAAGCGATGGTTCGCTTTTGCCTTGATTGACAGTTTTCGAGTTCATTTTTCTATTTTAAACAGTTCTTTGATTACTTTATAGTTTGATAATAGAATGAAAGTTATTCAACACTCATCAAATATACAAGTTTTTACTCCCTATTTATAATCAAACTCTATTCATTTGATAATAATTTAGAGGTTTCTCCCATTCAAGAATCTGAAGGATGAAACTCATATCAGGAGCAGCACAAAACGTGATTTAATTTTTCATATTCATTGACATCTCCCAAATAGGAAAAAAGTTCATTATCAGCTAAACACTGATTCATCAATTTCGTTTCTTAATCTCTAATTCTTTAATTTTAAGTGAACTTTATTGAATTTAGCTACAGCAAAAATGAACATTTGATTAACTAAGAGATCACATTACCGGTAACCAGAAGTTTTTTTAATTATCTCAGCAGATAACTTGTGATGATTTATTATTTTAATAATTTCATCTCTAAGAAATAAATATTCACCCGTTTTAAACATGTTTTGAAACAGGATTCGTACAAAATTTGCTTACTCAGATATTCTTTATGATAAATCTGTAACTGCTTCAAATCAGTCATGTTGAATTAGTTTGATAGCATTACTGCAAAATTACCAAATGCGAATCAATTGTATTGTACACCTTTTTTACAAATATTAAACCTTTTCTACCCTCCTAACTCTTTTAGCTTTCCTATCGAAATCATCAATATTCGAATCGAAGTCCCTCACGTTAGAAGGAAAAGAATATTCAAAATTTGTATCTTTTATACCGTCGAAATTTAGCAAATCTGTTAGATAAACAGCAGCCGAATCAAAACTGCTTGAAATTGAACTCCCATCATTTTCTTTTTCTTTATCATCCCCTATCGAATAAACGTCATGCTTATTTCCATTATTATTATTATTTTGTCCTTTAGAAGAGGACAAACTAATATTGCTATCCATGTTTAACTCAGAATTTGGAGCTAACGCCTTTGATAACCAAATATATTGATCTTCGGATAAATCACCAAGTTGTGGTAACACAATTTCAAATTTTAATAATAAATCACCAAAATTTTGATCTACTTTATCTTTACTATTATGACTATTTGAACTAAATATTGGCATACCATAACCTTTAGCAACCTTAATTTGGTTTGGATACTGAATATCACCTTTTTTAATATATAATTTAATACAATTGCCATTGATATGACGAAATTCAATATACCCCCCACATATTGATTTTAATAATGAAATTTTAACAGTTGAAAGTAAATCATCATTAAATCTTTTGAAATGGCCTAAATTAATCTTGGTAGTATCATCACGTAAAGTGATTATGACATCGCCAGGTATCAAGTTAATTCCTTCATCAGCTGCATTTGGAAAAACAACATTATATCCGTTACTCACACCTTTTGGAGCATCAAATGATAATATAATTGTAGTATCGACCAATTTATTGCCATGACAATTAGCACAAAGAAATTCATGCGGTGTAAATTCTCCACTTCCATGACATCTGTTGCAGGTCACTTGAGTTCTCTGATAAATCATACCCATTCTATTTTCACTGGTTATAATTCCATTTCCTTTACATTCACTGCAGGTGAAAATTTTACTACCACCAAGACCATTACAACTTTTGCATTTAACTCTTTTGGACAACCTTAGCCTTATATTTTTGCCATTATAGTAATCATCTAACGTACAATAAACCGCATGTAGAATATCCCGACCTTTTCTAAACCTTTTTTGCTCGTTGGGTGAAAACTTACTATTATTACTATTATTATTAGGACCAAATAGAAAAGAATTTGCAAAATTCATCATCTTATCATGAACGGTATCTGTGGGGTTTTTTAATGAATCACCAAAAAAATGTTCAAATAAATGCTCAGCTCTGGCAAGATCATATGAATTATGTTTAGCATTGCTTGATACCGTAAAAGGAATATTGGAATTTGGATTAGAAGTAGATTTTAAATTCGGTTGCAAGTTACTTTTCACAGCATCTTCTCCATAATTGTCATAAATGTATTTTTTATCAAGGTCAGATAAAATTTCATATGCTTGAATGATCTGACGAAATAAATGAATCTTTTCTTCTTTATTTTTATCAGTTTCAGTTATTAATTTATCAGGATGATATTTCAAAGCTAAAGCTCTGAAAGATTTTTTAATTTCATGCTCATCAGCATCAGCTGAAATTTCTAATAGATCATATAGTCTTGTTTCTTTAACCATCAATGAAGTATTTTTATTTCAATTTAAATATACTGAAATGTAGAAAAAAATATAATTTAGAGTAATCAAATCTTATACCGAAATTTGACAATATAAATATAACAAAAAAAATGCTAGAAGTCGCTTTTTAGTAAACCAGTTGATAAAAGCAAATAGACGTTACGTAAATAGAAACGTGATAAACCTGAAATATTTTCTGAGGCTCTCTTACAACCATAGAACCTCATAGAACTTCTAAGAAAAAATTTGGAAATCTCATTTGCAGGAACATGCATAAAACCGCGGTGGCTAAAAAAAATCTGCCATTTAAGATTCGGGTTTAAAACGGTTTTCAAATTGTATTGCTTTGTTTTATGAGCTATACGATTACAACAAAGAGTAAGGTTTTATGTTGTAACGATAATTATAGTTTTCTTGGATTTTTAGTTAAAAAATACTTTCTTTTCATAAAGATCCTTATTATCATGGCCAATTTTAGTTTCAATTTTTAGCTATCTGTTTACTGCATTGATTTAGATCATGTAAGCGAAAATTGCTTTTTACCGTTTCTGGAATTTAAATTTTTTTTGATCGTTACGTCGACGACTCCACAACTTTTCAAGCTTTTAACACCGAAAAGACTTTAATTTCGTTAACAAACGTTTTTTCAACCACTTTTTCCATTAAGACATCAAGAATGACAACAATTGATATCAATAATTTAGAGCAAAAGCTCTCGCAGTTGGCACTTTCCAATAAATTTACACCGGTTGCTTACGATCTTTCACTCAATGTAGACCCCTCCAAGCCTAATTATTCTGGTGTGGTGTCAATAGCTATTAGGCATAATAAATCGTATTCTGGTGGTGATACAGATAAAAGCTTATTTTCTATTGTTTTGGACACAGCTGAATTGATTTCAATGAAAGCGTCCTTATTCTTAGAAAAAAATGGTGAGCCTTCAAAACTTAAAACAAAATTAAACAAAGATTTGCAACAAACAACATATTCATCAGAAGACTTAAAGTTTAGTGATGTTCAAAATAATGACAATTTAGTTTTAGAAATCAATTTCATTGCCGTTATTCATAATATTTTAAATTATCAAACTTTGACAAAAGGAGTTTTTAAAACAAATTACACTGATCCTACAACTGGTAAAGCCAATTTACAAGTTTTATCAACTCACTGTCAACCTCACTTTGCTAAGTATATTTTTCCATGCATTGATGATGTATCTATTAAATCAACAATTCAATTATTACTTACAGTTGATAATAGATACACTTGTATTTCAAATATGCCAATTGAAAATTCCAATTATATTGATGAATCAAAGTTGAAGAAAGTTAAATTTGAGAGAACTCCATTAATGACAACTTCAGTTTTTTCATTTGCAGTCGGAGATTTTGAATTTGTTGAGAATAAAGTTAGTTTACCATTTTCAAATATGCAGTTACCAATTAGAGTTTACACTCAAGTTGGAGATACAAAAAGAGCAGACTATGCATTGAAAATTATCTCTGAAGGAATCCAGGCCTTAGAGTCAAAATTTCAGGTTAAGTATCCCCTACCAAAACTGGATTTTGTTGCAATTCCGTTCTTATCCGATGGTGGTGTCGAAAATTGGTCAATGATTCAAGTTATTACGGATCATATCTTAACTCCAGATTGGGTTACAACTCCCTCAAAACTTCAAGAATTAAAAAAAAATATTAGAGATGTTTTAGTCCATGAAATTGTTCATATGTATGTTGGTGATTATATCACTTTTGATAGCTATGATCACACTTGGTTAAACGAAAGTTTTGCAACTTTCATGTCCAACACTATTACTAATGAAATTTTTGAAAATAAAACATGGTTTAAACTACTTAATACTGATTTAATTAACTTAAAATATTCTCATAGACTACCTGGTGCTAAACCCATTTATTTACAAAATGTGAAAACTGCTAAAATTGATGAAACGTTTACTAAAGACTCATATGAAAAGGGTATCTTTGTTTTAAGAATGTTGGCATCTTTGTTTAATGAATCTATATCAAGTGATAATTATGATGTTTTCTTTAAAATGATCGGGGATTTCATAAAGACTAATGAATTTGGTATTTTTAAACCAATCGATCTTTGGAATTTTTTAAAAAACCATGATTTAAATAAATTTAATTATGATATCCCAACAATTATGAATTCTTGGATTAGAACTCCAGGTTTTCCTGTTCTAATTGTTACCAAAGAATCTGAAAATAAATTTAAAATTGAGCAACATCGTTGCCAATATGATGAAAATAATGATATTGAAGATGTTCCGTTTCAAATTCCACTTTTTATTAAATTATCGGATGGTACTATTACAAGACAAATAATCACTGATAGATCTTTAGTTATAGAGAATAAAGACGATTTTTTGTTTTTGAATGCGAATGAATCTGCAATTTTACAAATAATTTATCCTTTAGCTACGTATGAAGAAATTTCTACAAAATTTGATGTTTTAAATCCTGCTGAACAAAATTTATTTTTTACAGATATTTCTTCGATTATAGGTACAAATTATCAAAATTCAAGCGCAGTCATTGCATTTTTTAAAATTTTTAAAACCATTAGGAAGGTGTCTAAGCCAGATACAACTGCAATGATTTTTGCAATTACGCTATTGAATAATACTTCAAAGGCAATTTTAACTAAAACTTATTTTTCAGATTCTGAACTTTATAAAAAACTGAACCGCTATCTTGATGAATTGGTTAATAAGTTTATTTCACAGCTTGATTGGGATAACGTAAAATGGTCAGAACTTTCTTCTGAACAATTAAAATTGAGAAATTCTATTCTTTCTTTAAAGTTTGACAATTCTTCGGCTCAAATAATTGCCAAAAAATTATACAAGAAACTAATGCATGGTCCAAAAAAATCAATTCCAGTTGAGCTAATAACAACAATTTTCAATATCATAGCCACTTCTGCAACCATTAAAGAATACAAGGATATCAGCAAACTTGTTCATAATCCAGGCTTAATTGTTAACAATACTATCAATGCGGATAATGCTGATATTCAAACTGCAGCTATCAATTCTTTAGGTTTTATGACAAGTCCGGAATTAAGAAATAAAACTTTAAACTTTGTCTCGACGAATTTAGATGTTCGTATGGTCGAGTTGGCCTTGTTAGGTTTTAGATTTCAAATGTCCGCATATATAGAATTGTGGAACTGGTTTAAAAAACATTGGTTATCTTGGTATGGTAAATATGTCAGAGAAAAATCATCCAGTCGTTCAATTTTCTTCAAAAATGTTGCTGAATTGGTATTAGAATGTGGAGTCTATAGTCCAGAATTAAAAATCGAAGTTGAGCAATTTGTTGCTGAGAAGAAAAGTCAAGTCTTAGTCAATTGGTTGGATGAAGCTTTAGCTAAATATGATGATGTTCTTGCATTAAATGATGCTAACGACGAATTAAAGAAATTTTTTAACTAGATTTTTTAAAACGTGTAAATATAAATAGTGAAATTTTGTAAAAAATGTTTTAGAAGCAAGGAGCGTTTTTTTTTTTACCATAAAGTTAAAATCTTGCAAAACGTTTTGTTATTTTTGAGTATTCTATTAAATTTATCATATAAATTTTCCATCGTGTCTGTTTCTTCAACGCCGGACCGAAGTCTTTGCTACTCATTTTTCATCATAGTAATTCTAATAGCCGAAACAATAGCTATAAGTACAACCATAGGGCAAATTATAAATATACAATATAAAACGAGAATGGACAATTTTTAGATTTTTACTGCACAAAAAATTTAACAATAATCAATCCAACTCTTGTGTTGTTCCTCTTTCATGTGTCTCTTTTCCGTTATCCATTTTTTCGACCTCTTCATTCCTTTTATCTCTTTGATACTTTTGCTCTTCAAATAATTTCATTTGCTCTTTACCATAAACGACATCAATTATATCTTTTAAACCCAACCAAAAATCTCCTGTTCCACCTCTTTTGGATATATCCGTACCCATTTTCAAAGCAATTCTAGCTGCCACAATTCTTCGAAAATATAATTCTATCATTAAACGTAAAATAAAATAATCGTTCCCCCAAATCTCAGGATTCTGTAGTCTCAGATAAACACTTAGTTGTTCCCAATCCTTAGATTTTTCCCCAAATATTTCGTTTTTAACTTGGTTATACAAATCCGAACCAGATTCAATACTTACAACAGCTGTGCTACTAAGCCTTTTAGATGCACTTTCTTGATTATCTTTAATATCTAAAATAGCACCAAGTCCTGAACGAACAGGCTTCGGCGAGACTCCAAATTTTTCAAAAGATTCATGTTTCACCTCCAAAATATTTTGATTTTGTGAATTTCCAGTAAATTGAACGCTCTTTCGAACAATTGCATCTTTTCTGTTTGTTGCCAAAGTTCTGCTAGCAGGAATGCTATGAACACTTTTAGATAGTGATGCTCTTCTTGCTCCAGGATGGTGAGACAGCTTGCAAGAAGACTCTAAAACTGCCGTTTCAACTGATATATCCCCAGAACCTGAACCTGTTCCATTACCGGTATTTTCACCAGATCTTGTACCCGAACCGGAGGCTGTGGTAGAATACGTCGCAGACTTTGACCCAGATCCTGTGCCCATGCCTGTGCCTGTGCCCGTTCGTGATCCAGAGCCTGATCCAGTAGTATATGCATACGCACTGTTTCTTGTTTCTTCATTTGTAGACAGTGTATTTTTAGTTGTAGCAGTTACTATGGTTGAATGTGAAGGTGCTTTTCTGTGAACATTCAAATCGAGAGGAGTTGTCAAATACTCTGTCATTGTCATATTTGATGGTGCATAAAAAATTTGGTCAGGCATCGATTTATGCCTTAAATTTTTCAGACTTTGACTTAACTTTAAATTTTCTTGATGAGATAATGGTATAGGAGTTGAAAGACACTTTTTTCTTCCAGTTTCTTTTGAATGACTATTATTATTAGATGAGGATGGATTTTCTTCAATATGTGCTTTCAAAATACGGTATTTTAATACCGGATTAATCTTTATGAGATCTTTATTCCGCACAAAATACTCAACCATAAATGAAGGAAATTCGGGTAAACTTGTTGTATTTGGATTTAGTTCAAAGATTGAATTTATTTGGTCTTCCGTGTCAAATCGACATGACGTTCTCTTACGTTTATTCTTCCTGGATGAGTGTATGTTTTTTGTATTCTGCAAATGTCTGTAATTTTTGCCTTTTAATGAATTTTTTCTAGAGACAATAAATTGTTTGCCGGGTTTCACTTTTGTAGATGACAATGGTTTTACCATAGATGGAACTTTAGGAGACGAAGATGGTGAAGATTTTGCATTTAAAGCACTTTGCGAAGGTACTTTACCAACAACATTTCTTTTATCAAAAATTAAATCTCCTGTTGTTAAATGTCTTTGTGTACCGGATGAATATGCTGGATTATATGAATGTGTAGATTCCACATCTAAATTATATGTATGTAACCTAGAATTCGATTGAGTAATCACTGATGTTGTCATATTGCTGGATATGATTAAACAATATTTTTAGAAAGCATGTCAGAGAAATGATACCCATTAGTTAATAATGATTTTTATTACCGTATACCAATTTTATCAAGTTTACAGGGCGGAAACTAGATTAGGACAATAGTTATGTCGGTGGGCTGGTTTGAAAAATTCCTTAAAGGTGACATAATTGCATATGTTGATGTTTATCCTAATTCGGTAATAATCCGTGCACCTCGCTAATTTCATACGATAAAAGTTTTAACAGGGGATATTGGTAAGTAAAATAAAAGCTGCAATTGATTTCAAATAAAAACTGTTTGTAAAGAAAAACGAAATTCCAATAATTATTGTTATGCAAGAATCATTAAGCCGATTGCTAAACAAGCGAACTTTCATTATTTTAATTCCGGCAGACAACTTTTTTAGCTCCATGAAGAACGCGAAAAAAATATTGCTTTAACTCAAACAACCATAGCTCAAATGGGTTTTTATCAGTCAACTGGAGGAAAAAAATAAACTCATTTGATCATGGATCTACAATCAGACGATATAGAAGAGTTTGTGGATAGGATAGACATTAAATTGGATGAACTTATTGATGAGTTCAAAGAGTATGATTTCAGTTTTAAACCTCTTCTCACTCAAACGGAATTTGAGGATCAATTTTTACCTTTGTTTAGAGTTTTTATGAAATTAAATAATAGACACGATTATATTTCATCAATTTTTAAAAGGCTTATCTTTCGTTCTCTATCAAATTTTAATAAATTAATATGTCTGGTTGATTTTCTTGTCAATATTGCCAAACTCGATCCCGTTGCTTTCAATGATTTACCAAATAGTATTTTAAATGCAATTAAAAATGAGGATGCCTTTGAAGATTTAAAAAGCTATATATATAACAAAGGTAGAATGAACTATGCTTTTGACCGTAACCTTTCCAAGAAGAAGAAGAAACCATCGATATCAGCTGCTCGCTCAAAACCTAGCAAACAAAGATTAGATGTTTCGTTGGAAGAACTAACTAAAAAAATTTTAAGTAAAAGCTCAACTGATCCAACAAGAACATTGAGATCAAGAAAAACTAAAGCGGACGTTAATCTCAAATTTCAATCTATTTCACAAAAAGAAAAGGTAAAAGGAAAAGGAAAAGGAAAAGGAAAAGATAAAGTTAAGGGAAAAGAAAAAGAAAAAGGAAAAGATAAAGTTAAAGTTAAGGGAAAAGAAAAAGAAAAAGAAAAGAGAGAAGTAAAAATAAATGAAAAACTAAAAGTAAAAGAAAAAGGAAACTATGACCAAAAAGAAGAAGAAGTAGACGAAGAAGAAAAAGATGAAATTGATACAAGTCTTGAAAGCGAGCTTGAAACTGTTAGCAAAAAGAAAGGACCAAGTGATGTTAATTCGAAAATCAAAAAAGAAACAGAGAACGGTGCTCAATCCGATAGCTCTCTTTTTGTAATCGAGGATAATGAAACTGAAAAATTGAAACCCTCTAATCAAAGTTCATCGACATCTAGTATTGAGAATGTTAATTTTGATAATTTCGAGGATTATGCATCAAGCGAGGAGGATGAAATCTTGTTGTCGGAAAATTTACCTAAAAAAAGGCAACGTAGAAGATATCATCATGTTGTTCTACCTAATCGTACAACTGATTCTTCTTCAATATCATCTTCTGAAGATGAGTATTTAAACGATGAATTATATCAAGAGGAACCTGTTGAGGAGCAAAAAAATAAAGGTTTATTTGTTCCTGAAGAAAGTCATAATGACGAAGAAGAAATGGAAGAAGGAGCAGGAGATTTCAGCGATAATTATCATGATGGCGATTTAGATTTGGATACAGAAAAAGAAAGTTCAAAACTTGGCAAACCCAGTAGGAAACGCAAGCCCGAAATAGCTCAACCAAGAGATAACAAAAAGTTTAAGGAATTTATTTTTGACATTAATGATGTTTCAAAACCTACTACATCGTATATTCCTATTCGTAAAAAACAGAATAGAAGATGGAAGTATGTATTGGAACCAAATCTTAATTTTCTTTACACCACTATTGAAAAACACATTTTGCCGGCTGATCCACAACAGATAAAAGAAGCTATTGATGGTTTTGCTTACAAGCCCCCAAAGTATTCATATTTTGCAAATCACCCTAAGTCTGTAACCGGATTGGAACATATTATTTCTCAGAAATTGGATGAATTATTTAATACATTTTTGTTTCAAGCATACAAACGTTCAGGCGGTGTTCGGATTGATGAAGAGTTTTTTATACATCCTTTGGAGTATAATTATATTATGGATAATATCGAGGATATGAAGTCGAAAGGAATTCAGCTTGCACCGTTATTATTTAACAAAAGATGGGTTAATGTGGAAAATCAACTTAGGAAAACTAAACTAATAAAATCCACAAAAGTGAAATCAATTTGGAAATTGAAAGTTTTTAGTTCGATCGATGAATACAAAAAAAAATTTAAAAAAATTGTTTCAGAGGATAAAGTTAAAGCTAGAATCAAATGGTTGAACACATTGGTAACAGATGGTGAAAATTTATATTTTTGCGACGATCTAGAAAATTTTGAAGTTTTAATGCAAAACAACAAGAATTTAACTACAATAACAGATGATGAGATTGAGGATCGCTACTTATTAAACTCTCAAAAATCTGAAGACAAGGATGCGGATAAGACCTTGAAATCCGTTTTTAGTAACACTACGGACAAAATTAGGCAAAATATTGAGAGAGAAAGTGGTAATCAAATGCAGGAGAAAAAGAATTTTGAGAAGAAACTTGTGTCACAATCTGACCGTAATGATGAAGAATTTCAATACAGCATTGAAACCGAATCTAAAAGGGACCATGAAATTCGGGAGCAAAATATTAATAGGGCTGATGATGGAGATATACTAGCTATTAATCCTGCTGTAGAAACGGATGTGGCTACGCCTTGTGGGGGCATTCAACCCATTGAAAAAGTAAGAAAGGATGAAAAAAGTGAATTGAATGAAATCAACCCCGCACAAGATTCATCTGAAGCTAGAAAAAATGAAATAACAGATGATTCATCTGATTTAAACAATATTATGAGTGACTGCAGAGTCATCGATAGGGTAAACAATTTTGAAACGGGAACCGTTCCAAAGAAATTAGAAGAAGAACGCAAATCAATTGTTACAGGACTGCAAGAGAACGATTACTATGATGGTAATCATGATATTTTCGACTATGATAACCGTGAACTTTCTTTGTTATCAATGAGAGCCATCAAAACCTCATGTACGAAATTTGTTAAAGTTTTATCTACAAAAGAGTATTTTAAAGTTTTAGCTGACCTAATTTTTCCAAGTTTAAAGGTTCCTTTTGATTTTAAAGGTGTGCATTATCAAAAAATTTTAGAGTATTCACAGATTTATTCCGGATTTAGACCGTATCTAATATCTCTTTTAATTTGTGATATTTTTGAATTTCTAACGATGCCATTATATTTCAAGCTGGATTCCATTCTTTTTGAGTTACAGATGGATGATCTAAAGAATTCGATTGGATCAATCGACAATAAGCTCCGTATTATAAGTCGAAAAAATGGTGTTGTGTAGAGTATGTGTATTATTATGTAAAATGTATTTTTTTTGTACTGTATTGACTTACCGGAAATTTTACCACATATTTACTAAAAAAGTAATGCGGTAACTTCTACTTTAGATCTTATCAGCGTATTGTAGCGCTTTTTCTCGCCACAGTTAACGATTTGCGTTATCTAAGATTGTGTCGAGGTATTTAAGGGATCTGGTATCCACTTTTAAGCCTATTGAATTATAAATCAACCTAGTTTGAAAGTGAACTAAGTGCATACACATTTCAAAAATGTCTCTCCCAAATATATTACTTATTGGTACCGGTGGTGTTGGTACCATCGTTGCTTATGGAATCGATTATAATAAAAAGGCTAATATTTCGGTTGTCGTTCGTAGTGATTACCAAAAAGTGAAAGAGAACGGTTGGGAAATTAATTCAGTTGATTATGGTAAGGTTAATGGCTGGAAACCGGATCATATTTATTCTAGTGTTGAAGAGGCTGCTAAATCTGGGACTATTTTTGATTATGTTTTAATCACTACGAAAAACTTACCCGATGTTATCAAAGCGGAAGATGTTGCAGGCCCTGCAATTACGCCAGAAAAGACAACTGTTGTTTTGATCCAAAATGGTTTTGATTTGGGTAGGCCTTTTATTGCTAAATACCCAAAAAACTACTGTTTGTCAGGTGTTTCGCATATTGGTTCTCACAATAATAATGGTGTAATCAATCAGACTCAGCAAGATAAGTGTTTAATTAGTTATTTTGAAAATGCCAATTTAAGTAAAGAATCTCAAGAAGCTAAAGCAAATGAATTTGTTAGTATTTATAGCAACGATAAAAACAATGTTACATATTTCCCAGATGTTAAATGGTATAGATACAGAAAGCTTGTTTATAATGCAACCTTAAATACTGTTTGTGCCCTTACTGGAGTTGATACTGGTAGATTGGAATTGAGTGGTACTTTGGAGTCGGTTTCTATACCAGCTATGAGAGAAGTTATTGCGGTCGCTAAAGCTGATGGTGTTGAACTACCAGAAAATGTTATTAATGCCGTTGTCCACTCTGATGATGGTGATTGGTTTGAACCATCTATGAGAGTTGACGTTAAAAAGGGTAATCCAATCGAGATGGAAGTTATCTTAGGTAACCTTTTAGTTGTTGCCAGAGAGTTAAAGGTTTCTACTCCAGTTTTGGATATCTTGTATAATTTGTTGAAAGCTGTTCAGTTCAGATTGAAGGAAGGTAAAGGTATGTTTAAGTTGCCAGAAAAACGTCCAATTTCAGACAAAGTATTTAGTTAATTATTGTATTTTTTTATCAAAGTAATATAAGAAAAATAAATGTGTCATTGATAATGTACTATATTTTTATTTTTTTTTGGAATAAAGTTTTAAATTTCTAAATTTTTTAAAATGTGTCAAAAGGCAAACCAAAAATGGAAATACTGAAAAATAAATATTAAGTTTTATTAAGTTTAAAAAATTATAATTTGGGTTGATCCTTAATCCACCAGTCTTTTGGCGAGGCCATCTTCAAGTTGGATAAAACTCTTGGATCATCTTCGCCAGCGTTAATCATATTCAACTTTTCTCTTTCTCTCTCCCAAGAGAACAAATCGTCAAAAAGCTTATCAGCTTTTTTGTTCATAATACCAACTGCAACGTCACCAATGCTACCAAGCATCATAAATGCATGTCCCGAATCACCGCCCATTACAAACAAGGAATTTTCCTCGTAATATGGACAATAAGAAATTAAATAATCGTTATCTTCAGTATCAGAATACCAACAAAGTCTAGTCATCGTAATTTTTTGGACTTCAGGAATGTTTTCTTTAATAAATTTCTTAATTTGTTGCAAACCAAATAGTGGGACATTAGTCTCACTTTCGCCTTCACTCCATTTAGTTTTAACTTTGGAATTGAGCTCACCTTGAGGGTTCGTCCATTTCAAACCTCTGTAACCAATTTTCAAGTAGCCATTAGTGACTGGAAAACCATACAAGCCGCCAATTGCACCATCCCGAACTTTGTAAGTCCATGTCGGAAAATATCTTTGATCGTATTTTCTGCAAGCAGCCTCATCATTAATCTTCATTAGTGCGACAGTGCCACCTGTGGCTTCAAGCTTTTCATTTGCTTCAGGAACTACTTCTGAATTCCATGGACCGCAACAAACAACAACTAATGGAGAAAAATGAAGTTTACCTTCTTGTGTTTTAACACCGACACATTTTTTACCACCAGTGATTTTGTTGTACTCAACTAGTAATTCTTTCAACGTTCCGTCGTTACCAAAATAAGTTGTTAATTTACCACCTTTTCCTAAGCGACGACATTTTTCTAAGACCCACCTACAAGATTTATCTGCTAATGTCATACCACCAGTGGTATCCAAAACACCTTGCAAAAGGGCACCTCTTTCTTTCATTTCAAATGGATCAACTGCACAAGGTTTTAAACCAACCGAAACTGCCCTTTCAACTGCATCAGAATCAGAAACGCAAATAGCTTCAGTACTACTCATATTCTTTAATGTTAGTTTTTCAAAAGCTGGTAATTCTTTTTTATCAGTCAAGTGAACATTACCTGTATTAAGATAAATTGGTTCACCCCCTTCCCAATTTTCTTCGGCAATTTCTTTGTTCCAATTTAAAAACTTTTCACGACTCCAAGTTGACATGAGTTGATAATGAGTTTCGGAACCATATGAGGAACGAAATATTTTGTTCATATCTGAAGATGGACTATCACAACCTTGGAAATAATCATACTTCTTTGTTAAGTAATCTCGTTTATCAAATAGATGGATGTTAGTGTATCCATGATCAAGCAGAGACAAGGTTGTGGATAAACCCATAACACCAGCACCAATAATAATAACTTTGGAATTTTTATCTTTAATAGACATTTTTGAATGGACGTTTGGTATCAAAAATAATCTAACGATCAGTACAAAACTAGTTGGGAAATTGGATTTATATATTGGAAATAGATAAGCGTAAATTTTTCCAAATCGAGCTTTGGTGAATCTGGTTGAAATCTTTGTCGGAAATTTAACAGTTTACAAAATTAGATTATTAACAATTGCCTGTATGACCGACACCATTATCAGTGAATTATAATAGGCATATAATTTTGATAAGTGATTTCAATCGTACCACTTTTATATATAAATAAAATAAAACTAAACGTATGAACGAAAAGTGGTCCTATAACAATATAATCTGACTATAGTTATGATTCATCCGCCCACCAACCTTTGGTGTGGCCATTTTCAAGTTTCCAAGAGCTCTTGGGTTATTTTCAGCAACATGAAATAAAAAAAAAATTTCCCCTTTCTATCGTTAAAAGAAACTAAGTTTACAACACTTATACCCAGATTCGTTGGTGTTTTCAACATCAAAATCTCTCGAACATAAAGTTTTCGAAGCATGTTCCAAAATATCAGCCACCACAATTAAGGTTTTTCATAGTAAAATAGGCAATTAAAAAATTATGGCTGTTATTTTCACTGTCACAATAACAAAAGCCTATAAGTTTTTGGACCCAAGAATATATTTTTAAATAAAATTCTTATTCAGTAATAATTAAAGAAATTAAATATAGATTCCAGCATTATCACTATTTCTTTTGTTTTTATAATTAAGTTGAGACGTTTACTTCGGCTAATCTATTTTAGAACTCCAAACCTGAGTTTCAATAACCCTCCATAAAAACTTATAAATTTATTAAGTAGTTTCGCTTCATTGAAGTGCAACATTGGATATTTTTTTCAACTTAGTTTTTAGTTTATTTGTCACTAACTTTAACCAAATGAACAGCATGCAACTAGCATATAATTTGTTTCCTGTCTCAAGAGCAATTTCTGTAATTCAGGACCATGAGTAGTAATAACTAATGATGCAAAAAACTTTTTTCACCATCAAATGTTTTACTCTTGCCTTTTGTGTTTTTAAAAAAATTGGTAATAACCTTTCCAATGCACCATCATCACATTAAAATTTTGCCTGACTTTCATAATTTAATTCGGCAATTCGTTATTTCGATGGATTAAGTAAAAGAGTTCTCTGTATCACTAAATTTGTTGTCTTTATAGAATTTAATCAGAATTTTAATGGAGTGTTGTCGCAAATAGCGAAATGAAGCCAGTCCCTTGGATAAAAAGTTTCGACTTTCCTTTTACGGTTATCATCATAATACAATGCAATTATTCAATGACATATGTACTAATATTCGATAATTTACCGCTTCAGAGTTACAATACAAAAATTTAATATTTTAAAATTGATTTCCCATTTAAGCAAAATAAAATAAAGCAATTATATACTTATAAATAGAGGCAAGATCAAAACGACTGGCTTGCATTAGTAAAATTTAATATAAGTAGAAACGAAATAAAAGCCAAGTTCACAAAGAATACCTGAATTCAGGATTCTCCTTATCGGTTAAATCAGCAAAGGCAATGTTATCTGGGATAACATATTTATCTCCTAATTCTTCTCTCTTTTTATCTTTTGATTTATTTCTAAAGGAATAGATGAAATACAATGCCATTAGTAAAACAGAACCAGCAGCAAATGAGGCTAACATAGCAGCCTTGGCACCTGAATAGCCTGGAGCTTGAGTTGGATTAAATGTTTGAGGGCCAATGATATTACCGGTACAGTAACCAACCAAATAAAACATATTAGCTGTAATCTTCTTAGTACTACCAGCAACATTTGAAGAGATAATTGAACACATACCAGCAGAAACAGCAGTTGCAACATAGAAAGACAAGTAACCAGTCAATTTGGAACCTTTATGACTAGTAAAGTTTAACAAACACATACCAACAACAACAAGTAAATTGACAATTATACAAGTAATCAATCTTTGATTACCAAATATTTTGTAGTTAATATATGCAATAGCTATTGGGAAAACAATATCAATACCACCACCTGGCATATTCATTAATAAAGCGTTATTGGTAGAAAATCCAAAATCACCTTTCAACAACATGGAACCAAAATTATTAAAACCACCATTTGGAATTGCGTAAGACATTCCATAGAAAAAGAAAATATAGACACATGGATCTAAAACTGCTTCTTTAAATTGGTGAAATTTGAATTTTTGATTACCGTAACCTTGTTGATTTTCTTTAGCTCTTTCAATACAGTAAAGCTTATCTTTCTCATTCAAAAACCATGCCTTAACTGGAATGTCTGGAACATGAATCATACTAATTATACCAAGGAAAATTGTAATGATACCAGTAATAATGTATAATAGTCTCCATGATGCAAAACCATGGCTGCCAGAACGGTTAACAGATAAACCATAAGCAATACCGGCACCCAAAATGGTACCAAAACCTTGCATACCCCACCATATACAAACTCTCATAAATTGTTCACTTTTTCTCCACCATTGGGATGTAAGTAGAATATAAGATGGATTCATAAAACCTTCAAAAACACCAAGGAACACTCTACAAACCAAGAAACCAGCAGAATTATGGCACGCGGCATGACACATAAGAATAATACCCCAAAGAATAACGGCAGTAGCAAGAGATTTGGAAAGTGGGAGTCTTTGTAAAATACGATTGGCTGGATATTGAAAGACTAAGTAACCAAAATAAAAGGATGAACCAACCCAACTATATTCTTTAGCAGTCATATTAAGATCTTTTTGCAAACCCATAATGGCAGCATAAGAATTTGTGGTTTTATCCATAAGTTGGCAAGACATCAAACCAATAATAATTGGCAACAAATTGAAATCAATTTTTCTTAGCAATTTTTTTTCATAAGCTGGATCTAACTCAATACCAGTCACATCATCAATATATTGCATGGCCATATCAGCATCTTTTTCATGAATTTCTAATTTCTTACCGTCTAATGACATAACTGTAGAAATAACAGGGTTGATACCGAGTTCATTTACCTCGACGACATATTTTGGATCTTTGAGATCCTCTTTGGAACTAACACTGCTCATTCTGTATAATATTTACTGAAAGAGTAATAGGTTTGAATAATATTGGAGAATAGAAGTAGAATAACAGAAAGAAATTTTTCGATATTGGGAGGATATTTCCAGTTTTTTAAATATCAAATTATTATCGATTTTCAGTTGATAGATAAGGACCTAATCTGTAGAAAGAAATGCTAATCGAAATGATGACAAAACAGAGATAAGAGTCCGTAGATCAAAAAGACCTATTTCACCAAGAGCTTTCTTTACTTTTAACGTAAATTTTGCATACTCGTAATCTGTATATTTCCCATGCATTACTTATCGAGAAATTAAACGATAAGAAACAATAGAAAATAGAAAGCGTATCTTTTACGCTATTAAAACCCCCGACAAGTTTAATGATTTTTTGCTTGTGGCGTATTTTTCACACCTTTCTTACTGTTGCCGATCTAGATCGGTGCATTCCAAGAAATTTACGCCTTAAATTCAGAAATATACGTATTTTTCTTATGCGATAATGGATGGTAGTCTGAGTCGCAATATGTATAATTCTGTGTTCTTCTGAGTTGAGTAAATCCAGCACTATGATTGATTTTCCAGATATCATTTTTTTTTTCATTTCTTGATTTCTTTCTTGAACTATGTTTTACTTTATGTATGAATTATGAATAAAGAAATATCACATACATCTGTTGCTGTTGTTGAAAAAACTCCATCAGATTCAACATCCGACTCGGAGTCTCTTCTTCAAGACTTCAGTAATGATACATTTTCGGAGTATAATGAAAATTTGTTAATTTCACCTGATGATTTGGTTACTCTTCGTCCAGATAGTCCTTTGAGACCTAAGTTATGGCCTGTATTAACTAAAATCAGGTATACCGTTTCCTACAGTTTTGTAACATTTGCAGCTCAGTTCAATTCTACTACTATGTCCTCCGAATATTTTGTTGAAAAAATGAAAACTAATTATAATATTGGTAGAGAAGTGACGTTATTAGGAACAACGTTGTATATTTTAGGTATAGCATTTGGGCCAATGATTTTTGCACCAATTTCCGAAATATATGGAAGGAAATTTGGTGTTTTATTACCATTTTTTATATCTGTCCTTTTAACTTTTGTTACTTCAATTTGTTATAATGTTCCATCTATTATGATTACAAGATTTTTTGCTGGATTTTTTGCTGGTGCTCCTATTGTTTCAGCTGGTGGTGTAATGTCTGATTTGTGGGAGCCATCTCAGCGTGGAGCAGCGTTTGCATTATATGCTTGTTTTGTTGCTAATGGTGCTTCTTTTGGTCCAACTATTAGTTCATTATTAATTCACAGTAATTCTAGCAATCAATCTTGGAGAATACCACAATGGTTTATAGGTCTGGTTGATCTGGTATTGTTGGCTTACATGGTTGTAACTACAACAGAAACATTCGAACCGATTATTTTGAAAAAATTGGCTAAACACGAACGAATTGTCAATAAACGGTGGTCTGTTCATTCAAAGTTAGATAGTTGGAAATTAGATTGGAAAGAAATGGTTGTTGTCCATTTTTGCCGTCCATTTTTTATGTTGACAATTCCAATTGTTTTTGTGATGGCTTTGTTTGCAAGTTATGTTTATGGTCTATTTTATTTAATGATTACAAATTTATCTCAAGCTTTTGAAATTAGTAGAGAATGGAAAGGTACAATTGCGACATTACCTAGTATTTCACTATTCTTAGGTGTTTTTTTGGGATGTATTGCCAACATGTTTTGGGCATTTCATTACGGAAAGCTGATATTGAAAAATGATGGTAAGGCCATTCCAGAACAAAGATTTCCAATCATGATGTTATTAGGTTGGTTGATGCCTGCAGGTATCTTTTTGTTTGGTTGGTCTTCATATAGTTATATTCATTGGGTTGTGCCGTGTATTGGTATCGTTTTAATTGGATGTGGATTTATTACAATTTTTCAAGGTTGTTTAAACTATCTGGTCGATGCTTATCCAACATATTCAGCCTCTGTAATTGCAGCAAACACATTTCTAAGATCATGCTTTGCAGCTGGTTTTCCATTGTTTGCTAAACAATTATTTGTCAATTTAGGAGTTCATTGGGGTTCTAGTTTAATAGGGTTTATTGCTCTTGGAATGATACCTATTCCATTTGTTTTGTTTATTTACGGTTCAAAAATTCGTGATAAAGGTACCAGTAAACTTTCTGGATAGATTTTTTATAGAAACTACATTCCGTTTAATTAAATGTCATTTTTAAATATAAATTATATGTTTTATTATTAAATAAAAAGTAAATTATCCAAAATTTTAAATATAATTTATATGTTTTATTATCAAACAGAAAGTAATTCATCAAGAATGTTAAATATGTTAAATATGTTTTATATATTTTATATGTTTTATAATTAACTAAAAAGTATATTATCCAAATTCAGAATATGCGAGATATAAATCGAAAGTTAATCAATTTTACTTTTTTTCTTTATCACTTCTAACTCTCTTTCTTAATCCATCTTTTTTAAATTTATCATCCGGCATAGTTCTGCAGCATAAACCGGAATAAAACCAGTTAATCATAGTAATTGCATCATAAACTGGTTTACCGGTTGCTTTTTGAATCGCTTTTGCAAAAGGGGGCATTTGAGTACATTCTAAAACAAAGGCACCGATCGCAGGATCGTCTTCTAATATTTTTTGAGCCATTTCAACCAATTCTTCTTCAAGTTCTTCATGAATATATGCATCACCATCAACGATGATCCTTTGAAGAGCACCGTCAGGTTTACAGCCTGAGACGGAAACACGTTTCAACATTTCTGTGGAAACACCAACACCATTAAAATGTAATTCACTTAAAACTTCCGCATTGAAGGTTAAAACTGCAACTTTCTTTTTTGGAGGTAAAATTGTCAAAACAAATGGAATCTGCATTAAACTACTTGCTGCAATTGGAATATTTATCTTTTCAGCTAATCTGGACTGAGCTTGGGCAAGAAATCCACAAGAAGTAATAATTCCAATACAACCTTTCTTTTCCAAATTTTGGCACGCAGTAATATAGTGATCCAGAACATCGTCAGGAAATTTTTCGGGCTTGACCACTTCCCATAATGTAGCAGTTTCAACCATTTCATGGACAATTGGAAATTCATAAGAAACAGCATTAAGTGGATCACCAGGTGGTCTATGTATATCATCTGTGTAATTAAGGCAAATCGCACCCAAAGGTGCAAGTTCTTGGGTAGGAGGATAGTAAGACATTTTGTAGGTGGGTCAATTAGATAATTAGATTCTTAAAGAAAGACACCTAAAAGAAGACAACTAAAAGGAGGAAGGACAAAAAAAAGGGTTTTTATAGAATTGTATGGTCAGAAAATAAAGTTAGTAAACTTTTCTGCAGTAACTGTCTAAGCAATTTTTTTCAAGGACTTATCAGTTTGGTTGTTTAGTCAAATCGGTTTATCTTGTAAACTTTCCGAGCCGCAATTTTTTCCTTATCGCAAATGTGTTTTTATCAAAGTTTAAATTTTTACTGAAAACACCAGTCTTAGATAAGCGCTTGTTTACGCCTTTTTAACACCCAAGGGCTAAAGCGATGTAATCAGTGTAATCAAAGCAATCGCCATGGAAAGTTTCAAAATACGATAGGTGTAATCTGAGATTTCCTTTAGGCATTGGAGGGTTCCTCACCCTGTTTTTTTGTTTGAAGAAAAGAATGACGTTGTCGCAAGATCGATAGTTAGACGCATATAACTAAAATAGGAAAGTCGTAAATACACGCTCACAAGATCCGCCTGCTTGCAAAATTTCCTCGATAATCGTATTTAATACTTTGGTTTGCCTGCCGTTAATGTTTACGTGAACCCGAATACTTTATATTCTCAGTTACGTGGCAGGATGTCAAGTAACAGTGGACAATATAGCTTCAAAGTTAACAATGAAGATCAAGGGTCGGAAACGACTCTAACTAAACCTCCCCAATCTACGCAGCCAACCTTTCGCCTTGAAAATATCAGAGAGAATAAAGTAAATGAAAATATTAATGCTTCATCTAAGAGAAAAAATAGCGTCAACTCAGATAGTGCCGATTCAAATGTTTCGAAGCATCGTAAAAGACGATCGGGCGGTAAACATCAAATGGCGGCCTGTTGTTCATGCAAAAGAAGAAGAAAAAAATGTGACGGTAAATATCCTACTTGTTCGGGATGTTCAAGATTAGGTCATGAATGTACTATTATTTTTTCTCCTACCGGAAAAGAGATAAGAAGAGATTATTTGGAAACTTTGGAAAACACCATCGAATCATTACGCTCTCAGGTTAATTACTCGCAATCTTCTGCCACAGTATCCAGTGAAATGATGGCGACAACATCCATATCAGTTTTGGGAGCAACATCATCCCCGAGTTCGTCCCTTTCAGAATTGGATATCACTGTTCGTTACCCTCCGACTGCACAAAAGGATAAAGATCTTGCTCAGGAAGTAGGTTTTATTGCTTTGGGTGCTGCAGGTGAGCCTCGTTATATCGGTGAAACTTCTGCCTATTCAATTGCAAAAGCAATAAGTTCATCCATTAACTGTTATTCTCAACTATCTAGTGTCATAAATACACATCCACACTCTTCTTTCACGCCACCTCCACCAGCTCCATTTCGATTTCCAAGTTTAGCAATTGCAAGACAATTGCTTACAGCTTATAAAGATTCAGTTCAATGCCAATATCCGTTCCTTGATTGGCCTTACATTTTAGCATGTTTCCATTCGGTTATGAAAGGTAAATCGACTTGTCCGTTACCAAACTTTTTCATATTTATGATATTTGCAATTGGATCACAACTTACTGAACCTTCGCGAGCCACGTCTTCAAGTCAAACAAGAGGGTATTATTTTAAAGCTTTTGAATATGTAGATTCTGTTGTTGAAGTTCTTAATTTGCGCACTGTGCAAGCTTATCTTTTAATGGCAGTTTTTTCTCAAAAAATGCCTGATGGTACTTCGGTTTGGCAAACAACTGGTTTGGCTATTCGAATTGCTGTTGCTTTGGGTATTCATAGAGAACCATATCGTCGTCGTAACGAAACAATTAGTACTGAACAGAGGCAATTGGAAGATTTAAAATCAAGAGTTTTCTGGTCTGCTTATGGTATTGAACGTATAAATGGTTTAGTTCTGGGTAGACCATTTAGTATTTCGGACATTGATATTGACGCACCTTTTCCGTTAGAAACTGAAGAAACAAAGGTTGCATGTCATGTTGTTAAATTGAGAAGAATTCAATCAAGTATATGTTCTTTTATTTATAATCCTATACGATTAATTGATAAACGTGAAGAAGTTGATTCAACGAGAGTTCAAATATTGTTAGAATTAAATGACTGGATGGCAACTTTTCCTTACAAAGATGATGCAATTTCAACGTTCGAAACTAATAATTGGTCGTTGATATCCTATCATAATTCCGTTTTATTGCTACTTAGACCTTTAGTTCTCGAAGTGGGTAAATTGAAAAATGATTCACCAAAAAGATATATAGAATGGTTTAAAGTATTTACTGAAAGTGCTTCTGCCGTTTGTATCAACTATAAGAACATGCATCTAAGAGGTAAATTGGGTTACACTTGGCTAGCAATGCATTGTTGTTTTGTTGCGGGTATTTCATTTTTGTATTGTATTTGGTTAGATAATGTGCTACATGTTTTGGAATGGAAACGTCAAAGTTTAATTTATGAAACGATTAATGCTTGTTCCAGCATATTGTATGTTTTAGCAGAAAGGTGGAAATCTGCTTCGATATTCAGAGATACGTTTGAAAGACTTTCAAACATAGTTAAATCTGGGTTAGAAAATTCTGACAACAAAGCAAACGCCAACTTGGAAGATATTTTGAAAACAGGTGTTTTTGTTGATGGTAGTATTGAAATTGATCATTATTTAAAAGGGGCTGGTTCCCAAGAAAGGTTTAAGCATCGTACCTCAATGGGTGGTGATACGGATGGTATGCTCTTTACACCGATATTTAAACCTAAAGATATGGATGAAGAAGCTGTGCAACTAGAAAATATGGATTCGTTATGGGAATTCTTGGACAGTACCGGTGATAGATTCTTAAGAAATATCTTTAACGAAATGGAAGATGGTATGAGTTATTCTTAGACTAATTGTTTCTAATATTTTTAATAAATTTATAGGATATAATTAAAAAGCAGAATACAAAAACAGAAAAGCAAAACTTTCCATATAAAAAATAAAAACAAATGTAAAATACAAAATCAACGAACTAAAATTTTTTCATTGCTAAAAATTCTCCTTATTTCTTCTGTCAATCTAATAAAACTCTTCGATGAACCTTTAGTCTGGTAAAAAGTCACATTTGATCCTCTATGGCTTGAAGTAATAGCACAAGAAAACTTACAGGCTTTCACATTTAGAGAGTTGTTTCTATCGATAGCTCCAGATATTTTCAAGTTACGAGAATCAATCATTAAATCACCGACACCATAACTTCCCCACCCAGATAATAAACTCTTCATAGCTTCAAACAAATCTTGCGAAGCTAAAATGGTATTCAGATTAATTGGCTCAGATGATTGACCCTGTGAAAACAATGATTTCAAAGTCTTCGTGAATGAACTTTTACGAGTTTCCGTCGGTGCGGCTTCTAGTTGATGTGGCTTGGACAACTTACCGAAAAATGAGCTCTTACGCTTAGATCCGTTATCACTGTTATTTCCAGCATTAGCATCTAGCTGCTCAAGCGGATTACGAGTCTTATCAACCTTCAACTCTTGTGGTGGGGCAGCAGCAGTAGCATTAGCGGAAGTTGGTGAAATGGGCTTTGTTGGAATTGGTTTTCTATTAGGGGTGGTCTCTGGATTGATGGGGTGTCCTTCAAATTCCTGCCTTGACCTTCTAATAGCATCTTCATAAATATCAAAAGTATTTTGGGATTTTCTTTTTTCTTGTTCCTCTTTTATTGGAGACCCCGGAATTTCAGGTAATTTGTAACCGTGGTTTGTAGTGTTATTCTCGGAGTCTTTAGAAATGATAGTGTCCTTACTCTCTTTCAAAGTCAACTTCGGCACTTCCTCATATTGTGAAGAGTTTCCAGTTTTATTCGCGTTTGCAGAGTTTGAAATATTTTGATTATCAACAAAACACAAATCATCGTCCAAAACATCAGCGACACTAGCCGATCTAGCTCTACCAATATATTCTGTATTTTGCGAATTATTATCGTTGTTATCCAAGTCGTTATTTAATGTCCTCATACTTTGATCTCTGGCTAAATTAACATTAAAATCAATAGTGCGTTCGTCATCTTCATCATCATTATCCAAAGGAATCATACTAATTCTTGATATTCTGTCCTTCTTCAATTTCTCGCTTGATTTATTTATTTCTTCATCCAATTCTTTGAGATAGAAACTCAAACGCTTAGATGAAGCTTTAGTAGAATACATTGACAAAACGCTATAACGACTAGTGTTGGCAGCATCTCTAGATTTTCTAGTAACAACGGGAACCTGTACATCGTTAAGTGTTAAAGGGATCTCTCTTTTTTTAACTGTACCAGACGTCTTAGAGAGTCTGTTGAAAGTCTTATCAACTACATTAGCTCCATTGATTTCGTCTTCTGATATATCACTTTCTTCTTCTTCGGTTTCCCCTTCATTTTCTTCTTCAATTGGTTGCGATTCTTCAGCTTTTCTTAACATTTCTTCAGCATCTTGTGAAACTCTTTTTTGATAGACGTCATAAGCTTTATACCTAGGATCCAAACGTGACATTGGTTTTGGAGGAGCCGATGAAAAATTACTTTTATGAGCATCAGTGGCAACACGACGTTCAAAATCTTCCAAATCGTTAGCATTTAATAATTTTGAAATACGTTCAATTGGAGCACTGCTATTCCTGTTTTTGTTAGAATTTTTCTTCAAGCTTTTGTTAAAATTCAAGTTCACAGCAATATCATTTAAACCTAAAATGGATTGCCTATTACATTTTGAACTACGTTTAGACTTTGATGAAGTTTTAATGGCCGTTTTCTTTGGTGAAATTGAAATGCGTCTGGAAGCACGTTTATTTCCAAAAACTATAGCATTAATCGTTGACATAGAATCTGAATTTGGGATTTTTGTGTTCATTTTACTCCCATCACCAAAAAGAACATCACAAAGAGCAGCAAAATCAGAAGAAGTTCTTCTGCCATACTCATCAGAGTTTCCTTTTTCCTTTTGTTCAACTTCAGCCAGTTTAGCATATGTCGATAAAACCTTAGTTGTCACTGAGTTTCTCTTCATTTTTGATTTACCAAATTGTTGAGTTGTTGGTTGACATAAAACTGGAACCTCGACTGGAAGAAGAGAATCTCGTTTGGTTGGAGTTGATTGATTTAAAAACATTGAGCTTTTTTTAGATAAAGTAGCAGACGGAGAAGGTGTTATATTTCTTGACCTGGTATAATTATTAAGGCGTTCAGGTGTAGTAGTATTGCTATTGTTGGTAATTGCAGTTTGCTGGATATATTCTTTATAGGCAGGGCCTGCAGTGGGAGCATTTGGAACTAAAATATCTTTAAAATGCAGAGAATCTCTTGATTTGGAATTTTTCACACTTTGGAAAGAAACAGGACGTTTGTGAGAACTTGTTGCAGAATACGATAACCGTTTTTTATTTGAGGATGACGAGGAAGAAGTGCTCGATGAGGAATGTGTGACTTTAGAAATAACAGAAGAACTGCGAACAAGTGCGTCTTTTTCTTTGTTATTAGCGTGATCATGTCTATATCTCAAAAGTAAAGAATAAAAGGTCTTTTCTGGATTCGGTTCTGGTAAAAGCAAAGATTTAATGATAGAATCGGACGAACGACCATGCCATAAAATGACCAAATTTTCCAGAATACGCTTATCAATTTGAGACTTTGATTCCACAGGTCTGGTGGCGCATTCTGGTGATGGTAGCTGATTGATATCATCAACTTCAAGTTTGTAATATTTTTGAATTAATGGATGCTCTAATATATCCCTAGTTTTAATTCTTTTTTCTGGGTCAACTGTTAGCATCATAGAAATTAAGTCAGTAGCCTCAGGACTTAAATTTTCTACTATTTCGTATTTACCTTTCTGCACTTTTAGTAATAAATCTCTTATATTGTCATCATCAAAAGGTAATCTACCAGTGAGTAAAGCAAACAAAATAACACCGCATGACCAAACATCAGATTCAGCACCATGATAGTGCAAACCACTAACAATTTCCGGAGCTGCATAATGAGGGGAGCCACAAGAAGTCTCTAGTAATCTACCACTTTCTAATGCAGCCATACCAAAATCTGCAATTTTAACGTTGAGATCATTATCCAGTAAAATATTTTCTGGTTTTAAATCTCTATGACAAATGCCTAAACTATGACAATAAGAAGCACCAAGTATAATTTGCCTAAAGAATGCAATGGCAGTTTTTTCTGGTAGCGGACCACTATCCACTAATAAATCAAAAAGTTCACCACCTTCAACATATTCTAAAACAAGGTAAAGCGACTTTTCAGTTTCCCAAACATCGTATAAACTTAAAACATTTTTATGGTTTAATAGTTTCATAATAATAATTTCTCTTTCAATACCGTAGCTTAAACCTGCAGAGTCACAACCTTTATCCTCAGAATCTTGAGTTTGATCTGCTGGTGCCAAAGCTGCTTTTGACACAATTTTAACAGCCGCCTTTTTGCCTGTGTTAGAGTTTGTTGCAAGGAAAACACGTCCATTAGCACCTTTACCTAGAGTTTTACCTAGTTTCCAAGGGCCAATTTTAACTGGTGATTTGATTTTTGACTGACGGGAGGAATTAATACCTAAACCATGATGTGAATAAGCACTTGTCGACACGAACGACGATGCATATGATGGTTGCCTAGAATGTTGTGTCATTTCTATAAAAAATTATTAGTATTCTGTTCCTTTGTTTAAAGATAATCAACTTTTCTAATCTTGGTGGCGATACTTACAAAGTGTGTTGTTTATAGTAATTTAAAACAATTTTTAATTTGAAACGAATGTAAAAAGTTGGAATTTTGTTTAATATATAACAAATTAAATATTTGGTCAATGAAGTGTCTACCTTCAATTGTGAAAAATAGCTTTATCTTTTTGAAATAAGTAACAAAGTTGATTTGAAAGTACTGATGATGAAAAAAATAGCTTGAAAGGAAAAAGAAAGGATGTCAAGAAAGAAAATACACGTCTTAATGACAAAAACAAGATACGATGAAACTGGTAACAGAAGTGTGTGAAATAGGAAACTATAAAGCGTGATTTTAAAAGGAGTCTAACCGAAACTGGATTTGCATTGTTTTTGTCTATATAAAAAATTTAAGACCGTGTTTTACGCGTGTTACGTGTATAGGTCGATCGACTCAGTTTGCATTTTTTCCAAAGATGTTAATTTCGAAAATTTAGGAGAGAACTATTGGCGTTAATTTGTGGGTAGAAACGAACATATTGGAAAAGATTTCAGACAGATGTATACACGAATGGCCGATTTTTTTATAATGTTGCTGATTTAAAGCCAATAGCTAAAATGTGATGAGTACAGATTGTTTGTAGTGAAAAAATGGTCAAAAATTGTGACATATTACCAATAAAGAAGGCAAATAACTACGTTTTCATCATTCATTTTTTTCAATGAAATGGAGACATAGGGTTGATATTAATATAACACAAAGATCGTTATGTTAACAATACCTATTACTAACTATACCACTAAAACTAATATAACATTAACTAATTAATTAATTGAGTAATTCACTAACTAATCAATCACAACAAATTAAAATATACAAACCAGAAAAATATATTCTAAAAGGATCCACCGATTTGTTCTCTGTGAGCTTCAATCATGTCACCTTCTTCCATGTCTAAAGTATCTGGTGTATCGTCTCCATTAACTCTTTGACCGTCGTATAAAAACCTTAAACTGTTGGATTCTCTACCTTGTCTCTTACAGAAAGCATCCATAAGTCTTTTCAATTGTGTACCCCTCTTAATCTTGAAGAAAACTTCAGAGGTACCGTCAGAAACCTTCAAATTAATGTGGGAGTCGGATGTTTCTTGTTTTGGTTCTTCAGACATTTCTAAGATAATAAAAAATAGATGTTAGTAATTAACTCTAATTTATTCAAATCTATAAAAAACGATAAGGAAAAAAGTATATTGATATAATTGAAATCAAAGTAATTATATATTTCTAAAAATGGCTAGATTTCGTATTCATCCTTTAAAGTGATACATACTGATAATAGTAAACAATATACGTGTGTTGAAAAAGAAACAACGTTCACTCAAAGAACAAGATATTGTTTAAAAAATGCATTAGATGTTTTTGGTGCGAAGTTAATATAATTTCATTTAATTTCGCGCATATTCGCATTCAAAATCCTCCTGGTGCACGGAAGCAAAGAATAGATTAGAGGTTGGATACAGTTATCTAATAATATTAAGATTGTAATATAAGCATAAATATGAATTACAATGGAAGAATCGGGGCATCTGCTTTAGAATCTATATTTGATGCAGCAAGCCCTATATATGCTGAAAAAACGCCTAAGCATGAACCACAGAAAACATCCCAGTAACCATGTCTAAAATCTGAGATTCTACTTGTGACCACATCAAATGCAATTATTAACGGTAAATAGCAAGCCAGTATAACTAATCCATTTGAAATGTTTTTGCCTTTAACGTATCTATTATATAACCAAAAAGAAAAATATCCCATACAACAAATCGATAATGATGAGTGACCTGAGGGTAAAGACTTATAACCATCTGAAAGTGTAGCCTTACCGAGTGGCGCTGTACAGATTGATTCCGAATATAAGACTTTGGTTGCACTTGTGGATGCAATTGAGGCGCCACAACGAGCAAGAAAATCTGGACGAAGCTTTGCTAGCCTAATTTTGAAGAAAGCAGTTAAGAATAAATTCAATGCTGTACATAACGAAAAGCTCAAAGTTGTATTGTAAAATTCTGTAAATTTATCTGGTCCAACGTCAATAAATGTAATTATTGTCATTGAGATATAAGGGAAAATTAATACGGTTAAAAAAAGATGGGAATCATCGTATCTTTGATGTTCTGCGAATGGATAAGAAATTGATGGATCAGATAATGAAAATTGACGTTTGGCTGGTGAAACAATATACTCCATATAAAATGAAATCACAACTAAAAGAGCAATAACACACCAAGAAATCAAATTAATTTGGATCTTTGTCTGATACCGTTGGAAAATTGAGTTTTGAGACATTTCCGAAGTGGTTGAATAATTTGAGATTTTATATGAAAAGAAATAATATGTAAGAAAATTTATAACCTCAACGAGAAGACTTTAATGTTGATCTCATGAGAAGCATCGGGTTGAATGAAATCCATGCTTCTTGACTCTAAATTCTGGATTCTTTTGTTTTTATATTCACTATACATTATATTTATACCTCAATTATTATACAAGATTATTTAAAGAATTGCATCCCAAAATTTATCAAACAAAGATTTCGGTGCACTATCATTTTCTTCCTCTTCTTCCCATACTTCATTATCAACATTTCTAGCATCTGAATCAATATCAATCTCGTCTATTGGAATTAGCCATGGTTCATGTCTATAAATTGTCAGTTGGGCAACAATCCAAAATACCACGACCATCATTAATGAAACATAGTCCGCAAAAAAATCATTGACATTAAAGTTGAAGAAGGCACTATAGCCCTGTATAAAAACAATTAAGACAAGGAAAAACAAAGTAACCCAGGCGAAAATTGGGCCAACTGTAGCTTTAAATGGTAAAGAAGATCTTGAAATATTTCTTGATTTTAGGATATTCATGAATCTTAAATGAGCACCTGTAATGAAACACCAGCAAATTAGGCCGGCCAATGCAGAAATGTCCATTAGCCAATCGAAAACTGTTGTACCATCATTTGAAACGTTTAAAAATGCCAAGCTTCCGAAAACTGCTGTGGTAATAACACCAACATATGGAACACCAAATCTGTTGGTCCGTGCAAAGAATTTTGGTGCTGTATTACCAGCCATTGAGTATAAAACTCTTGAGCCAACATAGACATTAGAATTTGCAGCAGAACTAATGGTGCATAAAATAACAGCATTAAAAATGTGTGGTAAAATTGGCGTTCCTGAATTTTTAATTGCAATCAAAAATGGAGATGATGAAATAAATGTTGTTGAATCCGTTAATGCTGGGTCAGTATAAGGAACAAGCATACCAATGAAAAACAATGTTAAGATATAAAATAGTAGAATTCTGATGATGACCTTATTAATTGCCTTAGGAACCGTTTTTCTTGGATTGCTAGATTCACCGGCAGTAATACCAGTCAATTCAATACCTTGATAAGTGAAAGCAGCATTGATTAAGGAGGAGACCCAACCAAGAAATCTATCTGTATTGACATTTGAGACTAGTCCTGCACCTGCACCCCAAGGGCCAGGATGTCTCCAATACCTAAAACCAACAGGTCCGGTTTTACCGGCACCACAAACCATACATAGAGCATAAATGATAAAGCCTACAATAGCAATGATTTTCACAAACGCAATCCAAAATTCGATTTCACCATAATACTCAACTGGGACAAAATTGGCTGATGTGATTATAACGAAAAAGATTAAAATCCAACCCCAAATTGGCACTCTATCTGTCCAGAAGAACAAACATTGTGAAACGGCAAATAACTCAATAGCATATGTGATTGCCCATTGAAACCAATAACACCAGTTACTACTGAACCCGATAGCTTTTGATAAATATCTTGTGTTAAACGTACAAAAAGAACCTGCAATCGGAGTATGTGTTGCCATCTCACCTAAAGATTGAGTAACAGAATATGCTAAGACACCGAAAAACAGATAAGCTATCAAAGTATTTACTGGACCTGACATTTGTAATGGCGATGATGTACCGATGAACAAACCCGTCCCTATCGTACCACCAAGTGCAATCATCGAGACATGACGGGGCTTTAAACCTCTTTTGATTTTGGTCTCGTGAACAAATGCTTCAATATCCTCAGTTTCATCTGATTCTGAATAATCATTAAACTGTTTTTTTTCCTTTTCTGCTGAGTTGATTTTGTATGGCGATCTTTCATCCTCTTGATTTCGCCTTTTGCATACAGGAATCATTTTTTTGAAAATTGACATTATTGTTTTTTACAGATCAAAAAGATTAAATTTCAGGAAACAAATTGCATAAAATTGTTATTAGAAATCAATAAATTCTCTGATTCCTTAACATATTTTCACTCATATGACATGTATATAAATATCGGACACCTTTTTAAACAACCGTTGAAGAAAATAAATACGGGGTTATTAGTTGATTCGAAAGGGTAATTATGAACTTGACAGTTGCCATTAAAAGCCAAAAAAACGTTTTTTCCGTAAACCTGTCAATTTTTTTGAAGATCTCACTCAATGCCGATATTTTTTTTCATCTTGAAATACAAGGTTTAGCCGGGCCCGAAATTCTAGTATATAATGTAGCGTAGCGATTTGTCTACTAAGGGCCAAAATATTAAGGAACATAATCAAGTATAATTTTGCAAAAATTTATATAGATTATTGACAGATTCTAGGGTCCAAGAGATCGTGCCGAGAGTTATGGATTAAGCCGCAGATTAGACCTTATCGTACTGCGTATAACTTGAATGATAAGCGTATCCATTAGGTGTCAAGTACATTTGATTCAGGTGTTGGTTAACATTAGTGGACAATAATTAGTTAAAGACTTTGTTGATTGAAGTAATATTCAAAAAGATATGTCCTCTAACGTCAGGAAATACCTTCCAGCAAACGTTAGTGGACTACCTGAATGCCACTTGAAAAAAATCGCTCTCAGTTTCCGTCGGGGGAATGCAACCGTTTACTGACAACTCATTCCACTATGCCTTTCCCTGCCTTTTCCCTAAATTTATTTCAATATTAGTGAAAATAACCAATTATAATTGGCTGGATAGGAATATTATACATTAATACAAATCTTGGCAGCAGGTATACAAATGGTACATTATTTACTTTTATGAATTTAGAAGCTTCGAGTTTTGGAAATATTCGGGACAAGAAAGTGCCGTAATAACCTGATGTTAATGATTAAATGCCTCTGGGTGTGTCAAGAATGTTTATTGTGGTCTACTCGGGTCAACCTCTACTTGCCCTTTTTTATATGGAGTCCGTTGGATGCTACTAATGATTTACATAGAACGAACGTTGTATTTGCAACGTATAAGAAATGTAATGTAAAGTTATTAGTTTTTTCTAATAGTGACAATATGGAAATTTGTACAAATATGGGAATAAACTTTTTTAGATTGTTAATTTAGTTTTTTTATAGAAAACCCGCTGAAGATTTTGGGATTTTGAAACGACTATCATAATCTTTTCTAATAATTTCTAAATACATAATAATCTCAACAGATGACAAATATTAACGATGTATTTTTTTTCCAAGTTCATAAACCATAAGCTTACTTGATTGAAAGTGGTTTAACAGTCTGTGTGACAATTTCATGTCAACTATAGTTTTGTACATCTGAAGGCTTGTCGCAATACAACTCTAAAGATTTGCTAAATTCGCATTTTTTTGGAATTTACGTAATGAGGAATAAGATTATTGATAATAATTTATGAAATGGTTATGGGTCTTCTGAACAACCTAAAAAAAATTTAACACAAAGTAGAAAATTAAAATTAAAATTAAAATATAAGACAGAAAATAAAAAACGAGAAGCGATAGTATAATATATAAATTAAAACAGAAAGGAAAAGGGTAAGAGGAACAAAAATTTAAACAACTGGATAGAATGGTCTTTTGGAAAATTATAATAGAAAATTCCAGACTTTTTCATAGGTACTTTTAGATTTTTGAGCCTCTTCGTCATCCCAAACCTCATTTTCTAAATCTCTCGAGTCACTGTCAAGATCAACCGAATCCGTTGGAATTAACCATGGTTCTTTTCTATAGATGGTTAATTGCGAAACAATCCAGAAAACAACGACCATAATTAATGAAACGTAATAAGCAAAAAAATCGTTCACATTGAAATCAAAGAAAACGCTATAACCTTGAATGAAAACAACTAAGACAAGGAAAAATTCCGTAATCCAGATGAATGTTGGACCAAAAATTGATTTAAATGGTAAAGAAGATCTTGAAATATTTCTTGATTTTAGAATATCCATGAATCTTAAATGTGCAGCAGTAATGAAACACCAAGAGATCAAACCTGCTAAGGCGGTAATATTCATCAACCAATCGAAAACTGTGGAACCATCATTTGAAACGTTTAAGAATGCCAAACAACCGAAAAGCGCTGTTAAAATAACACCGTAATATGGAACACCATGTCTATTTGTTCTACCAAAAAATTTTGGTGCAGAAGTACCAGCCATTGAGTATAAAATTCTTGAACCGATATAGATATTTGAATTACCAGCAGAAATAATGGTTGCTAACATGACCGCATTGAAAATGTGGGGCAAGACGGGGGTTCCTGAATTTTTAATTGCAATCAAAAATGGAGATGATGAAATGAATTTTGTTGAATCCGTTAATGCTGGGTCAGTATAAGGAACAAGCATACCAATGAAAAACAATGTTAAGATATAAAATAGTAGAATTCTGATGATGACCTTATTAATTGCCTTAGGAACCGTTTTTCTTGGATTGCTAGATTCACCAGCAGATATACCAGTCAATTCAACACCTTGATAAGTGAAAGCAGCATTGATTAAGGAGGAGACCCAACCAAGAAATCTATCTGTATTGACATTCGAGACTAATCCTGGACCTGCACCCCAAGGGCCAGGATGTCTCCAATACCTAAAACCAACAGGTCCGGTTTTACCGGCACCACAAACCATACATAGGGCATAAATGATAAAACCGACAATAGCAATGACTTTAATAAATGCAATCCAGAACTCAATTTCACCGTAATATTCCACGGGGACAAAATTAGCACTCGTTAAGATAAAGAAGAAAATTAGAATCCAACCCCAAGAAGGAACAGCATCGGTCCAATATTCAATGACTTGACCAACAGCGAATAGTTCAATTGCGAAAGTAATCGCCCAAGAAAACCAATAACACCAATTTGTTGCAAAACCAACCGATTTGGAAATATATTTTGAATTGAAAGCACAAAAAGAACCTGCAATTGGAGTGTGGGTTGCCATTTCACCTAGAGATTGGGTAACAGAGTAAGCTAAAACACCAAAAAATAGATATGAAATAAGAGTGTTGACAGGTCCAGCCAAATGCAAAGGTGTTGAAGTACCAATGAACAAACCAGTACCGATAGTACCACCAAGAGCAATCATTGAAACATGACGTTCTTTTAAACCTCTCTTAACTTTAGACTCATGGAGGGAGCCTTGATCGAGATTGTCCTGTGACGACTCATCATAAAACTCTTTTTCTGTGGTGTTTTCTTTAATTTTAACGGGGAAATTTTTGTATTCTGTAGATTCGGGGACGTAGTTGCTACTATTTTCCTCAACGTCGTTGAAACCAGGTTCAGTCTGGTCTTTTTCATGATGTCTTAATTTTTTTAAGAAAGACATTGTAGTTAATTGTTAATTGATAATTATTATTTAGGAATCTATGATTATGATTGACTTAGATCACAAATTAAATCAGCAAAACAATCAATATTTATATGCAACATTAAAATTTTTAATAATGATCACATTTCTTTTTTTGTGCAGCATGGAAAAAATGCCTGCTATTTTTTGAGATCGCCGATGTCTTATCTAAAGGAAGCGCATGGTTGGTGAGTGTCATCATCCCCTTGGGTGGAGATGGCCATTAGGTGGGTTAATTAGGTTGGGCGGATTGGAGTGATGTTGTATTATATACATGTATATATAATATATATATGTGTATGAATATACACCCTATACATGAAGTGATACCAATATATGTTCATCTCCAACAAAGCTAATCGAATCTTATAGTGTGTGTTTTCCATGCTATTATTAAAGCGGACGACTGTATTACAACCATTTTTTCACAATTTGCATCTGCCAGTGCGGAATGTTACCTGTTACGTAAGAACTAACTAGACAGTCTTGTGATTAGATGAACGGAATACTGGAATCTGATTGTGTCAATAGGCAGCTTATCGGTTTGCATCTCCTTGTTGTCTGTGATCCACAGATAAGACCCACCCGGTCCACACTCTTAGTACCATAGACATGGGGAGCTCTTAACTTTAGTGGATTGATTATACCTGAGTGTTGAGCTTTTGTAAGGCAGTTGTCCGCTAAAGTTTGGTACAAGGTATTACTTGACGTTAGTGGAAGAATGCCCGCAACTTGTCACCTAATGCCAGTTGCAAAATTTTCATGAAAAAGGCATTCAGCCAGTTTGGACATCCGCTGTTGACGTGCGTTACGTCAAACGACAGAAAAAAACTCGGAAAAAACTAAAAACTAAAAAAATATAAAAAAAAGGATTCTTTGGTGGGGCGTATACTATGATTAACGGCAGGTGCTACCGAGAAATGTACCAGCCACAACCGGTAGCAAATTCTCAATTTGTTCTTTTTTTTTTTTTTTTTTTTTTTTTTTTTTTTTACGTTTTCACTTGGGGGTTTTTTTTTTTTTTTTTTTTTTTTTTTTTTTTTTTTTTTTTTTTTTTTTTTTTT
>JAKTSJ010000026.1:0-164874 GCA_030580115.1 Kregervanrija pseudodelftensis
GTTGTTGTTGTTGTTGTTGTTGTTGTTGTTGTTGTTGTTGTTGTTGTTGTTGTTGTTGTTGTTGTTGTTGTTGTTGTTGTTGTTGTTGTTGTTGTTGTTGTGGTCGTGGTAGCTGTTTTTGTTGGAGCTGTTGTTGCTGTTGTTGTTGCTGTTGGATAGGCTTAGTTAATGGACTAACAAAATTTGGTTTCAAACCTGACAATGAATTTCTTCTTGGAGGAGAACTACTAGGGTTATTCAACGTCATTTTAGGGACTTTGGAGCTTATAATATCCTCATCTAGTTCACATTCAAGTGAACCACATTTAAAAACGCCTTTAAAAATATATTTAGTGGCATCTCTAACTTTACCCAATACTACACCGTCAGAATCTTTGACGATGGCAATATTTGTGGAATATAAATAAAGTATACCGTCACCTTCCCAAGTTTTGTGTTTCTTATTTGTGTATTTTCTAAATAACACGTTATATCTTCTGGTTTTTAATGTGTTTGGCGTCGCATGCTTAACGTGATTGACGTCATCCACCGTATCGATTGGTCTCTTCACTGGTTTAGAAGAAGAGCCCAAATTAGCAGAAACCGGGAACAGAACATTAGAAGGTACAGATTTCCTGTATTTGGTATATGGTGTATTCAGGTTCATTTGTGTTCTAATGATGACACTCCCTTCCCAAAACAGACAAATGAAAACAGAAAACAAGAAAAAAAAAGCCAGAAAACTGCAAAACAAAACGGAAGCGCTGGAAAGAAACAAAAAAACAAAAAACAGAAAAGTAAAAACAGTGAGGCAAATTCTTATTACCTAATAATTGTTTACGTTAGCTAATTTCTGTTTGTTATTCATGTTAATGCTAAATTACTTATTTACAGTCGCCTTAGAACATAGTGATTACTTGATTTAAGTACTTTCATATTTATTTATATACATACACAATTTAATTGACCGTTTACTACAACATGGACACGGTCTCAAACAAAAATAACAATATTACGACCTCATCTGATAACGCAGCCAAATCTAATAATAGTACAAACACAAATAAAAATACAGACTCACCTTCAACTACAGTAACTCCATCGACTCCACCTAAATTTAACAACAGATCAAGTATGGCTGCAATTAAAGAACCATCAACACCATCTTTTGATTCACACCACAGTTTCCCACAGACGCCAGAGAGAACACCTAGACAATTATTCAATGAAGGGACTCCATTACTATCACCATCAATTCATAATTTAACGACTCCTCAAAAACGTAAGGGCAGTACGGATTTTTATTCGTTACTAAAATCTCCCGAGGCCAACAGAAATCATCTAACTTCAGATGAAAAATCAATTAAAAGAAGATCAATGGAATTGAATAAAATCATAAACAAATCTCCAGAAAAGTTCAACAGTTTTGTTTTCCATGATAATTATAGATCCGCTCCGAACAGTAATCAAAATTCAAGGCAAATTCAAGTTGAAAATCAAAATCAAAATCCTAAAGATGATAAGGAGATCAAGAAGATTTCGGAAAATTTAAAAACAAGATTGAACTATGCAAATATAAAAATTCAGCATGGTTGGTCCAATAAGTCCGTTGGTGAATTGGAGCAAACATTAGAAGAAAAAAAACATAAAAGATTATCATCAGGTGAAGAAAGTAACAAACAATATGATGAATTTTGGAATCTACAGAAGGACAAACTACCTTCGACAGCACAATATTCCAACGAATCACCAAATTTATCATCTTTGTCACCGCAAAGATTCCCTTCATCGCCTAATTTCCACCATAGAAGACAGTCTTTAACTTCAAAAATTAGATTGGATGATATTGCGAATAAGCACGGTTCCGCCGATAAAGCACTACTCAATGCTTTGTCACCTGAAAAAAATAATCTACATATTCATACTTCACCGCTAAAGAAATTGAATACGGACATTAATTCAAATTCGAATTCGGGCAACAATAATTCAGATAACAGACTTGAGCAAGATGCAATTATGTCTTTAATATCGCTTTCCTCACCTGTGAAATATACAGGATCAAACTCACCATCTCCGCCAATGAAGTCCGCAAGTATTAATGCATCACCGAGATCTTCAATATCGACACTATTACCGCCACCACTACCTTCCCCATCACATAATAAATTTCAAATACCACCGCTATCTCCCACCAGAGGATATTCATTATCGCAACCTCCATTATTACCCAGATTATCTGAAGACTCCACAAGTCCAATTGATGAGGATAGTACAGAGGATGAATATGATCCAGATGATAATACTATGATTAACAATGGGAAAAAATTACCATCCATAAGGAATTCGATAAGCGAAATAAATAATTCAACCGAACCAATTAAATCTGTTGAAAATACTAAACATACCAAATTACCTCCATTAAATTTACAGGGTCTGGGATTGAGTTCACGTACTGGTGCTAGTATAAATGCAAATACAAATACAAATACAAATTCAAATACAAACACAAGCACAAATTCACATTCACATTCACATTCACATTCACATTCACATTCACATTCACATTCACATTCAAATTCAAATTCAAATTCACGAGATACTAGAAGAGAATCTGTGATAATAAGTAGCAGAAATAGTTTTAGCGACGGTAAAGAGTTTATGAGTATAATTACCGACCATAAAATGTCTGAAGAAAAGGATGACGATCAAACAGCTAGTGAGCACTCTGATGCTATGTAATATGTTGTATAGTATAGTATAATATTAATAATAATAATAATAATTTTTTTAAAAACCATCTTGTGTTGATCGGATTTTCCCTTTTAAACAGTATCGGAGTTTCCTTTTTAAGAAACCAAATTAATACTGCGAGAAAAAACACTAATGGTTTTGTCTGTTTCTTCTATATAAACCACTCCAAATCCATTCCATTTAATTGTTGAACTGAATTTTAATATATTCAGTAGACTAATAATCCAATGCTTTTACAAAACATTTTAAGAACGCTGATATTCAGTCATACAATCAAGGCTGTTCCTGTTGCAGAAGCAGACGCTTTAAATATTGACCTTGATTATTTAAAGAACTTAGAGCTAGATTTAAGTTCCAACTTGAACGAAGAAATACTGTTACCATCATTTTTCAAAGAAGACTCAATTTTAAATAAAAATCCTGAATTGTTTTCATTGCATCGTCAATTAGTTTCCATTACTTCAATTTCACGTGATGAATATGCGGTTTCGAAATATTTACAAAAGTACTTAAAAAATTTAGGTTTGGGATTCGAACTATACGTCGATGAAAACGATTCCAGAAATATTTATGCCTTTAATGGTAAAAATGCAAGTTCCAGTGTTTTGTTATCTTCGCATATTGACACTGTTCCACCATTTTTTGACTATTATATCATTGACTCAAAAGATTCTGATGATCTTGAAATACATGGTAGAGGGTCATGTGACGCCAAAGGTTCAGTTGCAGCACAAATCATTGCTGCCAAGGAGTTAATTGAAGAGGGTAAAATCGATCCTGAAGAGATTTCTCTATTGTTTGTTCATTCAGAAGAAATTGGAGGTCCGGGTATGCGTTCCGCAGATGAATTTTTTGTTAATAAAGATATTAACTGGGATTCGGTTATTTTTGGGGAACCAACTGAAAATAAACTGGCTGTTGGCCATAAAGGTATCTTTTTGGCAAACATAGAAGTCTTCGGTAAAGCAAGTCATTCTGGCTATCCAGAATTAGGTGTTGATGCAAATAAAATTTTAATTGAAATCATGCATGAAATTGAAAATTATCCCTGGCCAACATCCGAAATGTTAAACCAAACCACTGTCAATATTGGCTTGATCAATGCAGGTAGAGCTGCGAATGTTATTTCTCCATATGCCCACTGTTCAATTTTATTGAGACTAGCAACAAATGTCAGCCTGGTTGAACCTACCATTAAGGAAATCGTGTCAAAATACGAAAAATATGCTTTGAATATTGACCTGAACATTTCAGAACCATCTGATCCTGTGTTTTTGGATCATGAAGTTCCCGGTTTCGATACAATTATTGCTTCATATTCTACTGATATTCCAAACTTAACAGAACGTGGTTTCTCGAGATACCTCTATGGCCCAGGCTCCATTCATGTTGCTCATGGGGATAATGAATTTGTTCACGCATCAAGTTTACTACAAGCTGTTGAAGATTATAAAAAGTTGGTTCTATATTCTCTAGGTAGATAGTTGTATAAATACTGTATAATTGGCATTTGCAATTTAAATTTAAAATTACAATTTAGAATTTGAAAACAAAAACGTTGGTCTGTAATCCCTTTTCTATATCTGATGCAAGTATTATTCTTTCACATAAGACTCAAACTGGGAGTTTATCGATCTTGCAATCTCAGAAGGTTTTAAACGAAACAAAAAATCAAATATCAGCTCCAATAAACAGATCCAAATTAATTCTAGTCACATAACCCCCCTACTCATGCTGTATTATGAATAATAAAAGGAAAGGAGAAAAGAAAAAAACGAAATAAAAGAAGTAAATGATAATTGAAAAAAAAAAAAAAAATGCTCTTTTTACGTGTTGGAAAAATAAACTGAAAATAAAATAAAATGAATTAAATTAATTATTTGCACGACCAAAATTGCGATTTTCAAGTTTTCCCGTGTGCGAAAATTTTTCAATTCTTTCACCTCATTAAAAACATGATTGATTTAGTATTTAAGAAATTAAGTTAAATGAACAAAAACTTTCACTTTCAAAATGGCTAAGAAAGGTAAGAAAAATAACAATCAAAATGATTACTGGGATGAAGAATTTGAAAACGATCAAGCCCAAGGTGAAGAATTAGGCGAAACAGCAACCACCGAAACTGAAGAAAATGATAATGAAATTGCTGTTACCGATGCAGCTGACGAATTTGGTGGAGATTTTTTATCAAATTTGAAGAGAGCCAAAAACAAGAAACAAGAAAAAGTTAAAAAGGCTGAAGAAGAAAAAGTTGCTCAACAACAACAACAACAAAAGGGCCCAATTATTAAATCGAAGAAGGAAAAGGAAAGAGAAAAGAAAGAAAGAGAAAAGCAAAGAAAGAAGCAGTTGGCTGAAAGAAAGAAAGCGTCTCAACCTATAAATACTAATGATAATACTCCCGAGCCATCAACTGGTGATGATAAATGTAAAGATGATGCAGACAAAACTTCAGGTGCAAATTCAAAGGCAAACGTTGATGAAAATGACGAAAAAGCTAAAAGTGATTCAAAACCAAAGAAAACGAAAAAAATTCCTGCTGGTCTTGCTGCTTTAAAGAAACAATTAGAATTACAAAAACAAGCCGAAGAAGAAGAAAAACGTTTAGAAGAAGAAGAAAAACTTAAGGAACAAGAAGCAGAAAACAAAAGATTAGAAGAAGAAAAATCCAAGGAGGACGCCAGAAGATTAAAGAAAGAAAAGGAAAAGGCTAAAAAAGAACAACTGAAGAAGGAAGGTAAATATTTAACCAAGAAACAAAAACAAGAAAAACAATTGTTGGAAAGAAGAAGAGAAGCATTACTACAATCTGGTAACATCACAGTTGCTGGTTTAGCAAGTGATTCAACTGAATCTTCAAAACCTAAAAAAGTTGTTTATGGTTCGAAAAAGAAAAACAACAAGAAAACTGAATCTTCGGAATCAACTCCCGCACCATCCACCTCAAATACTAAAAAACCTGAACAGGAAGAAGAAGATGATGCATTGATTGATGATTGGGAAAAAATGGCATTAGATGAAGATGAAGGTATTGCTGAAAGTTGGGATGCAGAAGGCGATGAACCTGAAGATGAAGAAGAAAGAGAAGAACAAGAAGAGCAAGAAATGACTGCAAACGATTGGGAAGATGACAATGGAGATGAATCTAAACAAAATTCTAATGAATCAACTTCAACTCAAACAACGAAAGTGGAACAAGCTCCATCTTTCCTTGAATCAGCTAAACTTTTGCCAAATACCACATCTGTTGGTAAAGACGGCAAAGAATTGCGTTCTCCAATTTGTTGTATTTTAGGTCATGTTGATACTGGTAAAACTAAGTTATTGGACAAAATTAGACAAACCAACGTTCAAGGTGGTGAAGCTGGTGGTATTACCCAACAGATTGGTGCAACATATTTCCCAATTGATGCTATTCAACAAAAGACCAAAGTTATGGAACAATTTGAAAAAGTTTCTTATGATGTTCCAGGTTTATTAGTTATTGATACTCCAGGTCACGAATCTTTCTCCAATTTAAGAACTAGAGGTTCATCATTATGTAACATTGCCATTTTGGTCATTGATATTATGCATGGTTTGGAACAACAAACAATTGAATCCATTAGATTGTTAAGAGATAGAAAAGCTCCTTTCGTCGTTGCTCTTAATAAAATTGATAGATTATATGATTGGCAAACAATCCCAAACAATTCTTTCCGTGATTCCTTTGCTAAACAAAAGGCTTCAGTTCAAGCCGAATTCGATACTAGATTCACTGCAATTAAGGTTGCATTAGCAGAACAAGGTTTAAATAGTGAATTGTACTTCAAAAATTCAAATATGGCTAAATACGTTTCCATTGTTCCAACTTCTGCGGTTACCGGAGAAGGTGTTCCAGATTTGTTATGGTTATTATTAGAATTAACTCAAAAGAGAATGAGTAAGCAATTAAGATACTTGACGGGTGTTGAAGCGACTATTTTAGAAGTTAAAGTTATCGAAGGTTTGGGTACTACCATTGATGTTATTTTATCTAACGGTATTTTGCATGAAGGTGATAGAATCGTTTTATGTGGTCTAAATGGCCCAATTGCAACAAATATTAGAGCTTTATTAACACCACCTCCATCAAGAGAATTACGTGTCAAGTCAGAATATGTTCATCATAAAGAAGTTAAAGCAGCGTTAGGTGTTAAAATTGCTGCCAATGACTTAGAAAAGGCCGTTGCCGGTTCTAGATTATTAGTTGTTAAAGAAGGTGATGATGAAGAAGAAATGATGGATGATGTCATGGAAGATCTAACGACATTATTAGACTCCGTGGATCCAACTGGTAAAGGTGTTGTTGTTCAAGCATCTACTTTAGGTTCTTTAGAAGCTCTATTAGATTTCTTAAAAGATATGAAAATTCCTGTTATGTCTATTGGTTTAGGTCCAGTTTATAAAAGAGATGTGATGAAAGCCACAGCAATGTTAGATAAAGCAAAAGAATATGCTGTCATGCTATGTTTTGATGTTAAAATTGATAAAGAAGCTGAACAATATGCAACCGAACAGGGTGTTAAAATTTTCAATGCTGATATTATTTATCATTTATTTGATGAATTTACTGCGTATCAAGAAAAATTATTGGAAGAAAAGAGAAAAGATAATCAAGGTAGTGCTATTTTCCCATGTGTCTTGAAAACACTGCAAATTATCAATAAAAGAAATCCAATGATTATTGGTGTTGACGTTGCAGATGGTGTTGTTAAAATTGGTACGCCTATTTGTGCTGTTAAACCAGATCCAGTTACTGGTAAGAAAGCTGCAATGTTATTAGGTAAGGTTGTCTCCCTGGAAGTTAATCATATTTCCAGAAATGAAGTTAGAAAAGGTGAAACGAGTGCTGGTGTTGCCATGAGATTAGAAGCTCCATCTGGTCAGCAGCCAACATGGGGTAGACATGTCGATGAAAATGACGGTTTATACTCTTTGATAACCAGAAAATCTATTGATACGTTAAAAGATCCTGCTTTTAGAAGTACTGTCCCAAGAGATGATTGGGTGTTAATTAAGAAATTAAAGGCATTACTTGAAATAGATTGATTCATGATCTTTTCCTTCTGTTTATGTTTGTTTTGTTTTTATTTTTGTATTTTCTTTCATTCTTTTCCATTCAAATGTAAATATTATATAATTTGTTTTGATAAAACTTTCCAGGTTATATTATAAAAGTAAAACAAAACGGGAAAAAAAAATTAAAATAGAATTACCCTATAAAACAACTTGGATCAAGCTTCATCTTCACTAATCTGCTCTTCAGCAACAGGTGGTGGAGGTGGAGGCTTAAAGTATTCCTGATCTGCAACAACAGCAGCTTTGAAAGCATCCCAATTTTCTGTAAATGCCATAATATAATCTAATTCTAATTCGTGAACTTGTCTACCTAACATAACGACAGAATGTAATGGTTCACCAGCATCATAGCTTGCTAACTCTTTTAAAGTTGCAGCTTTAAAAGTTTGGCTCGGTGATCCTAATCTAGAAACGGCAATACATGGAGTATCCTGAGTATAAGCTTCTTCTTTTCTTTTTTCTTCAATTTCTAGAAGTTGCTGACAACATGTTGCAACGGACATATATCTTGGAGGATCATAAACAAATTTACCTTTCATTAACTCTTTGACATTTGGTTCCTTAACCTTAATATCTAAAAGTAATAAAGTATGTAAACCAATTTTTCTATTTTCTTTGACTTTATCGTAAAATGAATCTGGTCTCCATTCATCAGTGAAAAAAACAATCGAAACCGCTTGGCCAAAATTGTATAACTGCAAACCACAAGCACCAACAGCATTCATAACAGATGCATTATGAATTGATTCAACTGGTATATTCAATTCTCTAGCTCTAATAACAAGATCAGTATGAGTGGTAGCACCGAAAACGTCACCAACAACTAAAAATGCAACATCATCTTCTTGAGCATTTTCTAAAATTTTATCAGATTCAGATTCAACCATTTCTCTATCAGCCAAAATAACTTCCCTACCATAAAACTTTTCAAGTGATTCTCTATTTGATGACATTAATATAGAAGTATATGCTTCTAAATAGACTCTTTTACATTTTTTAACAACTTCCAAACCTCTGACTGTAATATCTGTCTCGTAAGCAAGACCTAAACCAACCATGTACAACATATTGAAAATTTGCTTGCCAGTTAAGTATCTTGAAACAATAAAAATATTGATTTTTTAATATTTTTGGTGTAAAAAAAAAAAAACAGATTGAAATTTTTTACTATTTTTTTTTCTGTTTCCCGAGCGGCAAAATGTTATTATAACTTTTATCAATCCAAGTGTTAATTGCTCTTTAGAAGTCATTGAATAAGTGAAAAAATATCAATTAGAGAAATAAATATGAGTAACAATTCAGAATCTTCACCATTATTAGGAACTTCTGCTTCCAATCATTTAAATTCCCTGCTTACTGGTAAGAAATCAAACACCTGGATAGATTGGATCAAGAGGAACAGATTGAATGTTTACGTTCCAATTTTTTTGTTATCAACATTGTTAATTACATTAATTACAATATTTTTCTATCATGTTGAACCAAATCTTGGTATTTCTATTGCTCAAGGTACATCTTTTGATACCGATAATATTGAATTGATAGGGTTAGGATCTGAGGGTGGTATTGATTTGAAGATTACAGGTACAAACTTTAATAATTTCACAAATATTGAAGATGGCTTATCAAGAAATTATTTTAAAACAGGTGGGTTTTTTCTGAGATCATTAAATTTAAAAATTGATGAACTAGATCTTGTTGTCTTTGATGAAGACAAGAATGATAATAAACGCTTGGGTAAAGTTGCCATTGCGCCATTCTATGTTCGAATTGTTGATAAAAACACTACACCAATGGATTTATATGCCACTGTTTTCCCTAATAAAAGCGGTGTCATGGGAATTATTAAAAAGATCTTAACTGATCCAAAGGCGAAATTAAGACTGAGGGGTGATGCAAGCGTTAAGGTTTTAATTTTCAATGGATTTGTTCCGATAACAAATATTAAGATTCCATTAGACTTAGAATTTTCAAATTCTCTCATGGTCTGATAAGATCCGATTTGTTCTGATCTAATTTGATCTGATATGATACGATTTGAATATATGAATTTTATTTTTTATGCATATATATGGGATAAACGTATAGGTATTTTTGTTTAGTTTTGGAAAGGGTTAATTTTTTTTTTATTTTATAAGTTAAGAAAAAGGTTTATTGGTTTAATCCTGATGCGTAATTGTAATTGTAATGGTACATTTAATTATAATAAATCGTAATAATTATGTTGAAATATTGAAATAAAAATGTTTATAAAATGGATATAAATCCCAAATTTTAAAATTTTTAACAGTTTTTCAGACTAACCAGGAGGAAGCTGAGAAACGTCAACAACATCAGCAGCATCCTTTGTTGGATCTGTACCATCGTCAACACCTTCAACTGGAGTTCTTGGTAATGCCATCATACCTGATCTGGCCAATTCTAAGATACCAAAAGGTTGAATCAACGCGATGAATGCACTAATTCTAGTTGGTTTAGCAGATAATTCGACAATACAATTTCTATCTGAGACGTCAACAATTCTACCACCGAATTCACGGGTTAGTTTACTAATTGCATCCAAATGTTCATATTTTTGTCTTAAAGCTTGGGAAGGTGGCAAGTTATTTGGATGATAAGTTGATGATCTGAACTTTTCACCCACTTCTTCGCCGGATTCATTATGATGAGCAATTAATTCTTGAAAATATTCCGGTCCTAAAAGTGAAACTCTAGCTAATAACAGTTCTCTTTTAATAATTTCAGAATGTGAATAGTCCAAAACTGCATAGACAGGAACCAAATCCTCGATTTGTTTTCTAGCCTGTTCAATCACACCGTCTTGACCACCTAAAACAATTGTCATTCTAGACAAATCTTTAACTTCTGTGTTACAAACAACCAGGGAATCAATATTGAAACCTCTGGCGGCAAGAGTTCCTGAAACTAATGACAAAACACCAGGCTCATTTTGAACCAAACAATTTAAAACATGTTGAGTTTGGGGAGCTTTTGATGCCATTGGTGTTTCATAAATGATAGAACTGACAGCCGAGTTTGCTGACAATGTTGGAGTGTCCAACGTTGGTAATGATGGTCTCTTTTTGTTTCTGTGAAGACTCTTGTAGGCCATGGCAGACGTTGAAGAAGAATTTCTAACAAGAGGTCTGACCATGGTCGATCTTAAACCAACTGTGGATCTTAACATCATGGTATATGATAAGCTAGTGATTGGTTTACCGTCTAATAAAAAAGAATAAACTAAAACCAAAACCTAAAGTAGTAATACTTCTCAGTTATGAGTCTTTCTTCTTTTTTCAAATTCTCAAATTTTTCAAAAATGTCAAATTCTCGACTCCTACGGCCGTCGCCTGTCGTGAACGAAACCGGCGGCGGAGAAAAGCTGTCATGATTGATCAACTTATATGTTATTGTAATTATTAAATGTTATTAAATCACTTGTAAACCTATAAACTTATAAACTATAAAACTATAAAACTATGAAACTATACATTCATACTAGATCTTCTCCAATCTAATAACTCTTTCTCAATACTAATTGCACGCTCTCTATAGGTTTCAATTTCTCTCTCTGTTCTCTTCAGTTTTAACGCCTTTTCAGCATCTTTTTTACTTAAAATATCAACTTGATTGTTAAGTTTATTGAGAACATTTTCTAGGGCACTGATTTCCTCCTTGTATCTCTTGTTACCATGAGCCAACGCCTCATTTCGTTGCTCAAGATCTCTAATGTTTCTTTCCAGATTAAAGAATTTATGATCTTCATCCCTCTTTGACGCTGAATTTAAAAACAATTTGTCATCTAGTTCTTGCATTCTTTTAGTCCAGTGTTCATTTTGAGCATTAAACTCAACATCAAAGTTATTCTGCATTTCTTTGACCCTATTTGAAATGTTTTCATTAAATTTGGTTAATTTTTTATTATCTTCAATGGTGATCAGATATTTCTGGTTTATATCCTCATAGCTATCTTCAAGGTTTTTACACTTTGATTGGTATTCAATTAGCTTATTTTTTAGTAATTTTAACCTATTACTTGAATCTTTCAATTTTTCATCAAGTTGAATCACATTAATCGCATTGGTTGCATCGTTTTCAACTTTTTTCAAATGCTCTTCAAATTCAACTGAAATTTCAGAAAGTTTTGATTCTAGTGATCTTTTAGACACCAATAAATCATCTCTTTCTCTATTTAAATCTTCATTGGTAGCCTTCAGAGTTTTAACTTGCGATGTCAAATTATTAACCTTCATAACATTCTCTTTAACTTCAAACAATAATCTTTCATTTTTATTCATTGTTTCTGATAATAGTTTTTGTAATTGTGATTTCTCCTTTGTTAATTCTAGACTGGTAAATTTTAATTGCTTCGATTCTCTTTTAGACGTTTCTAATTGTAATGAAATATTTCTAACTTGCTTATTTAATTCGGTTTCTTTATTAATTGATTTAATTAAATCATCATTCAATAGTTTAACTTCGTTATCTTTTTGTGTTGATTGGATTACGTTTGTAGATTTTCTTAATTCTTCTGAATTCTCAAATTTATCCTTAAACACATCGTATTGTTCTTTTAATTGTCGGATCTCAAAAATTTTATCAGATAACTCTCTTTCTAAGTTTCTAATTTTGTTATGTAAATCTATGTTTTGAGCATCGGATTGTTTAAATTCAAACTCAGCCTTACTTAATTTTTCTTTAAGTTGATTCAAGTCATTTTCAATTATTTTTTTATCTCTCAATGATCTTTGAACGTCAATATCAGCAGTTGATAATTTGCTATAATAATCTTCAGATCTTTCACGATATAAATTAACCGATTCTTGTAATGAAGAATTTTTATTTTCAATAACATTTAATTTGTTCTTTAATTGGACCAGTTCTTCTTCTTGTTCAAATTTAGTATTATTGGAAACCTGCAGCCTTTTCAGTTTTGTTTGCATCTCATTTAATTTAGAGCTTAATCTCAAATTTTCTTGTTTCATGCTAATTGATTCTTTATTCATAAATGACGGATTTATACCCCCCAATCCACTGACGATATTTTCTTGATTTAGAATATCTTTGGTTGAATCTGCTAATGGGTTGCCTTTAGAAGTTTTAACTTCATTCTTCAATTCTTTAATTTGTTCTTTTAAATCATTCATTTGAATTTCTGCCATTTGATATTTTCCTTTATAATCAATATCATTATTTTCCCAATTACCAGAATCACGAACATTATTTTTGTACTGTAATAAATCTTTTTGCAAGTTTATATATCTATTTTGCAACCTTTTATTTGACTCTCTTTCCATCTCCAAACTTTGATTTAATGAATCAGAGTAAATAGTATTACTACTATTATTATCAAAATTACTCGTTAGAATATTATCATTATTTTTAGTAATGTTTTCAATTCCAATCACAGAATAACATTTCTTTAATTGTGCACGTAATTGTCTGTTTTCGTAGGATTCAGATGCCAATCTAGTTTTGACTAGTTGTAATTCATCTTGTAGTTTGAAAATATCAGGTGAAATTAACAGGTTGGATTTGTTTTTAAAGTCTTGCTCTTCTTTAACAAGCTCAGGTTTTCTTGATAATTTTAAATTTAGTTCTGCCAACTTCGTATCAGAACTCTTCTTATAATTGTTTAATTTCTCGATTTCTAAATTTGCATGCTTTAATTTTAATTCTAAATCTACGTTTGATTTTTTTTCAACATCCAGCTGCTTTTTAATTTCTTCAATTAAATTTTTCAGCTCAGAAATTTTTTTATCATAACTTTGTCTGCCTTTATCAAATTCAATTTCATCATTAACCTTTTCATTCAGAAGATTTTTAGCTTCCTTTAATTCATGCTTCAATTGTTTAAATTTAATTTTAAGTCTGTCTGCTTGTTCATATGCTGGCCTCATGGTTTCTAGGTCCTTTGAATGATTTTTTGCAGAAATTAACTCTTTCTCCTTCCTAGCATTAATTTCTTTTTGTTGTTTCAGTTGACTATTCAACTTTTCTAGTTCAATGTGTTTTTCTTTGAGTGTTTTTTCAAATTCACTATTTGATTTCTTTTTTAAATCCACTAAATCATTTAATTTTTTATTCTCAGATAGTAACACATTAAGTCGATCCTCCTATTAAAAAAAGTTGATATTGTTAGTAAAAAATTTCCAAATAAGAAATGAATATCCTAGGATAAAAGAAAAAAAAAATTTAATACATACCGATTCTTTGACTTTTTTCTCCAATCTTGAATTATTTAAGTTTTTGTCTTTCTCAAGATTTTTGAATTCAAGCTCTTTCAATTCAGATGACTTCTTTAATAAATCAAGTTCATTTTTTAAGTTATTTAGTTGATTATTTTCAATTTTATGCTTTGATTCAATTTCTTTAATCTTATCGTTTAATTGAATTTTTTCATTTTCAAAATTCTCAATAATTGAATCTTTTAAATTTAAGTCTAATAACTCAGTATTTTTTAATTCTAAATCATTTTCTAAACTTAAAATTTTTTCATTTGAAGTTTTTAGCAACAAATCTTTCTCATTAATCAATTGTTTATCACCAGAAATTGAATTTTCTAGTAGAGATAGTTTATTATTTAAATCCGCCTTAGAGCTTATTTCATTTTTTAACTCACTTTGTAAGTCCTTAATTTGAGATTCAAAAACTTTAATTTTATTATTATATTGCATTTCAATTAGGTTTGAATCATCTAAAGAAGGTTTTAATTTTGAAATCAATTTAAACCACGGATCATGACTTACATTGTTAAATTTCTTGAAATTCAAATTAATTAATTTTGATGATCTTAATTGTAAAAATTTTTTCCTAAAACTTTTTCTAATTAGATTACCCTTCACAATTGAATTGAATCTAGTAAAAATTGCACCTAGTTTTTCATCTCTTTGTTTCTCTAATGACGCCAACACACCATTTCTAAAAAATAGTTTTGTTAAACCAACTTTATACACTTCTTTATCCAGTTTTAATTCGTTTAAAATTAATTCTGAGGTTTGCTTAAAGTGTTTATTGGATTTGTCATTATTTGAAAAAAAATTGTTTGCAAGAATACCATAATAGGAAACGAATTCTTTGAATTCAATTCTATTTGGATAACCAGATCTAGCAATTCTAATACCTTCTAAGACACCATTACATCTCAATTGATCTAAAACTAATTTATTATCAAAAATACCTGGAGATTTTTCATTATTTGGCAAAATACATCTAACAAAATGTGGATGAGTTTGGGATAATTGAGTCATTAAATTAGTCAATTGTTCTTTATGGAGTTGAGTAACAGTACGAAATATACCAGATTTTTTTCTCGTTGCATCTATCAAATTATGTTCACTACTTGAAAGATTTAAATCTTCAAATAATTTTGAAATAAATGTATTGGAAGATTTAGATAAAACTTCAATTATTGTGCTACTTAATGGATCTTTATTTTTATCTAGCCAGCCATCGACAGAGTAATCAACTTCACCAGCATAATGCTTAATTATAAATCCATCTCTTAATCTATTTGGTTTAAAAATTAATTTGGAATCAGTTCCTTTATTATCTTTAATTTCTAATTCTTTGTACAATTTCTCCATAAAGGAATGATCATTACCTTTTGGAACGACACATTCTTCATCTAAAATTGAGAAAATTCCAATTTTATTTTTGTTTTTATTCTTGTTCAAACCTTCGATTAATTCAATTGTTGGTTTCAATTCATTGCCAAAGTCGATATATTTCCAAGAAATTCCTTCTTTCAAATATTCACTTTGTTCGAGCACAAACATATGATGATTGAAGAATTGCTGTAATTTTTCATTCGTATAATTAATACAAAGTTGTTCGAAAGAATTTTTTTCAAAAATTTCAAAACCAGCAATATCCAAAATGCCAATATAATTTGAAGATTCATTTTCATTTCCTTCGTTATCGTCACTAAAAGAATTTAAACTAAAATTTTCATTAATTTTAATAATTAAGTATCCAAATAACTTTTCATACAATATTTTTGATAAAGCATCAATTAAAAATTTCGATTGGGCAGAATTTCTTTCCTGAATAACAGTTTCTTTACCAATTTTAATTTTTAAAGTTAAAATTGATTTTTTGAAAACCTCTATTGGGATTTCTAACATTTCTGCGATGTCAGCAATTTCAATCTCAGATTCATCAGAAATAATTGCCTGCCTGTTTTCATTTGATTGATATTTAAAAGTAATATTACCAAGATGTAAAATAATTGATAAGATTTTAAAAATATTGGTTATATCAGTTTCATTAAAATTCATAATTTTGAAAGAGTTCTTTAGATTCTTAAAATGAGTTACATCATCAATGTTTTCTATTGTTGAAGTGATTGAATTTTTCAAATAGTTATAATTTTTAATTGACCTTTTCAATTTTAAAGTTTTTAATAGACTATCTGAAGAACCTCTTAATAGTTGATAGAATATGTGATAGTTTCTTTCATTTTTATCTTGCAAAACGACTCTCGATTTTTCTAGTAAATACCATTCGATATTTGAACCAATTACTTGTTTGTTTAGGTTACTATTTTGAATTTTGATCTTAATAAATTTACCAAATCTTGAGGAATTTAGATTCTTAACGGTTGTTGCATTACCAAAACTTTCTAGAATTGGATTTGCATTAATAATTTGATCTTGTAAATTGATTAATGTTTTTTCATTTGAGTTATTTGTTGAAACACTTAGGATAAATTTGATTATCTTTTTGGTATTCTCTGTTTTACCAGCACCTGATTCACCAGTAACCAAAATACTTTGATTTTTTTTATCATTAATCAGATTTTCGAATGCTTCTTGAGCGATGCTGAAGATATGTGGGCTTTTGTTTTTCAAGTTATTTTCATTATCGTCAATGTTTTCAATTGACTGTTTGTAAAAATTTATAAAATCTTTATTGTAAATATTCAATTTTTTATATGGATTGATTGCAACTAAAAATAATCCAGAGTACGTATAAATTTTATCATCGAAATATCTGAGTTTCAAATTGTTTATAACTGATGGTTCATTTAGAAATGTTAGTGAGGCCATATCATTGCATTTTTCGAATTGAACGGGATTACATTTTTGAATTTCCTTGACGTTAACGGTTTTAGTTCCTGTACTGCTATCACCCATTGATTTGACCCTAAACTCATTGGCATTCAATTGTTCAATTATTTCAACTTTCTCAAAAACCAGTTTATTATTTGGAATCCAAACTGGCCCTTCAAATTGTGTTGAAGACTGATCTTCGTCCATGTTGCAGATAGCTGTAAATAATCAAAAGTATATGAAGGTGATACCAAATAAAGACTCTGCAAAAGAATTTGCAAAAGAATTTAACATGTAACAAACCAAAAAAATATCCAGTACAAAAAATAATGTGAGATTTTGTTTACGTTTTTTTATATTTACAAATTTCCGTATGCAGTAATTCGTGTTGAGTAGAACAATGTAAAGAAGATCATATGGTTGATACGTATCATATCGTGTATAAGACCTTATATTACAAGAAAATATCGTATGCACTACACAAGAGAGAAAATCAGTGGTTTATAAACTTAAGGATTTTATAAAATTGTTTAAAAATAATTAAAAATAAATAATAAGAAAAAGAATTAGTCAATAACAAATATAAAGGGAAGTAAAAAAATAGAAATAAAAATGGAAATAGAAAGGAAATGAAGAGGAAAATGGAAATGGAAATGGAAATGTGAATGTAAATGTAAATAGAAATAGAAACAAAAATAGAAATAGAAGTCCAAGTTCAATAAAATATAGTAAATTTAATATGATATGTGATATGAATTCATCAATTTTTATGATTTTATGATTTTATAATTTATAATTGTAAATTTGGAGATATATTTTTTTTTTAATGTTTGTTTGTTTTTTATACATTTAATAGATTTAAACAAATAATTCTTCCTTTAAGTCGATACCTAATTCTTGTCTAACAGCTTTTAATTCGTTTAAGTAAGCGGAATATTGTTCTTTATTTTCAACCTTGTGTTTTAAACCTTCGAAAACTCTGACAGCGGTGGCGTAGTCGTTGACTCTTCTGCAAGCTCTTAATGCTCTTTCGATGACAGCAGGTGATGGGACTAAATCGTAGGAGAAACAGTTATTTAAAACTCTCTAAATTAGAAAAAAAGGGCGTGGTGTTAGTATACGGGTCAAGGACATGTGCAACGACAAGGTAATTCATTAGGTGACTAGTTTACTTCACTTTATTCATTTCTATTCCTGCTTCATTGCAAAAAACCAATATCTTCACTGGTAAATTACAACCAATTCAAGTAGCGAATAAAAAATGTGTAAAAAAAATCACTAATAACTAACTTTCTGTATGTAATATCGATACAATATATTGATATCATGCCATCACAAAACTAATCTAATACATACTTGGACTTCGAATAAATCGTAGGCTTCGTCGAACTCTTTTTCGTATCTAATTGAGAATTCTTCAAAGGTTTCTTCATGGTGGTCAGAGTATTTTCTAATTGATGTTAAATTTGATGTTGCTAGTCTCATATTGTTATTAATCAATTGAGATCTGGCTGGTAGGGCCAACAATCTAGAGTTTTGTCTTAAAGCAGATCTAATGGTTTTTGAAAACATTGCGGTATGATATGATATAATAAATTAATTTGATATAAATAACGAAAGGAAGTATAACAAAATAAATAAGTTCAATTAAAACGTGAATGAAAGTGAAAAAATCAATTCATTAACAATTTCAATTTGTTGCGTGTTAATTTCTCAACTCAATTAGAGGGAAAAATTTGCCTTTTTTTTTTTTTCATGGATCAACGAAATTTAAACGATTTTAATTGGCTGATGAAGCAGCACCAGCCACACCAAAGGATTGCACAGCACGCTGCGCCACAAACCACGTGACTTTCTCTGTCCAATAAAAATCCGTTTATTGTTATCAAACCAGGAGGTGTACGGATGTGTTATTATTATTTTATTTTATTATATTATATTTCATTTTATTACACTATATAGCACAGATATCATTTAATAACTCCATAAACATTTCCTTATGGGAGGCATCCATTTCAAAAGCTTGTATTAAGGTGGCCCCGTGTTGTCTGAATGAGGTGATCTTGTCTCTACAATACTCCAAACCCTCATTTCTATTTATGATCTCTAAACAGAATTTTTTAAGGTTGACATCCTCAGTTCTCAACTTTAGGATGTTCTTCAACTCGAGCTTGTCATCATCGCTGGTGTAGCCACTGTTGAATACATGAACCACCGGAAACGAGTACTTGCCCTCGGTAATGTCTTCAGCAAATCCTTTCTTTTCGTTGTACTTGGCGTCCGTTAGATTTAAATAATCGTCTCTAATCTGGTAAATGACACCCATCAAATTACAGAATTCCACAAGTTTGTCTAGTTGAACCAGATCTTCTGCTTTCGTTTCTCCGTCAGCACCGATATTGCGTGTGCTTATTAGACTCATTAGCTTGACCGATAGCCTGAACAAGCCGCCGGTTTTGTTCATAACCATCCAGAAGTACTCCTCTTCGTTTGGGACAAGATAGTTGTCCCTCCAATACAAGTCCAAGCCTTGGCCACGATGTAGATTGATCATTTCCTTAACGAGAATTTTGTTTGCCTCGTTCAACGCTATCAAATCCTCACCGAATAAGTCCTTTAGATACCTGAATGCCGTAAAGCAGTGGAAATTCGAACAGTTGATGCTTGTTGGTGTACCAAAAATTAAGTGTGCACATGGCTTGCCTCTTCTTAGTTTCGAGTTGTCTTCAACGTCATCGACAATTAATGACGAAATATGCAATTGATTTATTAAATCGTTCAATATGGACAAATTTGTACTTGAAATGTTGTAAAAGGTGTTAAGCTTCGAAATGAAAAATCGTCTTTTATCTTTGCCATATGTTCTTCTAGTCAAGTAATCAAATGGCTTTGATATTAGACGATCTGCATCCAAAAAGCGATCATGGTCATAGCTTTCTTTGAATATATTATAGTTCATCGTTACTGATGATTTAGGTGGCGATTCGGCATGAAAAAATGTTGACGCGATGATTATTTTATTTCCAGTTTCATTGCAGTTGTGTATTATTATTTGTAGGTTTAGTATATTGATAATATTATTCTTCTTGCTGTAACCCTTACTGCTGTTACTATTGTTATTACTATTACTACTACGATTGCTGCTTATAAATATTGTTAAATAGCTTTTGATTGCCCATAATCTTTTCTCATTATCATTGAATTATATCACATTTGTACATTCACACATTCATTTTTCATACATTCACTCACACATATGGAGGCAATACCAATTCAGTGGATAATGGATATACCACCCATCACGAGATGCTATCTATTGATCTCAATTTCTCTATCAATTTTTGAATTGCTGGGAATTCTAAAAATACAAGATTGTTTCTACTCTTATCATTTGATCTTTGAAGAATTTCAGTTTTGGAGATTGTTTTTTTCCTTCTTTTATTTGGGTAAAATTTCAATTAACTTCTTCGTCAAATTGTATCTTTTTTCAAGGAATTCAAAACTGATTGAAAATACATTTAGTAAAAGAGTCGATTACCTATGGTTTTTATTTATTATAAATGTGTTTTTAGTGCTCTATTCAAATTTGGTCAAAAATTTGGTCCTACCCAGCTTTTTTCTTAAAGATATTTTGATCTACTACTGGTCAAGAAAAAATCCATTGATTGAAATGAATTTTTTCAATGTGATTGCATTTACAAGTTCTTACATACCATTTATTACAATTCTTTTTAATAAACTATTGAATGAAAGGTTAACTTTTGATTGGAAAATCGAATTTGTTGGTATAATTTTAGGCCATTTATATTTTTTTCTAAATGATGAGTTACCAAAGCTAAGTGGCTCTAGATCAATTTTAACTCCGATATGGTATTGGTTTAAAAAGGAGAACCAAGATGAAAATGAAGTTGAAGACAGTGAAGAGATTGAAGATAACCAAGAAGAACAAATAAATGAAGATCAGATAATTGATGGGGCAAATGATCAACCAAATGGTCAAGCAAATGTTCAACCAAATAATCAACCAAATAATCAACTAAATGATCCAAACGATCAAGCTAATGATCAAGTAATTGATCCTGCTACTCAAGAAATTGAAGAAATAGAAGTAATTCAGGATAATGAAATTAATAACTTTCAACTACACAATCAATTTGAATTAAATCAAAGAAACGTCTAATTATTATATTTTATACCAATATTATACAACATTACTAAATCCGTTTTAGAAAATCGAACTTCCGAATTGAAGCAAAATCAGTCAACTTTAAACCTTCAAATGCATTTTCCTCGTCAATGTTTTTGAAAAAATTTGGATTCTTATTTATTTTGTCAATCATGTTCCATAATTCGAAATCTTTCGATTCATTTTCAACATCAATAAAATTTAAGTTGTTAATTTTATTTAACTTGTCGAACAAAATTACTTTATTATCATCATTGTTATCGTCCTTTAAATATTTATAGATTAACTTATCATATGTATAAAAATTCATTTTTTTTAAATTTAGTTCATTTTTTAATAATACATTATCACTATAATTGTTATTGTTATTGTCACTACTATCAACATCCTCATTCCAATCATTTTTTATCTCTATTAAAACCTGCTTTAACATGTCATCCGTTTCTAAATTCGGTATTTTATTATTTGAATTTCTATCAATTTGTTCGTATTTCAACTTCAGTTTTTCAATCTCTGCACTATCTAATTCATTTTTCAAAAAATTCAATCTCACTGGATTATAGTTGGTGATATTACTGATTTTCCTTTTATTATCTTTTGATAATTTTATTTTCATTGAATTACCATTTACCTGATTATTATTATTATCATTATTATTATTATTATTATTTAAATTAAATTTCGGTTTTGCTATATTTGACATTTCAATCAATTTCTTCAATCTCTGCAGCTGTTCCACTTTATATGCTGGTAATTTCTTACTAATTTTGTTTCTGTTATTACCACTAATGCTTGACTTTTTTTTAAAACCTTTTTGCACTGATCTATTTAATTTTTCGTTATCGGTATAGTTATCGTCGTCTTCATTATTATCGTTATCATTTTCATTATCGTTGTTATTGCTTGTATTTGAAGGTATTGTTCGTGATCTAGTTATTGCCATTACTTGGTTTTATATCTTTTAAAAGAACACTACAGTGAAAAAAAAATTTCAAATTTTATATTTTTTTCTTAGTGAGTAAAAATTAAAATTTTTGTGTCAATAACAATAGACTTTACAACAATATAGAATAAGTACGTTATAATGTTCGTTACAGTATACAATGCCAATTTCAATATCATGACAGAATATAATATAGTATAACACAATAGAGAACCATTTAAAGATGATAAAACTGAATAACTTTCCATTCATGTTGATAAATTCACCGTCTGAAACAACCAACACGTGTAATAACTAATTTGCATGTGATTTTTGCCATTTATTAATTTTGTGATTAATTTTACAATTGGTTTCATTTGTTACTCTTCATTTGCTTTATTTTATTTTATTTCATTTATTTTAATTATTTTGTTTTATTTTACTTTGTTTTGCTTTGTTTTATTTCCCTAGTATTGTTTAATCATTTTTTCTTTTATAAACTTGCAATATGGATACGGAATCTGAAAAATCAAGCTCACTTTCAACACCAATTTTACACTCTTTCGATAATGCACCCTTATCTTCAAAAAAATTAAATAGATCAAGCTCAACTTCGAATTCAATTTCATCAAATAACTCATCACTTCTACAGACACCGAAGAATTACTTTCTGAAGTCACCGAATTTCGAAAACCTGACTCTGTTGGATCTACTGGACCCATCAAATTTAAACTTAAATTTAAACTTACAAAAAAAAAAAAATGAAACCTATAACTGGGTCAAAAAGTTGAATAAAAGAAGGAAAAGTTTTAATTTCAATGATAACAATGATTTTAAACAAGTGAAAAAATATTTAATCCAAAAAATTGATAAGATTTATGACAAAATTGAAAAAACCGAAAAAAATTCACAAACTGAAAAACTTTTCTTTGCTATGTCAACATATTCCATATTCTTGATGGGTTACATGATTGGCCATTGTCCTGAGAAATTCCACATTTTTTACTCGATCATTTTTCTCATTTTAATGCCAATTAGGTTGATAACTTACTATAAAATCGGATTTGGCTATTATCTAGCGGACTTATGTTACTATATCAATTTTCTATTAATCATCTATATTTGGATTCTACCAAATTCCAAAATGCTGTTCATTACTTGCTGCAGCTTTTCTTGGGGTACGTTGTCATTTGCAGTGATAACTTGGAAAAATAAGTTAGTTTTGCATTCAGTTGAGAAACTCACTTCAACTTTTATTCACGTCTTGCCTGGAATTGTAATGCATGTTATAAATCACGAGGTAGACTATGATTTCAAAAAGGAAAGATTTCCCGGATCGGTTAAATTAAAACAATGGGATATAATGTATGGTATTTTCTACACCTCTATTGTCTATTTTTTCTGGCAATTGAATTACCATTACTTTATAACAATTAAAAAAGCTGAAAAAATTAAAAATGGTAAAGTTACTTCTTTTGAGTACTTAAGAAAATCATTTTCAAACAATTTAATTGGCAAAATTGTTAATTCATTACCTGAACCATTCCCTGTCGTTGCATTTACGTTTATCCAATATGCCTATCAATTGTCCACAATGTCTTTATGTCCGCTCTTATATAACTATAAAATTTTCTCTTCAATTTTTGTTTCTTTTATATTTTTAAATTCTTGCTATAATGGTGCTACGTATTATGTTGATTTTTATGGTAAGAAGTTCCAAAAGGAAGTTATTAGGTTACAAAATGAAATCGAACAACTTCAGATAAATTTCAAGGAAAGGGAGGATGAAAGGGATACGGATGACCATAATGATCACGGAAGTGAAGCCGGCGATGAGAAGGAAAAAAATAATGAAAAGGAGACAGACCAAAATAATGAAGTTAAATTAAGAAAACCGGTTACTGTTGAAACGATTATTGAAAATTTTTGATTTTTCTCTTTGTTTCCTTATTATTTTCATACCTTTTAGCAACTTGATCGTTTCGCTTACATTCAACTGTCAAACATGAATTCTAAAAATTTCAATTCCTTCGCTTTCAATTCTTTATTCATTTTCAATAATTCATAAATAGTCAAATAAGAAATTTAACATTGATATTCTGATCTATTTTAAAATAAAAAACTATGTAATCCGTTCAAATTTACGTTCATTTATAGAAGATAGTTTAATTTTTGACAATCAATTATAATAAAAATGTCAGACATTTTTAAGTATAAAATAAATGATTTTTATGATGTCTATATACAAATATTCAGTACGCTACTAAAAATGTAGTGTAATCCACTCGCTAAACACATCAACTAATAGCAGTAGTTTTTTAGAAAAGAACCACAGAATTTAATTGATTAATTTAGCCAACGATCTTATTTTTGTTGTCATAATTATGTTACATAAAAATGATCCAAAAATAATTATTCTAAGTGATTTTTCAAATTTTTTTAAAGATGTTTCAACCTTTTTGAAGCTGGTATTTATTTAAATTTAGTAATTGTATTTTCTATTATGATAAATAATTAGCAATTGATCTGTTCCCTTTGTATAGGCTGATTGCACAACATTTAATTTTATTGCTATTGCTATGCTATTAAGCATTTTTATTTGTAGTGTAAGCATCAAAATGCGTGAAGTAAAAAAAAATTTGAAAAAAAAAAATTCTATCATGAATTGGCTTTTGGTATTATTTCTTTATAATACCCAAAACATGTTCGCTAAAAGATTTGATCCAAGTTCTGCGGTAAAAAAAAATGAAAGTAAGAAGGTAGATTTACTGAAAAAAATTAAGAAATCCAAGAACCAAACAGATGTGAAAGAAAAGGAGAAAAAAGAGATTGTAGATGAACAAGAAGAAGAAGAGAAGGAAGGACGAAAAGAAGTTAAAAGTTCAGATTCAGAATTAGAATCAATGTTAGACTCTGAATCAGATTCTGATAGTTCCAGTCATGATGAAAATAAGTCAGAAGAACTTAATCTTTTAAAAAGAAAACGTGATAGCGAAAACGATAATGAAAGTGACAGTGATAATGAAAGTGACAGTGGTAATGAAAGTGACAGTGATAATGAAAGCCTTAGTGATAATGAAAGTCTTAGTGACAAAGAAAATGATAATGAAAGTGACAACGAACATAAAAATTCACACTCAATGGTCCTCTCACGTTTTAAACAAACCATGTCATTACAACCACAACTAGAATCAGCTGGTATGACGACAAATCCTAATGATAATCTAATAGAGGAAGACAATATTCCAAAACACAATGTTGAGCCATTGCCACAGCCGAAATTACCTAAAGACAAGAAATTACAGTCACACTCAGATAAAAATAAATCATTAGATTGGCTAACAACACCAAATTTTTATGACACAAATTTAACAAAGTCTTTCAAAGATTTAAATCCAAAAATTAATGAAATCTTAATCAGAAATTTAAAAAACCAGTTTGAAATTGAAAACGCATTTTCTGTTCAGATTACATTAATTGAATCATTAATCAAAGATTTAAATAGACAAAAATTAGATCCAACACCTCGTGGAGATTATTTGGTGAATGCAGCTACTGGTTCAGGTAAAACTTTAGCATATTTAATACCTATTATCCAAACTATAATTGGACGCCGAGTTCATCTTGGCATCAAATGTATAATTCTTCTTCCAACGAAGCCTTTAGTTACGCAAGTTTATAGCGATGCACTGAAATTATCGAAAGGAATTGACATTAATATTGTTGCGTTAAAGGGTGATATGAGTATTAATGAAGAAAGAGAGAAATTATCTGGTTCTAACAACGAAAATATTCCTGATATAGTTATTTCAACACCTGGTAGATTAGTTGAACATTTAAATTTCTTAAACTTAAGTGATTTAAGGTGGTTAATTGTTGACGAGGCTGATAGATTACTAAATCAATCATTTCAAGGTTGGTGTGATTTATTAATAAACAAAATTGACAATGACAATAAAATTAATGAGCAAATAGAGTTCAATTCGAATTTTAGTTTAATTAATAAGTTTAAATTAAAGTGCATCAAGATTATTTTAAGTGCAACACTAACAACAAATTCTGAAAAATTATCGCATTTAAAATTATTTAAACCGAAATTGGTTGTTGTCAATGATTCAGAAAGTTTAGTTAACGAATTATATCAATTACCTCAAACATTAGATGAATTTTTCATTAAGATTCCAGAATCTTTAGCATTTTTCAAACCCTTAATTTTGTTGAAATTTTTTGAAGTTAATAAGGAATTTAATTCACATGGTATTGTTTTCACGAAAAGTAATGAATCTGCAATCAGATTAGGTAGATTATTAAATTTAATTTATGCCAAAGAAAATAATAATGAGAACAACTTAATTATTAAATGTATCAATTCGACGATGAATAACCAAGATAGATTAAAAATCTTGAAAAATTTCGATCAGAATGGTGGATTGTTAATTTGTACAGATTTACTTAGTAGAGGCCTAAACTTCAATTCGATTAAGTTTGTTATTAATTACGATTTGCCGCTCTCAACCAAAGAGTATATTCATAGAGTTGGTAGAACTTCAAGAGCCGGTAATGATGGTAAATCGGTCACGTTCTGTTTTGGTGATGGAGATTTCAAGTGGTTTAAAAATTTGGTTTACTCTGGTGGAGTTATAAATAGAAATAAGAAAGAAATAAATGAAATCAAATTCATTAAAGAAGAACAGAAAACTGGTGAAGGATTTGAATTTCCAGTTGATTTAACTGATGAGGACAAGAACATTTACGAGACTTGTTTGAAAGAATTACAGCATGAAGTTTATAACAAATAAATAAATGAATAACGTAATATAATATTAACATAGTATATACAAGTTTAATTAATTAATTAAATTAACTAAATTATTCCTTAGCTTGAGGTTTTTTAGCACCGTATTTTGATCTTGAAGTTGCTCTATTCGCAACACCAGCCAAATCCATTGCACCTCTAACTAAATGGTATTTAACACCAGGTAAATCCTGTGATCTACCACCTCTAACATAAACAACTGAATGTTCTTGACAATTATGTCCAATACCTGGAATATAGGCAGAAACAACTTCTCCGTTTGATAACCTAACTCTCGCAGCCTTTCTTTGGGCTGAATTTGGCTTTTTAGGTTTCAAAATCATAACTCTTAAAATAACACCTTTCTTAATTGGACAGTTTTCTAAATGTGGAGATTTTGTCAATCTCTTTTTTTGAGTAATCATACCTCTACCTTTTCTTATTTGATTCAAGGTTGCATTTCTTTGTTGTGTAAGTTGAAAAATTGTATTTGAAATTGGTTTCGTTAAGCTATTTTCATGTTTAATATTGATGAATTGAGGGCCAAGCGAGGTCTTTGGAGACATCAAAGTTGATCTTGCAGATATAAGACCTGCATTAGCTCTTGATAGTATGTTTCTGAACATTATTTAAAGACAATAATAAGTGATATGTGATGAATGTTAATGTTGATAAAATTGATTATTCATGACGACCAAAAACTGCCAATTTCCATTAAGAAAAAAAACAAAAATTTGTGAAAAAAAAATTATTAGTCACGTGATTATGCTGTTACCCGGCTCTTTTTATACTAAAGTTTTTTATGTTACGGTGCTTCTTCCCCTCTTCAGATTCTTTCCAACGTGCGAACCAAAAGTAGTTGATATCAAATATATTATTATATTGTAAACCAGACACAGAACTACCTAATCATATAATAGCACAATGTTAAGATCCTTCATTGCCTCATCTAGAGTTGCCGCTACCGGCCTAAGACCATACCAATCTAATCTTTTAAGATCAACAATTATTTCTGGTCAAAATAACAAAATTGCACAATTTCAACAAGTTAAATTTTACAGTCAAGCACCAGAATTAACCAAGGAAATTATTTCTGAAAGAATCATAGAATTATTAGAATCTTATAGTAAAACTAAAAAGGACATTGAAATTAATTCAAAAACATCATTTTCAAAAGATTTAGGTTTAGACTCCTTTGATATTGTTGAAGTTGTCATGGAAATCGAATATGAATTTTCTGTTCTAATACCAGATAAAGAAGCTGATGAAATCAAAACCGTCGGTCAAGCTGTTGAATATATTTCAAAACAATCCGATGCTTGTTAGATTATATATTTATTTGTTTGTTTATTGTTTTTCCAATCCAGAACAAAAAAAATAACTCCCATATTTATAAATTCATCAATATAAATGATTAATTTATTTATTTATTCCTCCTTTATTTATTCTTAGATTTTACATTTAACATTTAAAATATTATTTATTTCCCAAACTTCTCTTGTAAATAAAATTCATGAAAATCATAAAAAAATTTATTAGTTATATTAGTTATATTAATTACACATATTTCATATCTATTAAGCATAAACATTTCCAAACATTAAAACCCCAAATTATACCTTCCAATGATATTAGCTGAAAATATCATGATTCCCACCTTATTTAAATAATTTACTTAACTTTCTAAATGCGTTTGGATTTTCAGCATTTTTTTGATCATCGTTATCATTGTCAAGTTCACGTTCATGTTCAGCTTTATTTTCATTTTCATTTTTTTCTGCAACCGTACTTGAATTTGAAAATTCATAATTCAATTCGTCGTTCTGTTTGATACCAGAATCGTCATTAACTTTTGTAATTTCCATTGATAAAGAAAATTTATCACTCTCGTTGTTGATGTCATCCTTACCGTTATTATGACTATCAATATCATCAATTTTCCTTTCAACATCTTTGTCCAATTTGTCCGATTTGCTTTTGAATAATCTGAATCTCAGGAGCCAAATAAATTGTGAAACAAAAATTCCAAATTCTAGGCTGGCACAGATTGTATATAAAACCAGACCCATTATATCTAGATCTTCAGGATCAACAGCTAACGAAGCCAACGAAAAAACTGCACCGGAAAAATCTGTTAATAAGAATATGAAATTGATACCAACAACTCTACCCTTTCTTTTAGCCAATTCGAAATATGGTGGAATTAGACCCAGTGCCAAAATAATCGATGCAAGTATACCGAAAACTAATGACGGCCAAGTTGTACCCTCTTCATAAACTTTTCTTAATGGAATGACAAAACCAATTTCAATCATGATCCAGAACACTATAAATCCACCACCTCTTAAAATAATCTGCTTTTTTGGTCTTGAAACTGGCGGATAAAACATAACTTGCATATAAACAATCCAACAGAAAAAGCCAAATAAATGTGGTTGAATCACGATTGGAATTGATAAATCCTCTGAAACAACGAAAACTGCAAAAAATGGTGCACACAGACACCAAAGTAATATCATGCTTTCTGGTAAACCTTCAGTATTTTTTTTTTTATAATTAACAACCATCTGTGGTATCATTTGAATACACCAACAAACTGTACCGATTGTGGCTAAAACATTTGCTGTAGTTGAAACCATAATTTAATTTTTAACAATTCTAATCTTCTATACTTCAAATTAATAATCATTCTAAGTTTTTCAATGATGAAGAGGATTTCAATCAATTTAAATACTCATAATTTAATAGGAAATTCCGAAGCAAATGTACCATAAAATGACTGAAAATATTTTCACGTGTAGAGACATAGTCGCTTGAGCTGCCCAATCCGGTAAGTTATTCCTTAACCGAGGAAAATTTTTCAAGATCTCACACCGAAAATCCATTGCTGTCAAAATTTCTGACAAATTTTGATGTTTTAATGTTTACAACGTCGATCGATGGTCTAGCTAGGTATGGTCATAGTATTAGGCTACTCCACTAAACACAACTTATTCTGGGCATTAACCTACTACATTGAGTAAATTATCCGCAATATGTGGTCTCATGATCAGTTCTGTTTCTGCTGCGAATTTTCTGTGGCTGAACTGAATAAAATAGAATCGAACCCCTTCAATTTACCTTCGAAGACAACAGACAGTAAATGTATGCCAACCTCATGGAGTTGCTGGAATAGGCAGCATAGGCGTCACATGCCGTGCAAATATCGGTGGTAGCATTGTTGCGGCCGCTAAGACTTCCTAATACAGTTGAACCCTCGACGCTTGGTTTGCTTGTTAGGGAGCGTTTAACGTCTTGCTATTAGAAAGTATAAAGAATCCGGAATATATAAAGTCAGTCATAATATCCAGCAAGGTGATTGACAACCTGTTATGGTATTGATAACATAATTGATTTTTATATGTAGGAACAACAGAAAGGATGAATAATTACTAAAAAAAAAATAACCACGTTTATATTTTGAGGCTGGGTATTTCATGACAAGAAACAAGTTGTCTTATTGCTTTTAAAGTTCAAGTATGGAAAATAAACAATTTAAATGATTGAGTACAATCAATGGCTACTTCTTAAAAAACATATTCAATTTAATTACTAGTAATCCTGAAAAAACCTAATTCGAACTGATTTCTGTGTATCTCCCATATCAAATAAATGTAAGTTTTAAAAATAAGTACTGAGATGTAAAGAAATTTCAAAATTAGTGAAATAGACATGGCGTAGCTTACTTAGTGAATAATAAATATAATTTAATTTAATTAACAGTTTTAAAATCTCTATAAAAATTCTTTACAATAAACATACTATATATTTCTTCTACTTTTACTTTGCTTTTAGTTTTACTTTTTTATTTAATTACCAAGCAATCTTTCATCAATTCCAAAATCACCTTTTGTTTCATAACTTTCGACATATCCATCATAAGATGGTTGACTTTGATTTTGATTCTGATTTTGTGAATTAAGTTGGTTTTGAGCCTGTGCTTGAGCTTGCGCTTGAGCTGCAGCAGCAACAACAGCAGCAGTTTCCGTATCTTTCAACGCAGCTGCAACAGCAGCTGCTGCTTCACTTGTCATATCTTTTTTATTATCATCTAAATTGGGCCATAGAGAATCCGCAACCTGTTGTTGTTGCTGATCTTGTTGAAGATATTGATGATGATGGTGTTGCTGTTGAAGTTGAAGTTGATGTTGTTGTTGTTGATGATTAAGAATGTGTTGTTGTTGTTGCTGATGATTATGGATATGTTGCTGTTGATGTTGATGTTGCTGTTGCCGTTGCTGTTGATGTTGTTGTTGGAATTGTTCCTGCAAGTTTGTAGCTATATTTATTTCGTTACTATTTGTAACTGACTTACGAGCACGTAATTCGTTGGATGGTGGTACTAAGCCTTTTTTCTTTAAGATTCTAATTTCGTTATAAATATCTTCACGTTTTATAACCAAATCGGGGAACATTGAAGATAGTTTTTGATGAATGACAGAGGGCTTGTCACCAGTCAAGTATAAATTTTTGATGGTATTATTTACTTGATTCGATCTTTTTCTAAGCATTGGGAAATTTATTAATGGATCAAGTTTTGGATGATTATGTCTATTCTGAGTAATTCTTAAAGTCCAAAACTTCTTCTTTTTCGAAAAATGAGCAACCATTGCAAATGGACATTTAATTTTCTTGGTACCTATTTGTTTTTGATCGAATTCATCAATAACCTTTTTGTTTTTCTTTTTTCTATAAGATCCACCCAATTCACAAGTGAAATAAATAGCTTTGCTATTCGAGTGGGCAATTGCAATACCAAATTCGTTTTTCTTACCGAACTCTTTAACAAACTCTTTCAAAACGTCAACATTATTAAATTCCTGTTCTTCAATCATTGGGGTGATCAAATATTCACTTGGATCCCCCATTCCATTTGTTATATCGTTTGATTTAATATTTTTGAGATTATTTGCTAAATCATCATTTGTTAGTTGTAATTGATCATTTTTTGATCGTAGAATATTAGTTGCTGGCTGGATGGGTATTGGAGATCTGCTATCGTACTGATCATTATAATTTTGTTGCGATGATTGCCTTTGCAAATTTTGTAGGTGTTGGTGATGATGATGGTGCTGCTGTTGGTGTAAGTGTTGCTGTTGTTGCTGCTGAATTTGTTGTAAGTGATATTGCTGCTGAATTAGCTGTTGTTGTTGTTGTTGTATATTTTGGTTTTGGTTCTGTTGTTGACCTTGATCCTGATCTTGAGTTGAAATTTGACTCGACTGATTGTTCAAGCCATAATGAGCAGCAACCGAAGCAGCAGCGGCAGCAGCAGCGGCAGCTGCTGCAACTGCAGCACTAGCAGCAGCATTGGCAGCATTATGGGCATTGATTTGTTCTTGCACAAGAGCAGACTCGTCCGAATGACTTGAATTATCATGACCGTTTGATAAATGCTCATGGTTGATGTGACTATGGTTATGACTGTGATTATGGCTATGACTGTGGTTTAACAGCGACTTATTCGAGCTGTTCATTAGGGTTGGAATCTGGATCGATGACAGGTCATTGTTGTATTTCGCCATCAGTGAGTTATCAGAATTCGAGTCGAACTGATTTTCAGTCAGTTGGTTTAGATCATGTTGACTTTGATTTAAGAGCTCATCATCTAATAATGAATTGTCTAACTTTGATTTCTTTGTTCGATGTGACATGATAATCAGCACTGATTAATTATAAATGACAATTGGATATTAACTTGTGTTTAGCTTAATTTTGTAATATAGTGGTATTTTTTTTTATATAACAGATATAGGCTTAGTGACAATGAAAAATTATGGTACGGTAGTGGTATGAATCCGGTAAAAACGGGAAATTGTTGAATTCAAGATACTGATTTTAATGATTATAGATTAATACAAAACAAAATCAAGAACAGATTGATTCAATATATATGAAATAAATGAAAAACACTTAAAAAAGATGAAAAGTCATGTTGCACTGAAAAGGGAGTGTCCCAACTACAAAAACTTCGTTACCAGAAAAATCAAAAAAATCCAAAAAAAAAAAAAAAAAATTTTCTTTGTTGTAGAAGAAAATATGAAAATAATAATAAAAAATAAAAAAAAAAAAACGAGAAAAAGAACCCGTTATTGACACGTAAAATTAAACTGACAGCAAACTTTTTTGATCACGTGCATTTGCACAAATTCCGGCGGAGTCTGCCCCGAGTCACGTGACGTTTTTTTTTTTTTTTTTCCTTGATTTTTTTTTCAAAATTTCAACTGAATTCAATAGAAATTCAATTGAAGTCCGAGAAGGGAAATTTTTGTAATTAACGGCGGAATAATCACTTGTTTTCGTGTTGGGAGATTTCCGTTGTCGAAATTAATGATTCCCCAAAAATTAATATAAATTTCAACCTGCAAAACTTTCTCATTCTGTTCTTATTGTAACCCTTTCCTTTCCTTTCTTCTTTTTTCCTTTTAATCTTAGGTAATAGGAAATATATAAATAAATATATATAAGACTTTTGTTATAATATATTAGTAATATCAAACAGTAGAAATGGCTTTTGAAAAAATTCAAGTTAAAACACCAGTTGTGGAAATGGATGGTGATGAAATGACCAGAATCATCTGGCAAATGATCAAAGATAAGCTAATCTTACCATTCTTAGACGTTAAATTAGACTACTACGATTTAGGTATTGAGTACAGAGATAAGACCGATGATAAGGTCACCACAGACTCTGCAATTGCAACCAAAAAATACGGTGTTGCAGTCAAGTGTGCCACCATTACTCCAGATGAAGCCAGAGTCAAGGAATTCAACTTGAAGAAAATGTGGTTATCACCAAACGGTACAATTAGAAACATCTTAGGTGGTACCGTTTTCAGAGAGCCAATTATCATTGAAAACATTCCAAGAATCATTTCTCACTGGGAAAAACCAATTGTCATTGGTAGACACGCGTTTGGTGATCAATATAAATGTCAAAATATCGTCACACCTGAAGTTGGTGGTGACTTGAAGATGGTTTTTACACCAAGTGACGGATCCGAAGTCATTGAAATTCCAGTCTACCACTACAATGGTAAGGGTTGTGCATTGGCAATGTATAACACTGAAGAATCCATCATTGGTTTCGCCACTGCATCCTTTGAACTAGCTTTAAACAGAAAGATGCCACTATACATGTCAACCAAAAACACCATTTTAAAACAATACGATGGTTTATTCAAAGATACATTCGAAAGAATTTATAACGAAAGTTATAAAGAAAAGTTCGAAGCATTAAACATATGGTACGAACATAGATTAATCGATGATATGGTTGCACAAATGGTCAAGTCCAAGGGTGGATATATCATTGCCATGAAGAATTACGATGGTGATGTCGAATCCGATATCGTTGCCCAAGGTTTCGGTTCTTTAGGTTTAATGACCTCAGTTTTAGTTTCCTCCGACGGTAAGTCTTTCGAAGCCGAAGCTGCCCACGGAACTGTCACTAGACATTACAGACAGCACCAATTAGGTAAGGAAACCTCTACAAACTCCATTGCATCAATTTTTGCATGGTCAAGAGGTTTAATCAAGAGAGGTGAATTGGATGAAACTCCAGCCGTTGTTAAATTCGGTGAAATTTTAGAAAAGGCAACCATTGAAACCGTCAGTAAAGACGGTATCATGACCAAAGATTTGGCCTTAGCTAGAGGTGAAACTGACAGATCATCATATGTTACAACTGGTGAATTTATCAGTGCTGTTGGAAAGAGATTAACCAAGGAATTAGGTGCTTAATTTTAATACCTTAATTTTTTTTAATCCATTTATTTTTATATTGTAATTTGATATTTTAATATAATAATATGATAATATAATAATAAGAAATAATTACTAATCAAATTGAAAAAAGAAAAAACATAAAGAACAGAATCGATTTTTTCGGAGAACCTGCTTGCTCCGTTACCGGAGCTTGATTTTTTTCATTTGATAAAAAATACAGGACAATAAACCGTCCCTCAAGTACAGAAAGTTCATATTGTCTTAATTCTCCGATAAATCAAGAAAATCTTGGTACCAATAACAACTACAGCAACTACAGGTCCAATGGTTTCAATATTTAAAATAAAATTTATAATTAAATATGAAGTTTCAATAAACTAATATACACTTAAAAAAACATGATATGATTTCGGAAACAATTTGAAAAATAAAATATAATAATTTTCTTTTTCAAATGAATTAACCACCAAAACCATACAAAGTTCTACCTTGTCTCTTCAAAGCATAAACGACATCCAATGAAGTGACAGTCTTTCTCTTTGCGTGTTCAGTATAAGTAACAGCATCTCTGATGACATTTTCTAAGAAGGATTTTAAAACAGCTCTAACTTCTTCATAGATTAAAGCGGAAATTCTCTTAACACCACCTCTTCTGGCTAATCTTCTAATTGCTGGCTTGGTAATACCTTGAATGTTATCTCTTAAAATCTTTCTGTGTCTTTTGGCACCACCTTTACCTAGACCTTTACCACCTTTTCCTCTACCGGACATTTTTTATATTGTAATATTAAAATTTAACTGATTGAAATGTTTAATGAAACAACTCCTAAAGAAAGAAAAGAAGGAAATAAATTAAAACTTCTGATAAATAGCATAATGGTGATGGGGGGGAATGCTTTAGTTTATATACTTAGCTTTATGCTTTGACACACACCGTTTACCGTGTTTGTGTTTAAAAAAATATGAACAATTAACACGCTTAAACAAAAACAAAAGAGAACGAACAGAACACAAAGAAAGACTGAAGTTTACGCACCCACAGCAGTAAACACAGGTCTGGTTAGTTAGGCCCCACATTTACGCGCCGGCAGCGTAAACATAGAACCGGACCATGGTTTACGCTTCAATGTTTTCAAAGGCTGTGCAGTTTTCTTACTATTATTTTTTTGTTTTTTAATCTCTTGGATTGTTTTCATTATCAGAAAACGAAAATTGTATTTAAAATGAAAGTTTTCCTGTTCTTAAGTTGATATAGATTAGAATTATAAAATTTTTTACTTTTATTCTTATCATCAATAAATATTCACAATGGCTAGAACCAAGCAAACAGCAAGAAAATCTACCGGTGGTAAAGCACCAAGAAAACAATTAGCTTCCAAAGCTGCCAGAAAATCTGCCCCAACAACAGGTGGTGTTAAGAAACCTCACAGATATAAGCCAGGTACCGTTGCTTTAAGAGAAATTAGAAGATTCCAAAAATCTACTGAATTATTAATCAGAAAATTACCATTTCAAAGATTGGTCAGAGAAATTGCCCAAGATTTCAAAACCGATTTAAGATTTCAATCTTCTGCCATTGGTGCTTTGCAAGAATCCGTTGAAGCTTACTTGGTTTCATTATTCGAAGACACTAACTTGTGTGCCATCCACGCTAAGAGAGTTACTATTCAAAAGAAAGATATCCAATTAGCCAGAAGATTAAGAGGTGAAAGATCTTAAGTATAATTTTGTTTGAAGTTTTTTTAACAATTTGTATTATGTTTAAGTAATTTATTGTATATTAGTTTTAATTGAATCATCAATTATAAGATTATCTTGACTTATTTTGAAGTAGATTGTAGAAATCTCATAGCAATCTTGGAAATGATTTTGTTCGCTGCTAAATCTCATCATGTTTTTCACTTTTATTTATCTTACCATCATGCCATAACCTACTTATTTCATTCCCCTCCAACCTCATCGTATCTAAAATGTCACAACCAGCAGCTAGCAATATTCAAATCAATGAGAATTTCCCCCTGCTACGTCAATGGTCTTTGTCTCCAATGCCTGCATGGGCTTTCTCTGCAAGTTTATTAATGTCCCCACTATTACGACCAACAGCTGTCCCAATTTCAACAAATCCAGGTGGTGCTCAACCACCTTCTTCTACATTCTCCAACGTTCTGAAATCTTATAGAAAATTCCCAACTGCATACCCATCAAATGTCCATGTTTTAGTTTTCGCTAGTTTTGTAGGATTAGGTGGGTTTATGTGTTTTGACAACGATCCCAAGAACGGATCGGCCGTCATTGGTAGTTGGAGTTTACTTTACTTCATGGCAAATCTTAAAAAAAGTGTCTGGAATCTGAAACTTTATCCAAAAGGTTTGACCGCTTTCGCATTGTGTAATGCTGCAATTTATGGTGGTGGCTATTTAAAAATCTACTAAATAAGAAATAGCTTATATATAAACTAATAAATATCTTTATTCTATCTTTCACCACGGTATTGGTAACAACTTATTTTCAATTGCAAATAATTCAATCATGGAATCATCGAACATTTCAATAAATTGTTGATCTAATGGTCTCTCCTTCGGATAGGCGAATTTTCTGTACTCATCAAAGATCATGCTTAACGACCACTGTTGCAATTTCCTAATACAACCAACAATACAACCTGTTCTATGTTTACCTCTATTACAATGAATTAAAATCGGCTGGTTTTCCGGGTTAATTAGAATCTTTAATGCTTCGTTAACTAAGTCTGGCTTAATCTTAACGAAAGGCTCTTTGTTACCACTTAATCCAATTTGAAAAAACTTAATTTGGCTCTCATTATTGAATTCAATATTTTCAATTGGATATTCTTCCGGAATCAAACATAAAATTGATTTCAATTTTAGATTCTTTAAAAACTCGAAATTTTCAATTCTTGGGAATGATGACCTGTAAATTCCATCCGAAACTCTTGAAAAATTCTCAGGTGGTGTATAAATACCAACAACATTTCTATTAAATCGTATTTTTAACGAATCTGTATCTGATTTTATAATAAATTCTGATTTTTTTGTTTTGTTTTTATTCGATAGGTATTCTTCAACCTTCGACCTGTTGGTTGGTATAAATTTATCATATAAATCTTCTTCATCCAATTGTTCCTCTTCTCTATCTTTTTTTTTTATGGGTATGTTTTCATCATTTTCTGCATCATTGAGTAATATATTGTAAGCATTTTGTTCGTTTAATAATTGTGCATCATGATCATCTAGATCTTCCTTTTCCTGCTGTTCAATTTGTGATTCAATAGTATCCAAAATTGTATATTGTTTAGTTAGTTTACTCCCATTTTCATTCCCACCATTGTCACCACTATTACCTCTACCATTATTATGATTATTGTCGTTTTTGTTATTGTTTTCATTAAAATCACCATCTTCAATAGGATCGAAATCAAATATAGTATCTGTTTGTTCATCCATAATTAATTCTTGTCTATATAATAAGCATAATCTATTAATAATCTGCCAATTTTAATTTTATTTACTGCAAAATAATCTTAAGATTGTAATATTTTGACAGTTAAACAAAATTCAGCGCTTCGTTTTTTTTTTTAATGTTCACTTAACTTGACTTGGCTCAAGTTATTGCTTTTTTCTTTAGCTATAAACATAATCAACTAACAAATGGTAAGTCTTTGTAATATACAATAATTTAACAACTATCAAGAAACTAACATGATTTTTTTATAGTCTGCATTATTTAATTTCACTTCACTTCTGCAAGTGTTTATATTAATTATTTGTACATCAACTTATATTCATTCATTATACCCGGCAATTTTAGATAAAAACAAAAATGGTGTTTTAGGTACTTTTTGGAAATGTGCTCGTATTGGAGAAAGATTATCTCCATATGTTTGCATCTGTTGTATTGTTATTGCTATAAATCAATTGATAGGTTAATTCAATAATTTGATTTACTGTACTTTGCTTTTTTTTCTCTGTATATTATTATTAACTTTTATTTAAATCTGTTATTTAAATTAATCTTACTTTATCTATTCTAATTTATAAATAATTTAATTAAACTCATTCATTTCATTCTCTCCATTACACAGCTTGTGAGCATTTGTTAGCCCAACTATTTTCTCTAATTTCATCATATCAAGTTTATCAAACATAATTCTAACCATACTCAAATTTAGATCAAATTCATCGTCCTCATCATCATCATCACCTTCTTCTTCTTCATTGTTATTATTCTCCAAGTTTTTAAATCCAGAATTTTTCTTCATGTCAATTCTAATTTTTTCATCGGCTATAAATTCCAAAATTTGTTCATAGAAATCGGGATCGGATGGTAACTGATAAAATAAAACATTTCTAACACCTTTGATTTCATATCTTTTATAAAAATGTAATCTTTCAGTGTATAACATTAACTTTGCTTGGTTTGATCGTTGCTCAAATAATGCTCTGTTTCTAGTTAATTTACTTTGACTTGAATATTCATCAATTGCAACAAATGAAATATTCGTTTCATTTTCCAAATAATTAACAGCCCTAATATAATCAATATAATTTGAAAAATAAACTAATGTACCAAAATTATATGAAGTTTTATTTAGAATTTGTGGTAGAGAGACATTCTTAAAAAACTCGAATCTTTTATTGGGTTCATCTTTAATCAACTTTAAATCAATTTCAAATCTCATAAAAATTTGTTTCAAATTTGAAAACTTATTGACTAAACCCATTTTGATTAATTTCAATTTTAGGTTATTAATTACAATATCATTATTTTTAACATCAATTGGTTTGAAAATTGAAATACCATTAATCAAATTTTTCGAGTTTTTAATTATACTCATTAATTCTGGTGTCTGATATTTATTGAATGAAATAATTTGGGTTACAAATTTATATTGATCATTGATGGCCCACATTCTAACCCTTGAAAAATCAATATTTAGCTTTTCAAAATTTGTTGGTGGCAGATTTAGTTTTTTATTCAAAATTTCAATTACATGATCCCAATTTTGCATGAATAGCCCTTCAGCTTTATCCAAAATACAGACCTCAATTGAACTTAAAAATTCATTATATTTTGAATTCTCACAAATCATTTTGATACCTAGTGGTGATCCAATAATTACATCCGATTGTTCTAATTTTGAATATAATTTTAACGTTTTACGTGTAAATTTAATACCTAAACTAAAAAAATCATTTGAATTACCATTGAAAAATTCAACAAAATCTTTTGGCTTCTCTTTACTTGAAATATTTTTGATATTAAATGAATCATAAAATTGTTGTTTAAACTTGGATTTATTTTCAATACTAGTGCAGCCACAGTTTTTAATTATCTTATTAACAACATTCCATGCAATATTTCTAGTAGGTAGTAAAATCAAAACTTTTGGTCTTGCATACCCTTGATCACGAAATTCTGGTTCATCATTTGGACTTAATGTACCCTCTTCAATTTGTTTTGCTATGCTTGATTTTTTTTCATTATTATTTAAAATTCTATCACGGGTTTTCAGAATATGATTAGTTACATGTAAGGTATAATAATCTTGATACTTATTTTTAATTTTTTCATTATGGTAGTATTGGAAATTAATTGACTGATATTCTAATAGTGATTCTATCAGAGATAGATCAAGCTCAGAATTTGGTTTTAGTTCTTTAAATGATTGTTGAACTTTTTGTTTAACATTATGATAGTTCAATTTGGAAGTTAATGTTAAACCACTATTTATAGATTCAGTTTTATTAGTTTCGTTCATTTCCTTAATTTGTGGTGAAAATGAATATTCCAGTTTTACGTACTTGCCTGATTCAGAATTCAACTCTTTACGTTTTATTAATTTCGATCGTTGTTCATTTTGTGAAAGCTTACTAAAATCATTAATATAGTTTTCAATTTTTTCTTCATCATTAAAATGTAAATTAAATGCATCATACTTGTTATGAACATCAGAATTATCTTGTAATTTGTCTTCAGCAGTAATAATTTCATTATCAGCTTCTTCATCATCATCTTCATTAACTTCGCCCTCATCTTCATCAGCGTTACTTTCTCTATCTTCATCTTCCTTGGCATTATCAATCTTCTTTTTCTTTTCTTCAGGATACTCCGACTTTAATAATGTAACTAAAGCTGAATAAGCCAATTTATTTTCATTATTTTTATTCCTTTTGGAAGCAATTGTTCCTTGGTTAATTTCATCATCCTCATCAGATGCTAAAATTTTGTTATTTTCTAATTCGTTACCTTCTACCTCTCCTTCGTTATCATCATAAAATCTATCTCTATGTGAAGTTCTGGTCACTATACGCATCTGATCTCTACCATATTTTAACTTTTTCTGTTTTTTGGGAACTTCATTCTCTGCAACAGTATCCTGCTGAGTTCTTCTATGTTTTCTAGCACTACTGGCAGGCATTGCAATTTTAAATAACTAATATTTTTTCAATAAATAAAAATCAGTGAATCATGAAAAAAAAAAAATTAAAAAAAATTAAAAAAATAATTTAATTAAATTTTCAAATAATTACGTAATCTTGATATTCTTCACTGTGAAAATTTTTACTCAGCAATTTTTATCATTTTTTTTTATCAACTGTATTACTATTTTTAATACATTTGTTACTGGTCCGTTAGGATAACAAATTGTTTCTGCACGCTGTTATACATATATATATTACAAGTTAAGAGCTTTTTTGATATTGTGAGCTTTTCATTAAATTACTGATATTTCTACATTCAAGGTTATTCTAAAGAAAACTTCAATAATCCATCACAAGATTAAAAAGGAAAACTACACCAATATTACAAACCATCCCATTTCAGTGTATTAATAAATATTAAAAAATCTAGTACACATATTTTTGAAATAATGTCAGATAGTCGATCAGATTCAATGAATTCACAAAATTCACACTCAAATTCACCTTTATCATCACCCAATAAATTAAAAAATAATAAGTCAAAAATAAAACTTAAAATGGACATAAGATCGAGAATAAGGAAGCAAAAAATTAAAGATGGTTTGATAAGATTATTTAGAATTATTTTTTCAACCATATACTTAATCTATATTATTTTAACAATTCCGTTAAGTTTCGAGATCGGTGGATTGAATTGTGGTTTATCGTACTCGTTAACAATTTTAATACTTTATTTTTGTTTGGCTACATTACGAGTTTTGAAGTATCATAGAATTATTTCAAGTTTTCTATATTACTTGCAACATTTATTATTACCAACGTTACTATCATTTTTTTTAACAATTTTTAAATCAAATAATGAAATCATTATTGATTCATTTTATAAGAAAATTTGGTGGACTTATATTATTAAATTTTGGAAAATCTTTTTAATAAATTCAACTCCATTATTTACCATTCTGGAAGGATTTTGTTCCTTATTATCAATTCAAGCAATTGGTCAGACGTCAAAATATTTTATAAAGTATAAATCTGATACATGGTCAATTATAAATTTAATTGTCAGTTCATGTATCTTATCAACAAGTTTATACTTTGTTTTTAAAATTTATGTTTCACCATTAGATTTAAACCAAGTCGGGCTGATTAGTGCATCATTATTGGGTTCAACATTTACTTGTACAATTTTGATCACAATTTTTGGAATTTACTTTAATAAATCAACAACATTAGAATCTTCCCTTATGGTTGCATATATTGTCAAATGTTGTTATGAGCTATTCCCTGAACTATCAAAAAAAAATATTTCGTCACTGTTTAAATTTGTTTTTAATGAATTTAAGAAAATTGATAACCAAGCCAAAAATTCTTTACAATTAAACAATGAATTTAATTTGTTGAAGTTTAATTTATTAAAATTGAATAGATTTTCAACATTCTTCAATAAAAATTATTTTTTAAATGAAATTTACTTGAAATTCTTAACAAAGTTCCCTACTGCAACAAAAAAAATCTTGAATTTTTATGAAATTTTCAAATTAGTTGGTAACATTATAATCAAATTTATAATTGAAAATTTCCCAAATTCTTTTGAACCACTATGGGATTTCTTAAAAATTTCAATTAATAATTTAACCTTTTCAATTTTGTTCCAGTTAGCTTATAGAATTTGCGTTTTCTTTGCAGCAACAAAAATCATACCAATCTTATCACCCATTAATAAATTATCTCCATTAAATTCTCCAACAAATGAAAAACCTGCAGTTAAAAATACTAAGAATGTTAAAAAACAATCGACTTCCAGTAGATTAATTTATCTTTACTCTCCGTGTATTATAATTGCAGTTTATACAAATTTAATGATTCAATATAATGATGAATTTGACGAAGAAAACCATTTTTGGAATTGGTTAAAACTAAAAATTTATGATACTACAGCTGCTTCATATTCGAATTCAAACTCAGCGGCAAACTTAAATTTAATTGATGATAGTTCAGTTCATGCCTGGCAATTTTGGAACTGGATAAATATTTTTGCTGTTTTATTATTATATTTCTCAGAATTACTTAGTTACGATCCTGAAGACAGTTCATTAACTGATCATTGGAATTCTTAGTTAATAATTCGTGCATTTTTTATTCTATTTGTTTATTAGTTTTTTTTAAAGTGTATATTATATCATGGGGTTTTAAGGTCTACTACAAATATAAGTCTTAAAGGAATAACATAAATTTACAACGAAACGTAGCCAATTTTTTACAACAAAAAAAATAAGATAAAAGTAAAAATAAGATTATGGAATTGGTAACTTTAAATCAGACATAAATTATCGTCCCCGTTTTTCTAGAAGTAAAGTGAAAAACTCTGAGCTTGACTCAAAATATAAAGGTTCTCATCATTTTAAAGCTAGCAACTCCATAAAAAAGAAAGTAAAAAAAAAATTAAGTGTGTGTTTGTGTTTGTGTTTGTGTTTGTGTAAGTAAAGTAAAAATCTAGTTTGGCACCTTTGACAATGCAATGTATCTCCTTATGCTTCAACAAAAAGAAAAGTCATTTCAAACTATTAAAAATAAAAGGGAGTTGACGTCCATGGTAAAAGAGTAAGCTCCATTGGGTTATCAATCAGTTTTTAAAAACCAAATGACAATCATCATAACTATGGTTTAGATCTCATGATCAGTTGCAGAATATTGCCGCTAGACAAATCAAGAAACATAGAGATGTAACTGAAAGTCAGATAAAACATATAAAATCATCAATAAAAGTCAACCAACCCATAATAAAAGTTCACATTTAATAAAGAAAAGATAACAGAATTACAGATTTGTTAGAAAATATCGTATTAACCTAAGTAATCCCATACAGCCAAATTAATCTATTCAATAATATGTATCCAACTAAATTGTGAAGCTCAAAATGGAGGAGCAATACATTAAAGAATAAGTAAAAATCAGCCCAGAAAAACTAGAGAGATAATACAAAATAGAAAAACAAAACCATGTAAAACCCCAATCTCTAATAAAAGTAAACATTATTACAAATCTTAACGGAAGACTCAATTGGAATGAGTTTCATTATTTTGAATCTGAAATGGACGTATATGAGGCCCATTAGACGTTTCCGCCTGAAAGTATGTGCCGGAGACTTGCCCCAAGGCCAATTCGAGTTTTTATAAACTCCTTCAGAATGCCTCGACAGATGATTCTTCTTCCATGAACGTAAAAAAAGAAGAGAAGAAGAAAGTGAAGGAAAGAAACAAAGAACTTAAGTGGTAAAAGAAAGTAAAAGTTGAAAATTTTTTCCACTGTGCGAAATCCAATTGGAGGGTTAATTTTACCATAATGGAAGGGTTAAACAAAGTTCATAGCATCAGGACACTTTTATTGCAAATAGAATATTTGTTAATATCACGGCATAGTAACTGGTTGTAAGCTTAAATATACCGTCTGTAAATATACCTTAAATTTCTGAAAGTGATTCTATCGTTTTAAACTGATTCCTATTGTCATCTGATACGTACGAAAAATATATCCGAAATCAAAACTTGACACGATTATTACACAATTATCTATTTACTGGAGTTGTTTTTTAAATTGAGGCAGCTGACATATCCACACACACTATTATGGAACTGAATTACAACAATATCCTACTGGTACTATTCACCGCTTCGGGGTCTCAGCGAGGTAACGAACAACAAGCAGCTGAATCACAACTGAAACAATGGGAGACGTGTAAAGGTTATCATTACTTGTTACAAAGTGCCTACAATGACAATACGCAAAGCTTACAAATCAGATGGTTGGCTATTATTTGTTTGAAAAATGGAGTTGAAAAATATTGGAGACACACAAGAATCAATTCAATCAGTAAAGAAGAAAAAATCGAAATAAAGAAGAACCTTTTTAATCAATTGAACGAATCGAACAATCAACTAACCATTCAAAATGCCCATACCATTGCAAGAATTTGCAGATTAGATTTCCCTGTTGATTGGCCAACTTTATTTGAAGATTTAACCAATATCTTAGAATCGTGTAATAATAGTGATAATATCGATGAAATTGTTAGAATCAATAATTTATTGATAATTTTGAACCAAATTTTAAAAAATCTAGCTGCTGTTAGAATTGGAAAAGCCAGAATTTCAATGCAAAACAAAATACCAATCTTATTACCTCATTTAATCAAATTTTATATACTGTTTTTCAATAAATGGACATCAAATTATGATACTGCAATTATGGAAGTCGGTTATATTTGTTTAAAAACCATTAGAAGGTCTATTGTTGATGGGTTTATATATCCACATCGAGAAAAATCGGTGCAAGAATTTTTTGAACTAACTTTACAGCATTTTCAGAAATTATTAATTTTACATGAAACAACGAAATTGGAATTATTGGAAAGATATCTTAAATGCTATATTAAATTGTATTTTAACTTAGTAAATGATAATTCAACCTCATTCATTTTAATGTCAAGTTCGAAGAATATTTTGTTAACATTGCTTTCATTACTGGATCAAAAGGCGTCATTAATTTATAATATTGAAGAAGAATCAAACGGTAATGATTTTTGGGAAAAATTGGCTATTAAATCATTTTTAATTTTAAAAAAATTAACCATATTTGCGTATAAAAAAGGTGCTATAGTTATAAGACAAAGAAATGATAAACAAGAAGTTGAAACTGCCACAAATATTATAACAAAAGACTTTTTCACACCAAGTTTATTAGAAAAGCTGGTTGAACTAATTATTAATTGGTACTTGAAATTAAGACCAAATGATTTGGAAAATTGGTCAGTTGAACCTGAGGAATGGGTGACTGAAGAATTACAAGTAAGTTGGGAATTTCAAATTAGGCCATGTGCAGAGAATTATTTCCAGGATTTAGCATTTTTTTTCAAAGATTTCTTATCGAGTTTTATTTTGAATAAAATTGAGAATACTTTATCAAATCCAAATATTGATATTTTAACCAAAGATTCAATTTTATCTGTTTTTCAATTGAGTGCTAATGCAATTGGTGATAAATGTGACTTTCACAATTTATTTACAAATTATTTTTTACCGGAAGCTTTGAAAACAGACGATCCAAATTATAAAATTATTAAAAGAAGAGTTTGCCTTATCATTTCGGAATGGATTTCAATTCAATGCTTACCAGAAACTAGAATCGAAATTTATAAGTTAATTTTAAATTTATTAAATTCAAATGTCGAAGCAAACGATAAAGTTGTTAGATTAACTTCAATTCAAACGTTACAACATTTGATTGATGATTGGGAATTCAGAAAATATCAATTTAAGCCATTTTTAGATAATACTATCTTTCAAATGTTATCATTATTAAAACAATTAGAATTTACGGAATGCAAAATGTTTGTTTTAAAAGTTTTATCATTAATTATTGAAAGAACAAATCCTTTAATTGACCAAAAAATGTTAATTGAAATTATGTCAATGGTACCATTAATTTGGGAATCATCAAATTCGGAAAATGAAATGATTATTAAAAATTCATTGTTAAGAGTTTTGAAAGATTTAACAGTTTCCTTAAATTCAAACAGTGATGTGGTTCATGAAATCGTTATACCATTGATTCCTGCATGCTGTGATCCATCATCTGAATTTTATAGTTTGTTATGTGAAGATGGATTAGAATTATGGTCTGTTGTTTTAAAGCAACTACCAAATAATAAACCAATTCCAAATTCACTATTAGATGAAAAACTGTTTCAATATTTAATTAATGGCTTAGTTAACTGGACAGAAATATTACCGTTAATTTTAAACTTGATTAGGTCATACTCAATTTTAAATGCCGAAATATTTGAATCAGAGTTTGGATTAGAAGTTTTTAAAATTATTGGTGGCTATCTAAGTACGATGAGAGACGATTCCTTATTTTTAACATGCCAAATTTTAGAAATTTTGATTATTAAAGTTGACTCAGATAGTATCCAATCTTCAAAACTAATATCAAATGTTATTGAAAGTGGATTATTTAATGAATTAATTAAATATATAATTAGGGATTCAGAAAATCCAAACTGTGAAATTAAGGTCTCATTACCAATTTTAAGATTGATTAAACATAATTCACAATTTTTCTTATATTCCTTGCAATCAATTATTTTAAGCAATAGTAAAACATCAATCTTGTTTAATAAAGTTTTTAGCAAATTAATTTCGTTCATGAGAATGATATTTGATTCAAAAGTTCGCAAACTATACCTATTAGCACTTTTATCGTTTTATGATTCGTCATTATTCACTTCCAAACTTACATTTGCGAATAATAGCAGCGTCGAAAACAGCAATGAAATTGAATACGAGCTCTCGAATATGTCTGAGCAGGACGGTATATCTGCCATATTGGCAACAAAATTCAATAAAATTTTGAATTTAACAGTTCATTTCTTGGAAGAAACGCAAGAGTTGTTAAATGGAGATTGTTTGTCATATCATAGACAAACAGCTTATGATGATGAAAGTCTTAAATTGATTCAAAGCGAAGAAGAATTAGTTGAAGAAGGGGAAGATCCAAACAATGAATATGTCAAAGAGTTTAAAGTTCCCGATTCAGGTGAACGTATTAAATATACCGAAATATGTTTAACACGGGATCCAATCCATACTGTTAATTTCAAAAGTTTTTTAAAGAACGTGTTAGGTGGGGTTTTAGACGGATTAAAAGATTCTGTTGATCATACTGTTGTTGGGGAGCTGGAATTAATTTGTAGTAAATAAATGATTAGCTATGTATATAGGTAATAAAAATACTATTATACCAAGTACAGTTTTATTGGCTAAATTAAATTTCCGGTAAGTCAAATTTGAACAGAATCGAAAACGGAACTCGACATGAATCGGTTTTTAGGTTTCCCCTTTTCTCATACGTTTTGAACTGCCTTATTATTATTCAGACTTGGCCCTTATGGTGGAACTATTTATTATACGCTATTCCTTTTTTTTGGAATTGCCGTTTATAAATCTAAAGTAGCAGTAAAATGCATTTTATATCAAAAGGTTGGATACGTTTTAAAAAGCCAGACCAATCGACAGATCAACCATTTTCTTCAGTTTTGGCAGGAGAGAGTTCTACGCCAAAAATGAAAAACAGTGGTAATGGATTATTTTCACTTGCATCAACTGCAACAACAATTGTTACTACCGACATTGATTCTGGAATAGTATCGTCTTTCACATCAATTGGAGAAAATTTACCACAGTCTAGTTTTTCAAAAAATTGTTTAGAAGCACGTATGAATAGAAACTTAAAAGACATGTACGGAACATTTTATCCAATTTTATTAAACTCCATTCCTCAAAAAGTTAAATTCAAAAAACTCTTAGAATCTTTTGCTATTGTTGAAAATGATTTTAATGCAGATGGCCTGGCAAATTGTTGTCCTAAAATAAATGGTTTACGAATTGAATCATTGAAGGAAATGATAAATTGCTCGTCTGTTGAGGATGACTATTATGATACTTTACCTGTTGGGTTTACATCAAAAATCTCCTCAAAAATTCCTTTGTCAAAGGAAACAAAAAGTAAAGTTGTTAAATTTTCTTCTTTTAATCAATTTACTAAGTATCATTCGAATGCACCAGTGGTCGATCTTGATTATGGAATTCAACCCAAACCAAAATTTTCACGTACAAAGAAAAGGTATAATGCATTCAAAAAGTTAGAATTATATCATGGGGTTAAATTTATTATGAAAACTACTGCAAATCCCAATCTGTTTGATGAGTGGGATAATGTTGAGCAAACTGATTGGGAAGAAAATGTAATATTACAGAAATTAAAAGAATTGTTCACTGTTTGGCAAAAGTATGAAGTAGCTGAACCAAAATTGTTTCTTTCTACTCCATATAATGAAGCTGAAAGTTTCAGAAGAAGGCAAGTAAGATGCTATGGTAGAAATAATGGTTTGTATGAAGAGTCAAAGTTTGTTAAGGTGAAAAATAAATACCAATACAGTGCTTTTGCTATGTATCGTCCTCCTACACCACTGAATCCAAAAGACTTTAATGAAGACATTTTTTTTGAGGAAGATATACACTATATTCAATCTAATTATATCCCAGATCCAGAAAACGATTTTAACACTAATAATTATAAAAGACTATCGAAGAGTGCAGGAGAGATCCAAGTCAAAAAAAATGAAAGGCCAATAATACAGTGTCGTATATTTAGTGAACCAACTTATGGTGCTAGAGGTGATTTGGAATTTTTAGGAACTGATGTTGTTTGGCATAAGGAAGATTTTATTACATTAAGTAGATAGTTAATAAATCAACTGTAAATCTTATATAGAGTAAAAAATGAAATTAAATTATTAATCGAGATCATTAAGTAGATCATTCACAGGAAGATCAGAGTGGGTATTTGAAATAGGATGGATTTCAACTTCAACATCTATAACTTGACCTTCATCAAGTTCACTATCAAATGTATTATCGTCATTATTATTATCATTAACATTATTGTTGTTATTAACTAAATCAGGAGAAATTCCGGTTCTTCTACCGATAGAAATACCATGACTTCTTATAGGAAAACTGACTGAAGGATCGTTCAAAACATAACCTAAAGAAATTGGTCCAGTCCAGTCCACAGGAACAAATGTTTCAGTAAGTGCAGTATCATAAACAATTCTATTAGAATTACTTCTATTGCTTTGGTCAGTCTCAGTCAGTTCAGGAACAATTTCACGACGACATAGAGGACATGAAACATTTGATTTCAACCACTCTATAATACATGATCTACCAAAAATATGATCACATTGTGGTAGTTGAACAGCATAATGTAAATCGCTATCATCAAGATCGGGATGATGATGTTCACCATTATTGTTCTGACCACGATCAGCACTTGAGAATGACGAGCTCCGAGGTGAAGGAATTTGTGAAATTAATGATGGTTCAGAGTTTAGGGAATATGAATTTTGATAAGCAGCTGTCTCATCCAATGGGAATGAGATCGATGGATCTTCTGGATCATAACCTTTTAAAAATTCAGGTAAATGAAGATTTGCTATTGATTCAGCACGTTTGGCAGATTCTGATATGCGTGATGATGCATTATTAGAAGAGTTATTGTTCAAGGACTCTGGTTCATATTCTTCAAAAGGATCATAACAAATTGGACATTTTTCTTCACCCTTTGGAAGTTCCGAAAGTTTTAACGGTTTGATTAATTTCAACGCTTCTTTTGAAAAATGTCTCTTTGGAGGACGTGTAGATAAGTTTGTTGCAAAATCTTCAACAATATTTTGAATGAAATTTGTTAGACCATTCGTCAATCCAGGTCCGTGGTTGTTATTAGTATTATTAGTATTATTATTGGCATTATTATTGTTGTTTACACCTGGACTCATTGTTGAATTAATTGCTGTGCCAATTATATCTGCTAAATTTGTAAAAGTAGGTTGTGGTGGTTGATTATTATTATTATCACTATTATTATCATTATTATTATTATTATTATTATTATTATTATTATTATTGTTAGTATCACCACCTTCATTTCCGCTACCATTATTACCATTGTTTCCAAATAAACTCATTAATGGAAAGGAGAACACACCACCCGTTACACCTTCCAAGTCAATATTATTCATTCGATTGTTATTTTGATTACTCATTGGACGTATTGAAATGATTATTATATCCAAAATGAATTGTTAATATGCTTAATAATACGGACAAAAGAAGTACCTCGATTTCTTTTCGTTTTCGCTATTCTCTTTCTTTTTTCTTGTGACTGTAAACACTAATCTTTCGTGACAACAGAAATACCTATTAATAAAGGAATATTTAATTTAAATATTATTATAAATTTGTATAGCTGCAATATATTTATGTTGATACCGTTCAAAATTTTGTTGTTCCATTTACTAAGGGATGACAGTGTCTAAATTTTTTATCGTAGAAGATTCTAGAAAATTTCCTTTTTCGGAAGCGGATTTTAACATGAAATTAAGCGCAAATTATTGACTTTATTAAGAAAAGATATTTATATATATAAAGTAGAAAATTACATTATAATATTATTAATAAAGATAAGAGAAATCAATTATACATAAGTATTTGTAAAAATAAAATAGATCAACAATTCGAGAAAAAAGTAAAGACTGATTTTCTGTAGTTTGACTTTTCAATATGATTAGAAAATATTTTGTTTTTAATTATAGACATGCAAAATTAATAAAATGAAATACTGCTAGTATATATTAAGTCCATTGATATCTATAAATATTGCGCTCTAATTTGAGTAGCCATTAGTTTTTCATTTTCAGGTAGGGTCTCAATTTGTTGTGGTGCTAATTTTAAAACTTGAAAAATTAAATTTGCTTCTTGTTCACTAATGTTTAACAGTTTATTAATGGTATGTTGTGGTAAAGATAGCCATTCAGGATTAATTTGTTTCTTTTGTTGAGGAGATGGTGAAGTTGAAGTACTTGAAGGATTAGATCTCATAGAAATAATACCTGTTGGAGTTGAACTACCACTCATAACTATTGGTTTTGGTTGAACAATTGATTGCTGTTGAGATTGCGAATTTTGCGATTGTTGATGCGAAAGCGAATTGTTAAATTGATTGTACATAAATTGATTATTGGTAGAACTGTTTGCGTTCGAATTATTGGAAATATTAACTGCGTTTAGAATAGAATTGGAATTCGAATTTAAGTTTTGATTTATATTTGAATTTATATTTGAACTTGGATTCGTATTTGAACTTAAATGTGAATTATTTGAGTTACTAATATTATTATCAACCTGGTTACCTAAAAGTTGACCATTCATTGATTGATTAATAACATCCAAATCAATAATGCCCATTAATAGTAAAGATTGTGCAGCTGCAACGGCTAATTTTGGATTATCATTTAAAATTTTTGCAGCTTCAGCATAATTTGGATTTGGTGAACTTAAAATCATTTTCAATTTTGCTAAAAGTTCAATCAATATACCAGGCTGAATTGTTGATAAAGTTTCAGAAACTTTATCCTTTGCAAGTAAAGACTGATGCGATTGTTGAGGTAATGGTAAATATTGAGAAGCCATTAATAAATGTTGAGGTATTTGATTTGAACCAAATGGTGGTACCAGTGAAGGTTGTTGCAATTGTGGTTGTTGTTGGGATTGAACCAAAGGATTTGACTGTGAAGTTTGTTGAGATTGTTGCTGTCTAGTAAATTGTTGAACAACCGATCCAATTTGATTCATATCCATACCGTTTGCAATCATTTGACTAACCATTTGTTGAACTTGGGGGTTTGTTGAAATAGCACTTAAAATTTCATTTGTTGTTGGGTTTGCTGAACCTAATTTTTTTAGTTGTGTAATCCCAGATAAGGAAGTTGAAGAATTTGAAGATGATGGGTAATTTGCTAACATTCCTGGTGGCAATATAACATTTGAAGGTAAAAAATTTCTGTTCAATGGTAGCTCAGGTTTTTGACCTGGTACTGGATTTCTTAAGCCTTCTTTGGAAAGTTCAATTCTAAGTTTCTTACGACCTTCAATTTTAACTTTGGAAAGTATGTTTAAAGCATTAAAAGCAGAATCAGGAGTTGAATATTCGACAAAACAGAAACCTTTATTTTTTGAAGCATTATCCATCATACAACGAACATCCACAACAGGGCCTGATCCACAAACAACAGATTTTATAACTTCAACGTCCCAATTATAAGGAATTGCACCAAGATATAAAACACAAGATGAATTATTGGAATTCATTTTATATTAATATTGATGTGTATAAGGTATTTGATGAGAACTATTTCTTAGAACAAAAAGTGAAGGAGATAAACAAAAAAAGCTGATTAAAAGAAGTTATTTAATAGTTATTTGGACTCTAAACTGGTAATCTTTTTATAGTATAAAAGAGTGTGTACTAGAATATAGATTATAGAATAGAACCAAATATGTCTAAAGATTAGTGAGGCATACAACAAAGAAAGGAAAAAAGCAGAAAACGGTGTTCAAAGATTGGAAAAGTAAAGATGGAAAAATTTTTCACCTAAAGAGATCAAAAATTAAAAAATTTGATAGAAAAAAAAATCGGCGCTTATAGAAAAAAGGGTCATTTAATCCACATTGAGTGAATGAATGGATACCAACAATTATATTAACAAATCTAATAATATATACATTAACATTTATACTAAGAGTAGTCTTGTGTTACGATCTTACATTATTATCTTATATTATTATACTATACATCTAATTAATGAAACATGTTGCCGTAACGTTGTTTAATCTCACGGTATAATGTTTGCTGTTGAACGTCAGTCACATTGGCTGCAATATCTTCATCACTCATTAAACATATCGCCTTTATGGCATTGAGTTGTTCTTCATTCATACCAGTATCGTTACTGCCATTTGAATTTGTGTTTGCGATTGTACTCTGATCTGTAGTTTCTTGCTTTATTTCTAAATTGGCTGCGTTGTCAATGTTGGAATCTGCAATTTCTTGTTTCGATTCGGTGTCTGGTTGCTCAATCAATACCTCCTTAATTTCATCCGGCTGGGCAAGGTTTAATAACATTGTGCTTTGAATTAAGGAGTAAATTAGTTGAGGATTATTCTTTAATAACACTCTCATCAACTCGGGAAATTCTTCCGACATTGTTTTGGCATCCTTAACTAAATTTTTTAATCGGTTGGAGTCTAATCCAATTAATGTATTATAGATTAAACTATTTAAGCCATCCATCGAAGAATCTTCCACCGTGACACCCATTGGTAATGGGGGTATTTGTTTTTCTAAATTTGCATCTCTATCTAATTCCGACATAAATCCACCAATTTGAATACCCGATTTATTACCAATAATAAGCTTACCACTGCCATTACCTATTCCAATATTACTAATACCACCATTGCCATTATTATTACCGTTTTGAGAGTCAATTAACCTTCTAATTGAATTTTGATCAATAAAACTACATTTTAAAGTTCTATTATTCGAGCGATTATCGTCTGATCCCGATAACATATAGTGGTTTAAGTTTCTCACTGCAGATGCTGCCGTTTCAACATCCTGATATTCTATAATGCATAAACCTTTTGATCTACCCGTTTCTTTATCAAATAATAGTTTGGATGTTACAACGGGCCCAACAGATCTGGCAATATCAACAATTTGATCCTCCGTGTAATCAAATGGAATACCAGTAATAAGAATAACCTTATTAGGCACTGTTCCTTGAGTATTGTGCTTCATGAAATCCATTATAAACTGTGAAATTCATAATTATGATATAACATAACATATAATGTTTGTATAGATTAATGAAATTTCAGTAACACATTAAACAAAACTAAGCGGCGCAGGTGGCGCGTGCTGCAATATTTTTGAGCATAACTACAGTGTGAGGTGTACACTGTTCTTAACCCGTTAAAAATTCCTGGTTTAAAAAATTATTGGCATAAAGGTAAGTCTTGATCACCATCACAAGAGGTTCAAAAGTTTTCATTCATTAACAAAAGCTATTATAGATAATAATTTATATATAGTAAATAGATAACTTGGTCCTGTACATTAATATTTGTATAATAATCTTTCCTTACCTCAATACGATTCAAGTTATTCAATTTTTACCTGATTTTCTTTTTTTTTTTCCTTATTAATTTATACGCAATTTATTCTAAGATTTATTGATAATAATAACGTTTCTTCAAAAGAAAAAAAAAAAAACTGATAATATGGATGCAAAGGAAGCAAAAACTGTCATTTCCAATTTGGAAAAAGCCAAAGATAGTGATACAATAATCGAATTATTAACTTTACTAGAGAAAGAGGTTAAAGCTACAGAAAAATTTTTAAGAGAAACAAAAGTTGGAGTGTCAGTTAACAAGTTAAGATCTAATTCTGATCCAAATATTAGCTCGTTAGTTAAGAAAATAATTAAAAAATGGAAAGATGAAGTTTCAATTGAAAAAAAGAAGATTAATAAACCTAAAGCTGATCCAATAAAAATAACAAATTCAAAAAATAGTGAAGAATTTTCAAGTTTAAAACCAAGAAATCCGGCTAATGATGGAGTGAAAATTAACTATTATGATGATTCAACTCGTAATGGTTCAATAAGTGGTCTATATACTGCATTAGCAATTGAATCAAAGAAAAGTCCAAAAATTATTGTTGAAATTTCAAAAGAAATTGAACAAAACACATTCAATTTAAATAAAGGTGAAGTTTCCGATGGCTACAGAAATAAAATGAGATCATTAATTATGAATTTAAGAAATAAAAAAAACCCTGAACTAAGAATTAGAATTTTGAATGGTGATATTAAACCATTGAAGTTTGTTAAAATGTCGAATGCCGAATTGGCACCTGATGCATTAAAGAAGGAGATGGCAGATTTACATCAGAAAAATCTATTTGGTGCTCAAGGTGCAGTTGAAAAAAGAGCTGTTACCGATAGATTTGTTTGTGGTAAATGTAAGGAAAGAGAAGTTAGTTATTACCAAATGCAAACAAGATCTGCTGATGAACCTCTTACAACCTTTTGTACATGTGAAAAATGTGGTAATAGATGGAAATTCTGTTAATAAAATATATCCTCCATTTACTAAACCAAAAAATGTATAATTTAATAGAATTTTGTATATTTCAAGAAGAACAAAATATCAAAAATATGAAAAAGTATGAAAAAGTATGAAAAATATGAAAAGTATGAATAATATGCAAAAATATGGATAAATATAAACAGTAAAGTAAAGTAAAACAACATAATATTTATAATATAATAAAATATAAATGTATTCTTAAAATGTTATATACAGTCTATAAAAAATGTTGCTAAAACAAATCTATTTTGGCTTAATTTCTCTAATTTCAACCAAATCAGCAAAGTAATTACCGACAAGCATCATATCTGGCCAATTGATTGGTAATTTTTCACCTTCCATATATTGTACAACATCTGACCATGACTTAGTTAATTCAGTATCAAACATTAGTTTTAAAAGAACTCTAAACTTATTTAATGACCACGGTAAAATCTTAGATAGAAAATCATCATCATGTTTAACTTCACCATAATATTGATTTGTCTTTTTGAATAATATATTTAAAAATTCTAGCATGCGTTCTTTAAGGTTTGAATCATGTTCTAATTGTAGCAATAAGTATTCCAATCTTAATTTACCCTGTTTTGATGAAGGCTCAGTTGGACCAGGGCCTGGGTATGGTGAATTATTGTTGAAATTTGTACTACTTGAATTATAACGAGTTTGCACACAATTAAAATTACTTAACCTAGGAGCTGATAATGGAGTGGCAAAAAGCGGCAGTCTAGTTGCAAGGTTCGGCGACACTAAACTAATTGGAGTACGCAATACCGGTCTCACAAATTTTTTAAATTGGGTTGGTCTAATCATTGATTTGAATAACGTTATATACTTGTTAATTGAGTAATTCAACGAAAGTGCTATTTTGCTATTAAAGACATGGAAGCGTACTGATTGAAGGAATTTTTTTTGATGCGCATTCTAAGAAAAGTTTGAATGATTATGTTTTAATATACAGATACGGTTTCATTGAAATAATCATTTGTTGTAGGTCGATAGTTTATAAACTTTTATTGTTTTATTTGCATTTTAATGTAACAAAATATTTAATGCGAAGGGTTTATTTACTTATGTAATTTCGTAGTGATCTGATGACAATAATTCTATTTCGGACATATTAATTCCTGAAACCAATATTTACCGGATTAAAGTCTTAACAACTGATACCTGTCATTTATTAATAAATATTTGATAATAAATTAGTTATATTTGTGAACTTAAAACTACTTTAAATATTTTTGGTCATGTCCCTTTATAATCAGCATAACTAGAATTTCTAAGGAGCAAATCCAAACTGGCTATTACTGATCCTAACAATGACTTAACAATACATACATCAACTTATACTTAATACCTTTTAATTTCAATCTGACAAAAACTTAATACCATAGTCATTTAAGTATAATATCGGATAAGGTTCGGAGCTCAATATCTGTGAAGCTCGGCATTTCAGAAAACTCTAACGGTTTTCGTCGAGATTCAATATTCTTGATAGTGACTGTTTCCCCCCCATTACAGTTTTTCTCATAAGCATTTATAAGTTATTGAAAGTGCACAATAATGCCCGAAACAAGAGTATTATCGAATCTAGAAGAATCATTTCTTTGGAGAAATGAACTAAATCTTTATAATAACTTTTTAATAGCTGTTGAATACTCTCAAGATCTAACTTTATCTGATATTTCTCATTCACTTGGTAAAATCTGTGATACACATTCACAATTTTGTCTACAAATTTATCCAACTCCAGATGGCTCTAAACGTGGATTTGAATTTAAATTTCTGGAATCAATTACATTAAGTCAAGTGCTAGAAAGCTTAGATGACGAGTCAATTACTGTATCAAAATTGTTCAGTAAATATACTGATTACAAATTCAAATATTCAGTTTCAAATCCATTATGGCACCTGGTTCTTTTAAACAAAAAAACCTTATTATTTGTTGCTGAACATGTAGTTTTTGATGGTACTGCTGGTAAGCTCTTTCATTCTGAATTTTTAAAAAATTTACCAGAATCCACAATGGCAAAACCATCAACAATAGAGTCAACAATTTTCTCACTTCCAACATCTCTTCATATTCAGGCTTCACCAACTGAACTACAATCAAATTTTTATCCACCTTCAAACTATGTTTCACCGAAATCATCAAATAATCCAACTTTTATCCCACCGATTTCAGTTGAATTAATGTCAAAAAGTGAACCATCAACCCACAATTCTACAATTATTGAGTTAACGACAGAAGAAACGAATAAATTATTAAATGTTGCTCGTAATCATAGTATTAAATTAACCTCTTTGCTGTATGCAATTAGTGCAAAATCTATTCTGAAACTACCAATCCCACATTCAATAGACTCCGAATTTCGTACAATGATTCCAATCAATACGAGATCGACTATTTTATCCACAAATGATTATCCATTTGGCTTATTTTTTGGTAAATATAACGATTCTAGATTTGTTACAGATTTGTTGGCCAATATTGATAGTGAATCATTTTTTTGGTCGAATGCTAAAAATTTTCAAGATTTATTAATCAAAAGCATTCCAAAAGCACTTTATGGCTTTGGTTTAGCTGAAAAAAGTGGCCATCCTAGAGATAATATGGAAGCGTTGTTAAAACGGAATGCAAATCCGACCACCACAATTGCCATTTCTAATATAGGTGTTCTTGATCTTGGGCCTAATACGGATTGTTGGTTTGATCAACCAATGGTTGATGCATCTTGGGGCTGTCATGTTATTAGTTCAAATTCTGGTTTACGTGTAAATTTAACTTCGCATCGTGGCATTACTGAAAACATCTATCAAAATTATGTAGATGGTTTTAAATCTATTGTTGATGAACTAATTAAAAACTCTTTATAAAATTCTATTCATTATTATCATTTTAATTTTTCATAAATATATTTACCTTTTCTCATTTCGTTAATAAGCTTTTCTAACTGTGGGAAAGATTCTTCATCTATTGTCTCTCTTTCGTCTGGTTTGAATTTACTTAAAACATAATCTGCAACCACTCCCGGAGTATTTTTATCACCATTATAATTTCTACCAATACCAATTTGCACACCTGTGTATTCTTTACCAATACGTTCCTGAATCGATCTTAGACCATTATGGCCACGATGTGAGGAATTTTGTTTTCTGGTTTTAGTTTTACCTAGGTCTAGATCGAGCTCATCAAATAAAACGACCAGAATTGGGTTTAGATTGTTTCTAATTGCATAATTATAAAATTGTGTGTAAAATGGTAGTAACGATTTACCAGACAAGTTCATAAAGCCTGGTGTACGATAAAACCAAATTTCACATGGTGGATGAAGGCCTTTATTCTTCGGCTGTTTATTTTTTTTCTTCTTTTTCGGTGGCTGTTCTTCATCTCCAACGGATTCAAGTTTAGGTGAAGAAGGTGGTGATGGTGTAGGTGATGGTATCGGTGTAGGTGGTGGTGGATAATTTTTATAAAACTTAAATTTGCCCAGCTGTGATTCTTTACAATCATGGGATCTTATGTATTGTTGAAGCATGTAATGGCCAACTGAATGTCTTGAGCCGTCATATTCGGGAGGATTACCAAGAGAGGCTATAAGGATTAATGGTTGTTGTTGTTGATTCGTGACACCCGTTGACATCTGTCTAATTACTGGTTCTGAAACACGTGAAAAGTGCCTAGATATCAATTGAAACATACCAAAAAAAGCATGCACCTGAAAAAGCTTGAACTAGTGAAGATAATATTTGAAATTCATGCTGGTTCCCTCAACATAAATTACGGTGAAAAATTGCTATCCTCCTAAAACTTGTAAGTGAATCAAAATCTATGGGCATTAAAACACATATCATTCCATTGATACCTGTAGAAATAATTCACTTTAATATATTGTTTAATCTAATTTACCACATTACAATTTATCTTGTCTTTTCTTGCTATCAGAATGGTGTTTAACATTGGTGAAATCAGCTATGTCTCTATGAAGCATTGAAAAATATTTTATAATTGCCCAATCAAGCAAGTGTGGAATTTGATGCTGTCCTCGCATGAAAAAATTCCTAAAGCAGCGACTTTTTCCTTGTTCAACCTTTCACGTTAAACTTTGCCCATAGAAAAATTGGTTCACTCTTATCTAATGGTAGAAACTTCAAATTTTGCTTATCATTTTCCATTAATAATCATTCTTTTCTTTATCTCTTAGTAAGTCTTGTTTAATTAGTCACTAATAATAATGTTTAATCCGTTAGCTCAATTACAAATGGTTGGCTCAGAGTTGGGCAAAGATTCGTCTATTGATCCTAATAAATTCGGAATAATTGAATCACTGATTATCAAGTTTTTGTTTGCCTTTGTGTTGGTCTTTTGTGTGTTCGTCTATCTGGAAAAAACCAGTTCTTTAAATGGTAGATCACCAGAGGAAAATAAGAAATTATTTAAGAAGGACTATGTGGAATCTGAGGAAAAAACGACAGAAAAAAAAAATGAAGGTAAAACATCATCATCATCATCAACACAGAAGGCAGGATTAAAACCTAGATCTAGAAAAGTGTAGAAGGTTAACATTGTATAGCTCTCTTTAATTTAGTATTAATATTAATGTTTACAACTAACTGTGATTATGATTTACTTGAAATTGACTAATAAAGTCTTTTATTGAAAGTAATATATGAATAACAAACAAACAAATAACAAACAAATAACAAACAAATAAAAAAATATATGAAATAGCTATTTAAAACAAATGGTAAGAATAAAATAAAAACAATATAAAAAAGCATAAAAAGAACGGATTGTAATAATGCGAACAACAATAATGTAATTAAATAAATAAAAACACCCACCCTCAATAGAATTAGTATACAAATTAGACATTTCTTTTTCTTCCAACAGAGGGACAAGCAGGTAAAAATAAAAACAGTAAAAAAACATTAAAAAAAAAAGAATTCAAATAAACAGAGAGTTCCTGTTTCTTTAAGATTTTTTTTGATTTTCTTTTTCCTATTTTATAATCATAGTTGATCATGATTATAAGATTTATTGTTGAGTTTCAGAAACATCATCAGCAGCTTGATCGTGTTCAGCCCATTGAGCTTCTGGATCTTCTTCACCTTCGGTGATACCTTCTGGAACAGTGTAAACATCTTCAATACCTTGGTGCATTGATAACATTGGTTCCTTTAGGTAAGAGTTGTCTAAAGTCCAGGAAGCTAAAGCATTTTCACAGTCAACAATGATTTGCTTAGAAGCTTCGTAACCATCATAAGCTGGTCTAGTTTCACCAGGGGTAACTGGAGAGTCATCCAATAATTCCAACAAAGCTTTACCGTAACCAGCGATCAAAGCCATCTTTTCAGCTAATTCTCTCAAAGAATCAAATTGATATAAGAAAGCGGCCTTTAATTTTTCTCTGGTGATATTAGACAATTGGGCTTCAGCAACTAAAGATTCAGCTTCAGCTCTGACCAATTCTTGTTCTAAAACAGCAATTTTTGGAGATTGAGGATCCTTGTATTTTAAGTGGGCAATTTCATCGGTGATCTTTAATTTTCTGTCTCTGGATGGTTGGACTGATGCTTCAATATTTCTGATAGATTTCAAGGTGATTCTGTATAAATCATATTTGTCAATGAATTGATCTTCCAATTCACCAATTTCATATAATAAAACACCAATTTTATCAGTAACATCGGAAACATCGTCATCATTATCTTCACCCCATAAGGATAATTGCTTAGCAACCATTTTTCTTTCGTTAGAAACAGCTTCCAATGATCTTTCCAAAGACTTGTCAATCTTGATCAATTGAGCCAATTTTCTTGACATTTCTGGTCCGAAAGAACCAGCAGCCTGTTTTCTGAAAGCATCTGCAATAGATGTAGTACCAAAGAATTTACCTCTAAATTATTATAATTCATTATTGTTAGTATCTTTCATCCTTTTTTAAACAATTGATCCAAAGAAGTTCCAGCAGAAAACTCTTAATCCATTGAATTTTCCACTTCCATTCCCATTTATTCTTAAAATAATACTTACTTGGTGGACGATTGTGGTGGTGGTGGAGTCGCCAACTGTGCTGCAGTTGGTGCTCTTGAAGATCTCATAGAATAAGTTCTGTGCATCTTGAAGTTGTTATCTACTAATTGAAGTTAAATAGTAAAAAAGAAGGGTACTGATACAAGAAAGAAGACAATTTATCTAGAGGGGACGCTGGCCAACGAAGCCATATTCCGTTGGTTGCCCATGCAGCTGCTGATAACACTCAAAGCAATTTTAAAATGCTAAATTTCCCTTTTGGGCAAATAGAAATCGCCCGATCGGGAAAACCAGTAAACACCACCGACAGATTTGAAAAATTTTAAAGAATAGGAGCACGTGACCAGATTTTTTTTTGTCTCCTCAGCTAAAAAACACGTAAAGTTACGTGTTCAAAAGGTAAAAGTCGTTCAAAATGGCTATAACTAGTAACTTGCTTAAACTATACAACTTATATCGATAAATTAATCCAGTCTTCTCTTTTTGGTATCAATTGCAGCCGCAATTTGTTCTTTCTCAAGCTCTCTTTTCTTGTCGACACCTTCGACGCTAATCTTATCAACAACTCTGTCGTAATCCTCTCTCACTCTTTCAAAAGCACCTTGCAATTTGTCTCTTAAATCAGGAAGCTCTAGTTCATCCAAAGACTCCTTGTTTTTCAAATAAACTCTCTTCTTTATCTCTAACCTTAGTCCTTTTTCATTCAAGTTACTAATCCAGTCTCCTTTCTTGTTGATAATTAACCAGACTAAACACATTTCTAAACACCTATCAAACTGTCTTTTCTGGATTTTAACAGTTTTCCTTATATCATTTTTCCAATTATTGTCAATTGGCAAATCAGTCAGTTGATTGATTATGCCCGAATTCAGTAACCGTTGAACATCGCATCTGTCCCTTAAGTCGTCAAATTCTTCACTTGGATCTTCAACAGTAATCTCCATGCACCTCTCATCTTTTAGCCATCTATCGGCAATTTCTTCATAGAGCTTTTTACCATGACCTTGACCTTGAAATGGTGGTAAAATCACAAACTGGCTAATTTTGCCTCTAAATTTCAGCTCATTGACTTCTTTCAAATCGTGCTTTTCAAATCCTTCATAATGAAAATGCTCATACGTTGTTGAGAAACCAACAAACGTTGGCTTTGTTTCACCCTTGACAGTTCTATAAATTACATATAAATCCCACAGTGGGTCTTTAGAATCAATGTACGATCCTGCTTCGATGTAAAGTAAAACAAAAATTTGCATACGTAAATGCAATTTCATACCAACTTGATCGTCACTTAGTTTAAATTTGTAAATATCGAATTTGTTATCTTGTTCAGAATATGTTTTGATAATTTTTTCTTTCGGTAATTTGAAAGCCTCTGTATCGATTGAATCTAACCATTTGGTCTCAGATTTTAAAACAAAATCGTCTTTTGGTAGAAATGGCGACACAATATCTTCGATTTTTTTAACATCTTCGGACAATTTTTCACTAAATTTATACGTAAGAAGTGGTTTAAGCGATAAACAATCAAACGCAAGGTCAATTCTCAAATTTTTATATCCGAAGATTTGTTCAGAATCCCCAAATATTGGATATGTAAATTTTGGGGGGAACGTTATTGCTTGTGTTGGTTCAGCTGAATTCAAAGATATAATATCAATTAGTATTTATTCCATCGCCGGTTTAACGCGTTTAAAAATATGAAAAAAAAAAATCTAAACTTACCAATTGAAATATGTAATGCTTCGTTCGATGAACATGTCCAAAGCTGTGGATCGTATTCTGACATATTGGGTCAATTATTACTGTGTATTAATTAATATAAAAGAAAATCTTAAAGGAAAAATAATAAACTATAACTATTATCAGCAAAGAAGTACTAGAAACACGAATGAGAAAAAAAAATGTTTTTTTCTCCATTTTTTTATTTTTTATTTTTTCAGAATCATTTTTGCTACACGGTAACAGTGATACTATCACCATCCAATACATCCCATTTTGATTTACCAACAGTATTCTTGTTTATGCCTAGATGAACTTTATCTCTGGTGGCTAAATGAAGTAATTGATGAAATGCGATTGCCGCTTGTCTTTTTGGTGTGCCCCTGGAGGGAAACAAATCACTGAAATCACATGAATTTTCAATTCCAATCATTTCCATTTCATTCATTAGATCATCATAAAATCCTTCTAATGAGTCAGTAAGATTAATGGCGAGATGTTCGTTAGTACCTTCCAAAACCCCTTGACCATCATTAGGAAATGAAATATCTATTTGCGCCATATTTGCATCTAGATTAATATCCGACAAAATGTGGTCTGCTGGTTGATTATCCAGATTCAGATCAAAATGAAATGAATTTCCCAACTCACTGTTTCTCTTAGTGGATGTATCTGCTGCACGTCTACCTTGTTCAATAGATGAAACCGAAGATGATCTTCTTTTTCTATTAATTTCGATTTCATCAACATACAATTCATTCCCCACTTCAAATTCGCCTGCATCTTTAATCATTGAATTTTGAGGTGATGGATATATATTACATTTAATATTTGCAAACATACTTTGATAATCTATAATGAAATTTGACGCGTTTAACGAGACCCTCATTTTACTATTTATTAACTGTTCTCGTTTGGCCAACTCTAATTCAACAAATGCATCCCTATTTTCTTTCATTTCTGTAGTGGACAGATAAATATTGTTATCATACTCAACTTTTCTTCTCTTTGAACCTTTTGATGATTTTATCAGCAGCGAATAAGCTTTGGTGTTTTTTTCTTTTTCTTGCTCATCTTCGTGTTCGGGTCCAACTCCAACTTCAGATTGTATTTCAAGCTCCTGAACAGCTGGATCAAAAAAATCTGGGATTAAATCCAAATCGTCCAAAATATTGTTTGTTTGCAATGCTTTGTCATCAGGCTTATCGTTGCTTCCAATCTTAACTGAATTCCCCATAAAATCGACTGCATCGCCATTTTGGTCAAACTGGAAATCCAATTCTTGGTTCCAAATTTCATCCATTTCTACTTGAGATTCATTTGCTTTCCAACTTCTCATCTGATCAATATTATCGATAGTATTTTTTTCCTTTTCAGTTTTGTTTGAACTCTCGTTGTTTTCTTCGTTATCTTCATCGTTATCTTCTTCTAATCCATTATCAGCTTTCCAATCTTCAATTTTTTTGTTGTTTTCGGAATCATTAAGTAAATTCATCACATCATCAATACCTTCCGTTAATCCCAATCCTCTGCCAATATCAAATCTCGGATCATCACATAATAAAACCAAGTCTTTATTTTTAATCAAACAATCATTTTTATTGATGAAATTATGCATGCACATAACTTTTTTCATCTTACCAATGATATACTTAACTGAATGTCCGTCTTTCAAAGCATTCTCACATTTTTTTTTGTAAACTAAAACTGTACCGTACAATAATCCTGATGATTTACGTAATGACAGAGAATCTACATATGTTATGATAGAATCACAAGCAGTTGGAATATTAATAGATTCTATTGTTTTTTTTGTCACTTTATGATTGGCATTTTGCGTCAATGTTGACAATAACCTGTAAAAATGTTAGTTTTATTCTCAATCCCATTATAGGAAAACAACACTCACCAAATAGTTGATAAAGTAGGATCATCTGCGATAGTTAAATCCATATTTGCAATGGATTTTTCTACTTTATAACAAAAAGTAAGCTTTAATTAGAAAGAAGCAAAAATATCTATAAAAACACAATATTTTTTTTTGTGATTGACTATTTAACATGATATTAATTTGATTGATTATTTAACAATTACTGCAACACTACCACACAAAGTGCACAAAATACTAACAAGAGCCATCATTATCAATATAAACGTATGTGTTTTCCTCAACTCCGACTTAAACACACGTAGATAGAATAAAATAGGTAAAGTAATACACACAGTGAAGCAAATTGCAGAACCAAGCAGCGACATCACTTTACCAAAACTTGACACCATTAAAGATATACCCAAAAAAACTGAACTCAATAACAATCTATTAAGTGTCTTTCTGGTAATTCCTAACTGTTGATTTTCGGTGGTTGAAAATGTATCCATCGCTGTCAACAATGGTCTGCTGACCAAAGGCAATTTAGAAATAGGTAAAAGTCCCATTAAAATAACAATGAAACTTCCAATCAAACCTGGATATCCTTCTGTGGTTAAAATATTTCTAGTGATTTCATCATCAACAACTTTACCAAACATTAAAAATCCAAGAACGCCTGTTAAGAAATCAATTATATAAGAAAATGAAAATGAGTAATCCATACAACTATCATATGTTTCAGGGTGGCTTTGATCGGAGTATATTTCAGGAAACGTAGCATGGCCACCCCACGGGGCAAGATACAATCCTAAGGCAAAACAAAAATCTAAAATTGATTTTGGAAATAAATTTGTTGGCATGGGATGAAGTAGAGAACCGGGTAGTGAAGTCTTGATTAGTCCTGCAACTAAAATTGTCACACAAGTACTTGTAGTACAAATGATACCTAAAAGTGAAAAAATTGATAGTATACGTAAAGGTAGAAAATTTAATAAGAACATAATGATTATAATTAACACCTTGAAAAAAACTTGACTCAACTGTGGAAATAAAGCATTAAAAGAATCAGAAAATAAAATAATCATAGATACACCCGCTCCAAATAGATCCACAGTAAAAGAAATTAAAATGAAGAAACCAATTTTTGGTCCGTAGACATGGACACCTATATCATGATAAGTTTTCAAGTACGGTATTTCTTTCAATATCCGTCCCAGCAATGTAGCTGAATAACGCGTTGAATAAGCTGCAAGCGTAATACATATAAAACCAGGAATCCATCCTGATAAATGTAAAGCCAAGGGAAGGGAAAGAATACCTAAACCAATTAAAACATTTATTGAATTAAAAATGGTTTGAATAGGGGTTGATTTATGTGGAATTGCTTTATCAATAAAATCTGGATAATAAACTTCTTCAACAATATCACAAGCGCCAGCGTTTGATTTTATTGGAGATAAAAAACTGGACTTTCTTGTCTTTGGAAGACCTGCTTCAGATGTTGATAGTGTTGAATTCGCCGTAACAAACGTATTTGAATCCATTAGATCTGAATCACTCATATTAGCTAATTGGGATATTAGCAATGGTGTATTTTCGTTTACTGAAAACCTCTGCTCTAAAGTGGATATTAACGGTGAGTTTGGTGAATTTAAAATGGGTGAATTTGATGGTTTAAGTTTGGATGATTCCAATGAAGTTGAAAGATAATTAATTGACCTTTTAAGTGAAGAAGCAAAATTATCAATTGTATCATCACCGGAAATGTCCAAAACAGAACTTCTTCTCGATCGATTTTGTGTGATTGGAATTGACGATGAGGATGATGTCGGATTGTACGCCACCACTTCCGAGTCACTATTATTGTTATCTCTAATGACAGGAATCATTGGCTTAGATATCCTTACTATAGATATCGTTGAAAAAAATTGAGGGACAGTAAATAAATCTAATGTAAAAAAAACTAGTTATATGGTTGTCCTCTCTATCGCCGGATGAACTTTTCAAAAAAAAAAAAAAAATTGTTCGGTGAGATTCAGCTACTAATGATGGTTCCTTCCCAATGAGGAATTGTGTACAATACCCAAATTTTGATCTATTTCACATGTTACTCACATGCATATTGTAAAATCCAATAATTGAGTAATGCTTAGCTACAATATAACTAAAAAATTAAGCTGTAGTGTAATCACTTTCGGAAAAGTTTATGGTTCTTGTACTCTGCAAATAAATGTAAAACTTTCTCGTCGAGGAAGAATCATTTTTCTTTTCCTTACCTTTAAAGATCTATTGGGTGAGACTATTGTTATACCAGACACAGACCATGCTGAAGGTGGTACTAAACAATATAAGACCTTACAGAATATCATGTCAATCTGTGAAGTCATTTTCCAGTAATTCGGCTTGCTTCAACAATGACTCTATTCATAAATATTCATCTACTGTCTTTTTACCATCAACTCCATTTGGTAATCGATCCGATTCAAAATTAATCGAGTCTAAATTGAAACCACAGACAACAACTGAATTATATGAATGGAATATTAATCGTGCCCTTGAAAATAATGATATCAAAAATTTATTTATTTTTCATGATGGTCCACCTTATGCTAACGGAGATTTACATATTGGCCATGCTTTAAATAAAGTTTTAAAAGATATTGTTAACAGATATCAGTTATTGAACGGTAAAAAAATTCATTATAAGCCAGGTTGGGATTGTCATGGTTTGCCAATTGAATTGAAAACCTTGGAAAAATTAGGAAAAGAACGTAAGGAAGAAGAAAAAATCATTAAAAAGACAATGAAAAAACTTGATAAGGATTCAAAGGAATTTTCAAATTTAGAAGATAAATTACAAAAAATTAAAAAAACTAAGTTGTCACCTTTGGATATTATTGCATTATCAACAAAACATGCAAAAGATACACAAAAGACACAATCAAAATCATTTCAAGAATTAGGTATTATGGGTGATTTTGAAAACCCCTACATGACATTAAATAAATCTTACGTTATTAATCAATTGAGAATATTTAAGAAGTTCTTCGATAATGGTTTAGTTCATAGACAAGAAAAACCAGTTTACTGGGGTTGTGAAAATGCTACTGCATTGGCTGAGGGTGAATTAGAATATAACCAGCAGCATGTTTCTAAAGCTTCCTTTGTTAAATTTCCAGTTTCAAAACTTTCAAATTCTTTAGAATTAAAGCTAAGTGGATTCAAAGACAATTTATGGGCATTGATCTGGACTTCTACACCTTGGACTCTCGCATCAAACAAAGCTATTTCAATTAATGAACAATTCGATTATACAATTTTACAACACCCAGTTCATGGAAACCTTATTGTTGCTCAAGAACTAGTTCCTCAAATCCTTAAACTCGATGAAAAATATGAAACCACTTCTGTTTCATTTAAAGGTTCAGAGTTACTTTCATCTACTTATAAGTCACCAATTACACAACTTGATATTGAGTACCCATTTTTACATGGTTCTCATGTTACTAGCACCGCAGGTACGGGTTTAGTTCACACTGCTCCAGGTCACGGTCAAGATGACTACCTGGTTTGTTTGAGGAATGGCATTAAACCATATTCCCCTGTTGATCAACATGGTAAATATACTTCTGATTTACCAGAAGCATTGTCCGATTTTGTTGGATTGAAAGTTTTAGGTCCAGGTAATTTGAAAATGCTAGAAAAAATTACAGACTTAGGACTTTTAGTCCATAGGAATGATAATTATGTCCATTCTTATCCATATGATTGGAGATCCAAAAAACCAATTATTATTAGAGCCACTCCTCAATGGTTTATTGATGTCAGTAAAATCAAGGAAAAAACAACTAAAGCCTTATTAGATAACGTAGAATTTTATCCAGAAAGAGGTTCTAAAAGATTAATTTCTTTCATCAACACTAGAAACGAATGGTGTATTTCAAGGCAACGTAGTTGGGGTGTGCCAATCCCTGTTATGTATCACAAAGAAACCGGTAACGCATTATTAGACGACAAAGTTATAGAACAAATAATAAAAGTTATTGGAGAAGAAGATATGAATAGCTGGTTTAGAAATGACGATATGACAAAATGGTTATCTCCTGAATACAAACCTAAAGCAAGTGATTACGTCAAAGGTACTGATACAATGGATGTTTGGTTTGATAGTGGCTCAAGTTGGAAAGTTATAGAGAGCTATTTAAAGGAAGAAGGGATTTTAGACCAAGCTGAAAAAAGAGGCTACTTATCCAACGTTTATTTGGAAGGTTCGGATCAGCATCGTGGTTGGTTCCAGAGTAGTGTTTTGACAAAAGTTGGTGTTTCTGAAATGTCCAGCGATGATGTTGTTTTACCCTATAAGCAAATTGTGACACATGGTTTCACATTGGATGAAAAGGGGGATAAAATGTCCAAAAGTTTAGGTAATACCATTGCTCCAAAAGATATATTGTTAGGTAACAAAGCTAATAATATTCCCAAATTAGGTATTGATGGTTTGAGATTATGGGTTGCTCAAAGTGATTATACAAGTGATGTTTCTGTTGGACCAACGGTTTTAAAACATGTTGGTGATAATTTAAAAAAGATTAGATTTACCTTCAAATTTTTGTTGGGTAATATGAGTGGCTGGGATGGCGTCCCTGTTAATTATGCTGAATTAAATGGTTTAGATAAATATATGCTAAGTCAATTGAAAAAGCTAATGATTGATGCCAAGCAAGATTATGAAAAATTCAATTATTTTAGGATTGTTAAGAGCGTTAATCAATTTATTAACGTTGATCTATCTACCATATATTTTGACGTCCGAAAAGATTGTTTATATACGGATGCTTTGGATTCTTTAAAAAGACAAGGTACATTAACTGTTTTCCAAGAAATTTTACAAAGTTTGGTTTCCATTTTAGCTCCAATTTTACCAATAATTACTCAAGAAGTTTGGAACAATTCCCCAGAACATATTACCACCGGGTTTGAATCCCACTTCAAAAAAGGTTGGTATGAATCCCCAATTTCCAAAATTGATGAAACAATTGAATTAGAATTTAAGAATTTGTTTTATTTGAGAAATAAAGTTAAAGCTCTAACTGATTTAGCGGTCAGACAAGATAAAAACGTTTGTAACTCGTTAGAAACATCAATCCACGTCAAAGTTGAACCATCAAGCCCATTTTTTAGCTTGTTAAAAAAGTATGAAGATGATTTGGCTGACTTTTTGGTTGTTTCCAAGTTTAAATTGAACGGCAAAGGTCCAATCGAAGTTGGTTACGAATATAAAGACGAGATTAAGATTGACAATTTTGGTGAGGCAGAAGTCGTTGTCGCTAAGAGTGAAAACGAAAAATGTCCTAGATGTTGGAAATTTACTAGAAAGTCGGAAGATAAATTATGTGTTCGCTGTGATGAAGTCGTTCATAAACATTAAATTTGTACATAAGTTAGATAGTAAAAATAACAATTCGTGTAAATAGTATAACATAACAAAAAAGCTCAGTTAATTTTTCAGCGCGTGAAGACTTTTTTTTTTTTGATTGTTCATTATCATGATGTAAATAATACTTGCTAATACAGAAACAAACAACACAGACCAATAAAAATGTCAAAAAGCCAACAAGGTATGTATAATTTTTTTCATTAATTTTTTATGTGAGTACAAATTCTAATAATTTATGCAGATTTACAACATCAATATGACGATTACCAACAAACCATCTCTTCACTTAATGAAAAACTTGTTCAATTGGATGGTCAAATAAATGAACATGAAATTGTTCTGGATACTTTACGTTCTGTTCCACAGGATAGAAAATGTTATCGTATGATAAACGATGCGCTAGTGGAGTCAACAAGTGGACAGTCAGTTACTAAATTGGATGAAATTCATAAAGGTTTAAAAGAAGCTAGTGGGAAACTAGAAGTTAACTTAAAAAATTTACAGAAAGAATTTATGGATTGGAAGGTTAAAAATAAGGTTAAAATTTATAAGGCTAATTAGACTAATTGATTTTAAATATAGTTATAACTATAATTATAAATATAAATACAGAAATACACCTAACAACTTCTAATTTGTTTTCTTTTCAACAGGAGCGATTGCTTTTTTACCCGAAAAAATAAACAAGACAACAAATATCAACCAACCAAAGACAACAACAGCATATCCGGATAAGTAAACCCAAGAGTTTCTAATTTCCCAAGATCTTGGATATTCATCGTTGGCAAGATGTCTAACAGGAACAACTGCGGATTCTTCAATGTAACTCAAACCAAGACGTTTAAAATCGACTTTAAAAGTAAACATACCATGTTGATCTGGAATTTGGAATGTGGTACCATATATTGAAGATTCACTATCGGATGAAATTAATTCCAGGTTTAATCTATAATATGGATCCAACATGACAAATTCTAATTGAATCGGAGTATCTGAAGTGAATGGAACCCATGATTCACCATTCCACTGAGAAATACCAATTTCAAACTTTGTGTAATCTTTAATTTTGTAAATATCGTCTTTATCAACAGGTGGAATATAGTTACCTTCTTTATCCACTTTTTCATGAGTGAATTTAGTAACTTTGACGACACCATTGATTTGGAATGTCCATTTAATTAGGGATTCGGCAACATTTATATCGATGGTCGAATCTTTCAATAAGGATGTAGAGCCTAACCATAATGTACGTGCGTTGTTTAAACCTTGGAAACCAACTGTTAGGAAACCTTGAGAACCTGTATGCCAAGTTGACTCAGCATTAATCAGACCTTTATCCAAATCATAAGTAAACGAAGATTTAGACGTTCTCAAAACAGGGATTAAAAATTCATTATTACTTAATAATGCAACAGAACCGTTGGCATATGGAATAGAAGACAAATGATAATTACTTGGAATAATGTATGGGTTCAAAAACTGTGGATTTTCAATTGAAGTAATTATGGACTCTTCTTGTGTTGTATCATGATAATCTAAAAATTTGAATCCTTTTGGAGATGGATAAATACCTATTTTATTAAGGAAAAGGGAAACATCGGTTTGGGTACCTTGGTCATCGGAAACTAATAAAAAATTACCTCCAGTTTCAGAGAATTTAATCAAATCCTCATCATCAATATAAGAAGACAATGATTTCGCTTTTGTTGGGAAAATAACAATATTCTCGTAATTTCTTTTACCATTTGTAAGCAATTCAAGGTAAGATGAAGGATCTATGTTTTGAATGTCAAGTTCGAATCCATTGGAGGATAAAAGAGAAATAAATTTAGAGTATGTCGATTCAAATTCTGGCGTTCTTTCGTTGTCGACCAAAATTAAAGTTTTAGAAAAACCAATTGGAGAAACAGCAGCCAAAACTAGTATTGATTGAATCAAAAGCAAAAATAACCCTGTTAATGAGCGTAATGAAGCCATGATGGTTGAATGTTTCTTTGGAAACAAAAGGAATACGTGGTGCAATGTGTCAGTGATTGAAAAGTTGGTTTGAATTTTTAGGCGAGACTGAGAATAACAATAATCCTTCTACAATATTTATATCAATTATTTGATATTCATATATAACTTCATCACTTGAAGTCAAAAAATGACAGACGATAAACAGGATACTTTTCAAAAAGATTTTTCTGCAACATACAAACAGCTAAATGAAGCAGAAGCTGCTGCTAGTGTAAGTTAACTCGTTCTTTTCTTTCATAATTAAATAAAACACACGTGGTGATTACTTCCTTATCTTATATCAACATGTATACTAACAGTTTAAATTGCAAGCTACCTTTTTTAAAAGAAAATGGAAAAGATGCTTGACAACATTGAGACTAAAATGGATAGTTTGATTCAAGAAACAGACGAAATGGCCAAGCTGCAGCTGAAAAAAGAATTGGTGGAACTGGAACAAGAAGTTCAAGATATTGAAAAGACTTTGTAATTATTAGTTAAGGTTTAAGTATTTTAGCCATTTAATTTTATTCCCCTGTGAATATAAATCAGTTAAGTAATCAATATAATATATATATATTTATATATCTATATATTGGAACTGTATGTGCCATAAAAACCGTAAAGCAATTAACCGCGTTTGTTTGTTCACAGCAATTAATCCGTTTTTTGTTTAGTTTGATCACCTATCTACTTTCTTCTTTCTTTATTTCTTCAATAAATATTTAGAATATGCCAATTGAATCCACTGATACTGAAGTGCTCATCACTTCACTAAACAATCCAAAAACTCAGGTCAAAATTTTGAACTATGGTGCCAGTATCACCTCTTGGACTATCGACGGTGTCGAACAGCTTTGGCTATCCTCTGCGGCAAAATTGGATGGTTCTAAACCAGTTAGAGGAGGTATCCCATTGGTTTTCCCTGTTTTCGGTAAATCAGAAGCCAAAGGATTTGAAAATTTACCACAACATGGTTTTGCTCGGAATTCAACCTGGGAATTTTTAGGTCAAACAAAGGAAAACCCTCCAACTGTTCAATTCGGATTAGGCCCTGAAAACGCAAATTCCGAAGTTTATTCCAAATGGGATAATGGTAACAATGACTTTACTTTGATTTTTACGGTTGAATTGGACAATGATTGCTTGAAGACGCATATTGAAGTTTCCAACACTGATACAAAATCTTGGAAATTCAACTGGCTATTCCATACTTATTTAAGAATCGCCGATATCGACGATACACTAGTCAATAATTTACCGGGCCAAACATGTTATGATCAGTTGATTCAGGAAACATACGTTGAGAAAGCACCGGCCATTGATTTTAATGATGAATTAGACAGAATTTATAAAAATGTTCCAACTAGCAAACTTTTACAGGTTATTGAACTAGGAAAGGTTGTTCATAACGTTCAAAGAGAAAATTTACCAGATGTTGTTGTTTGGAATCCTTGGATCAAGAAATCAGAAGGTATGTCCGATTTTGAACCAAAGTCTGGATACCATCATATGGTCTGTATTGAGCCTGGACATGTTCACGATTTTATCGAACTACAACCAGGTAAATCTTGGACAGGTCAACAAATTATATATAAAGGAGATGCAATTAAATTACAGTCTATTTAAATATTTTTTTTTTCACAAATTGAAATTATACAATATTCTTTTTTAGAATAAAATCTGGTTCATTTGTCTTGATAAATGGATTCTTTGGTAATTTAGGATTAATAATATACTCACCACTATCCAATTCTGGAAACCTTATTTTAGCCTTCCCTAGACTCCCGTCACTAGCGTGTTCTTCACCAACACCTGAAATCCACCATCTTGAATTAAGGTCTCTATTGGAAGGTGCAGGTAAACCATGCTTTAACACTTTACCACCATCGTTGATGTCTAATTTGTGGAAGATGATAGAACTGTCTCCACCAAGTTCTATCTTTCGCAACTCATATAATTCTTTCTCAATTTTACTTCTAACTGATTCATCGACAATCTCCAGACTAGCCTTGAATATACCATAAACAGGTTTATGGTCACTGAATTTTAGATCCCGAACACTGTTGTAACGTAATTGTTGTAAAATTTTTTTGTTCCTAGTTAATGTTAATATTCTGTCCGTCCAAGAAGGAACTCTCTGCTTTTCAGAACTATCAAATATATCCGTACCTCTATCATATTTATAAGTTGGTGCAAATTTAATTTCCATTTCATCAAAAAATGGAAATGATTCACCAGTTGCCATTTGTTGATTTAATTGATCCCATTCGTACAGTTTATTAATTTCCGTTTGTAAGTCAGGTCCTTCCTTATTTTCTAACATATTTCTAACAGTTTCATTAGGTAATGTAATACGAAAATTCATATCACCCATCCATATTAAAACATCGCTATCCTTCACGGTTTTATTTTTTTTAAATCTTAAACCTTTTGAAATAGTCTTGTAATTTTGATGACGTTCTTCAACATTGCTATGTCCTGCAGCCAAATGAGAACAAACAAAGCATAACTTAGAGTGGGAAGAATAGTTGAATGCAATTGCAACGCCACCCTTATTTGCAGATATACCTTTGAACCCGGTTTTTTTCACAGAGGTTTCCACATTTTTTATATTGTCCACGTTATCCGCTTTGACAAATATTAATAATAGCACACCACCTAATTGCTCGCCACGTAGTAGTGTATAAGTCTCCTTTTTAAATTGATTCAATGTGTCCTTAAATTTTTTCTCCCAGAACAATCTAATTGATGGATCAATTGACATAATTTTGCTAGGTGTCAATTCAACAACTTCTTCAAGACCAATAGCAATTAAATCATAATCTGGATATTCTTCTTTTTCGGGAAATATAAATTTTGTTAAATCACCATCACACATTTGCGCATCGACATTATATGTACCAGTATAAATCAACAGCTCCTTTTGTGAAGTAAATTCAGAAGATCTCTTATTCAGACCTTGTAAAACAAAATCATGAATTGGATCAACCAATTCGACTTGTAATTCTTTATCTTTACGACCCAATAGTCTATCAAATTGAGTCTGTCTGCCCGAAGCATTACCCAAAGAAGAATAACCAGCAGTGCCTGCAACGTATTTTTTAGATTGTTCAGCGACCTTACCCACAATACCACCAGTCTTATTTTTTGTTTTGAAGGAATGATTATAACTATTTGCTAATCTACCTAATGCAACACCGTCATTAAACCATAAGGATGCATGTTTAGACCAAAACTCACTATGAGAGACTTTAATATCAAGAACATTGAATAATAAATCCAACACCTCCTCACTTATTTTCATTTGAATATGATTAGCCCTATCATTTGAATCTAAGGTGTTAATTATCATTGCTCCAACTTGTCTAAATAGTAACCTCCAAGAAACAAAATCAAAACAAAATGCATCATAAGTTTCAATTGATTCTCTTAAATCTGTTAGCAAAGACGTAATATAATAGTCACTATTACGAAATCTTCCCATGGCACCACCTGTATCAATTTTTGTGTAAGCAACACCTAAATCACTTGAATCTAACCACTTAATTGCTTCAAAATATCGTTTACTTAATTCCGGTTGAGTTCCTTTACTGCTCAAAGCATCGATAACATGAATTGAACCATATTGGTTTGCCAATGTTTCAAAAAACCTGGTAAACGCATGTTTGGAAGCATCCAAAGATCTTGGAAACTCTATTTTAGTACTCAGTAAATGAGAATCTAGCTTCCAAAATAATGGAACATTACCACGTAATAAAACAAAACTCAATAATTGTTTTTTAGTATAAACGATAACCTCAGTTTCCACAAAATTGGCTACATTACCATCATCGTCTACGCATGCTGGCCCAAACAAAGCTCCAGTTTTACGGCAATCTTGTTTAGATATTAGTGTCATCAGGAAAGGTTCTTCATCAAGTTCGTTAATTGTAATAGATTGTGCAAAACCACGGATTAATGTAGTATAAAACTGACCTGAGTCAAATATTTTTCTTTCATCGTTGGACAAGCGGCATCTAAAATTTGTTAAATCATTAATTAAGTTTGAATTCCAAACAAACCTACCGGCATGATCTTCCTGCAGCGATTGTGTTGTTGTGTAAGAATAAGAAGGAATATTACGATCTTGCATGGATAATGCTAAATCTGTGTCCGGAGAATAATAGAACGTACCCGTAGCTAATAATTTGTTAATTGATGTAATTGATGACGAAGCTTCAGGTGTTTCTTCGGAATGTGGAGGATAAGCAATCTCACCCGTAAAACTTATAAATAAGGTAGAATTAAGTTGATAAACATTCTGATGGGGCATCAAAGTCCCCACTTCAGTACTTCCTGTTATAAAACCTGCATATGTAATACCTTTGAGAGCTATCAAACCAATGAAACCTTGGATCGTATTCGATACATCACGAAATGCATTGAGTGGTATACTTGCCTCGGAGACAAATTCGATGTAACATTTTGGTATAGAATTTTTGGTGGACAAAGGTTCTCGGAGTATAAGGGCATATTGAGAAGATAATATGGCAATTGTTTGCAGTTGTTCGTTGATAAACACTTTCATTGCTTGTGATGGTTAAATATAGTTAGTAAAGAAAGGTACCAAAAAAAGTAACAAGCCAAGCGAATCTATTGTTACTTTTTCCATCATAAACCTAACTTTTACGAAAAATAAACAGAAGTTGGCAATGAATGACTTTGAACAATTATGTCTTGCTTGTAGAAAAGGAGATTATGAATTAGTAGAAAAATACATTACTTTTGGTGTTGATACAAATCAAAAGGACGAATGGGATTATTCCCCACTAGTTCTTGCATCCATCTGCGGACATGAAGATGTTGTGAAATTATTATTAGAAACTGGAAGCATCGTTGATAGAGATTCATTTGATGGTGCCCGTGCCGTTTATGGTGCCCTTACGGATTCTATTAGGAATATTTTAATCAGCTATGATATAAGTAAAGCTGTCGATCTCACTCAGCCATTTGCATCACACTTGTCGTCTCTTTTAACAAAACCGAAATTTGTTACAGCTGATATATTATTGAAGTGTGGCTCTTCAAGTTGGCAGGCTCATAAATTTATACTAAAATCTTTCTCCTCGTATTTCAAGTTTTTGTCTGGTCCAGATATAACGACTTTTGAACTTACGGAATTTAAAGAATCCTCATGGAAATTTCTTATCGAATACATCTATTTAACTCCAAATTTGGACCAAGAATTGATTGTAATGGATGATTTGAAATTACTTTCCGAAGAAGTTGATCGTCTAGATGTTATAAAAGCGGTCGAAGAAATTCGGGCACAAACATCAATTGCTGATCAATCAAAGACTAAAAATAAGATCCAGAGACAAACATACAACAAAGCACGTCAAGATTTGCGTGAGCTATTGTTGAAGCCATTAATTACAAAAACTTTGTCTCCGAGCTCTATCGAAATAAAATCATTGATTTCACCAACTTCAGCGGATGTGATCTTGAATATTGCATTGACTGAGGACCAAAATTATTATTATCCTGTTCATAGAGCCATGTTATGCCGTTCACCGTATTTTCAAACCTTATTTGATTCTTCTTTTTCAGATACATCAATTTACAATGATATAACTACTGATGATGATGTTATTAATATGTCACTGATTAAAGTAGAAGAAATTCCGATAATTCGAATTCCATGGGATCTGATAACTCCAGAATTAACAACGATAGTGTTATCCTTTCTTTATATTGATATACCCACTATTCGATCACAGATGCTATTACCTTCTATACAATTAGCAGACTTATTATTTTTAGATAGATTGAAATCGATGGCAACTGTATCATTGACGGCATTACAGTCATCTTTTGCAGCATACATTAAATCTGGCATTCACGTTCATGAAATTTTACGTGTTGCTTGGGATGCAAGAGCAGTAAGATTGGAGCATCACGCAGCATGGTTAATATCTCTTAACTTAGAATATTTTACCAGTGGTAAAGAACGAGAATTGTTAAAAAAAGATTTTGTTGAAAGTGCCAGTAGAATTACTGTTAGAGAAGAAATGGATAGTATTGAATTAGTTGATGATATTAGATGGTACTTGAGCAAAAAATATGTTTTGGATACAGAAGAAGGAACTTTAGATCCCTCCGGTAATGACACCACGAGAATGTATGATGAGGATTATGTTAATAGGCTAAATATGTATGAAACAGATACTGAAACATTAGACTTGTTGGTTTCTGAATGTGGTATAAATATGTTAAAATTGAAATAGTTTATTACGCAAAATTGTACAAGTAGTTATAGAGAAATATGATTAAAATTTATTAAAAAGAAGAAAAAATGTATAATACTAAGGTTAAAAGAGATGCTATGACCACAAAACCAAACAAAAATACCAAAGAGGAAAATAGATATAAATAATAGATCTTACCAAGCAAATTTTTCTTAAGCTTTCACAAACAAAGTGAAGTTTAAGTTTGTTTTGTTTTATTTGAAGAATCAAGGTCCCGAATATTCCTCACATTATTATCAAACTAAATACATTGATATCAAATATCTCTTCGTTAGTGAAAAAAACAGGGTATTAGAGCCTTTAAATTATGTCGAACTTCTATGATATTATTATTGCTGGCACAATGACTAAAATATTTGGGAAGCTGAAGCTACTGTTACCCTATGTTCAACTGAACTTGCTGTATATAGGTATTTTTGCTCGATTTCGGACGTCTTCGTAATCTTAGTCTCAGGTTCTATTGTTATAATTTTTTTCAGTATGGTAAAACTGTAAGGTTATTTTGGTAACTCAAAATACTAAGAATGGTGGTTGGCCAGAATGACTAGTACTACTACTGGATGTCTTAGGAGTATACTTGGCAAGGTGGAATACAATAATCGAACAAAAAAATAATGATTCTAGAACATCTCATACGTTCGAGTCCATATATAGTAAAAGTATCTATAAAATAATTAACTTATCTCTAACAGCAGAATTCAATGCACTAGTCAAAGCTTTCAAACCAGCTTCAGTAACATCTTCATCGATACCAATACCCCAAACCAAAATTTCACCTATCTTAACACCAATATAACCAACAGCTTTAGAATTTGAATCTTGACCTAAAGAATGCTCATTATAATGAATAACATCAAATGTAACACCAAATTGTTTAGTTAAAGCAGTTGATAATGCGGAAATTGGACCATTACCACTACCAGTCAATTCGAATTCGTTAGTTTTGGAGGTAATTAAAGCAATTATTGATCTCGTCTTTTTGCCTTGGTTTGAAAGAGTGTAATTTGAAAGGTTGAATATATTCAACAAATTGACAGACTCTTGATCGGATTCATCATATAGTAAGTATCTATCCTTGAATAGAGCAACAATTTCTGTAGTTTTCAACTCTCTACCTTTCCATTCGGTTTCTTTTTGAACCGATTTTGAGAAATCAATCTGTAAACCACGAGGCAAATCCAATTCCAAATTACGTAAGATAATCCAAGATGCACCACCTTTACCAGACTGAGAATTAACTCTAATGATTGCTTCGTAGGTACGACCAATATCTTGAGGGTCTAATGGTAAATAAGGCATTTTCCAAGTCAAATCTCCTGTTTGCTTAACTTGTTCATCATATTTTTTAAAACCTTTTTTGATTGCATCTTGATGGGAGCCAGAGAATGCACAAACAACCAATTGGCCACCATAAGGTGCTCTTGGGTGAACTGGAATTTTATTACATTTTTCAACAATTTCAATAACTGAACTCATCTCTGAAAAATCTAACTTTGGATTAATACCTTGAGTATATAAATTTAAGGCTAAAGTGACTAAATCAACATTACCAGTTCTTTCACCATTACCAAACAAACAACCTTCCACACGATCAGCACCCGCCATTTGTGCTAACTCGGCAGCTGCAACTGCACAACCACGATCATTATGTGGATGTAGAGATATGCAAACGGTTTCACGATCAGTTATATTGCGAGAAAAAAATTCAATTTGATCAGCATAAACATTTGGAGTTGACATTTCTACAGTTGCTGGTAGATTAAAAATAATTGGATTCTCAGCATTTGGTTCCCAAGCATTTTTAACAGATTCACAAATCTCCAATGCAAATTTTGGCGAAGTATCAGAAAAAGTTTCTGGAGAGAATTCAAATGACCAGTAGGTCGAAGCCATTTTTGGATCATCTTTAGTTAAGGATCTAACCAATTTTGCACATTCCGTTGCTAGCTTAACTGACTCTTCTTGTGAAATTCCAAAAATAATATTCCTAAAACAGTCAGATGTGGCTAAATAGATATGAACGGTTGCTCTTTTGGCGCCTTTTAAAGCTTCCACAGTACGTTTGATTAAGTCAGGTCTACACGGTGATAAAACTTGAATTGAGACATCATCAGGTGCGTTTTCAACACAATATCTAGTAAAATCAAAATCGGTTTGTGAAGCGGATGGGAAGGCAACTTCAATTTCTTTGAAACCAATTTCAACTAATTTTTGGAAGTAAAGCTTTTTCTCTGGGATACTCATTGGATCCGGTAGAGATTGATTACCATCTCTCAAATCTGTAGATAACCACCGTGGAGTAGCAATCAGAGTTTTAGATGGCCATTGACGATCTTGTAATTCAAGATGCGAATTAAACGGTTTATATTTAACAGATGGGTCTTTAAGCATAGGCATAATGATTTTTGATTAATCTGATTTGATGGATAGAGAAGAAAAAAAACATAAGCAATTGGAGGAAAACTACAGAATTTAAAGAAAAGTGGAGGAAAACTGAAAAAATATATATCATTTAAGATGTTATAGTGGGGAAGCGATGATAAAAAAAACTTATCGAGGAAAATAAAGAAAAATCAGTCATCAATTTTTCACTTTGATTTGGGAATACTTTTTGATAGTTTATTTTTAATGAGTCAGACATCTTTTAAATTGTTATGGTTGTAGTTAAGACTGAATTTTTAGGAGGTTTGGATGTCATTTTTGGAGGTGTTAAGAATGCTAAATGTAAAATTGATATAGAAGATGCTACAATTAAAGATTTATTAAAACACATTACAGATAATTTACTTGTGAATGAAAAAGATTTTGATGTCTTTATACAGGAAGATAGCGTCAGACCTGGGATATTGGTTTTAATCAATGATACCGATTGGGAACTAGAAGGAGAGGATGAATATGTTTTAGAAGATGGTGATTTGATTACATTTACATCAACATTACACGGAGGTTAAAAAAATATATTTATTTATTTCATATATAAAGTACACTAACTACTTATTTTCAGATAACTGTTGGTTCATTTTTTCTAATAACTCTTCACTAATCCATTTATAATCATTTTTTAGTTTAATAATTTTAACACGACATATTCTTACTTGCACAACGTCTATATCAGAACGTGGGTATCCATCTGGAGAAACAAGTGGCGTATCCATATCAAAATGTAGATTTGACTGAAGGTGATTGAAGAGTATATTTAAATCATTATCGATCTGGGCCCTGCAAGCTGATAGCTCTTGGAACGTAAGGTTATGTAATTGTTCACGTGAATTGATTATAGTGTTGAATTTAAGTGGTGGTAGACTGTTAGTTAGAGACATTTTTATTTGATGAAAGGATTATCCCTAGGGAAAGAGATTTAGAAAAGTGTAAATTATGAGGAATGCGACTTTTTCAGTCGATTGATTAGCTCTGTCTTTATTAAAGATCGCTTTATACAATTTAACTTATTACTTTATATTAGATAATACTATACTATTTAACATTAATTTAACTCAATTTAATTTATTATTTAATTTAGTTTAATTCAATATTTAGGAAACTAGTTTTTTTTTTTGTTTTTCAAACCTTTGTGAGTCTCAGGTAACCATGAAGAATAATCAGTTGTGGCTGCCTTTGCAGATTCTTTATATTCCTTTTTAGAAACCTTCTTCTTTTCAGCAGGTAACAAATTTGCTGGCAAGACACTAGATAAATAGGTGGCACCAAAAGCGTTGAATAATAAATATAAAACACCAACAATTGAACCACCTAAAACCAATTCACTGAAAAGTAATTTTGGGTTGAAAATGGATATTTTTGGGTCCGAAACATAGACCAATTTATTTTCGGAACCTAAGACCATGAATTGGTCTTCGTAATAAATATAGATTGCTGGAACCAGTAAGAAGTTACCTGTTTGCATGTTAATACCGACTTTTTCAGAGAATCTGACGGTTTGGTTATTACCGACATTGATTGGACCAATTTGAGATGCTGTAATATTTGCAGCAACAACACCGGAAATTGGATCAAGTAATTGACCACCAACACCAACAATTGAGACATCGGATGGCTCAAGCGATCTAAAATCGTAAAATAATTCAATGGTTTCACCATTATATAATTCATCGATGACTGAATCATGTTCTTTGAAAGCTATGTTATATTCAATTTGAAAATTGAATGGTTTTTCAGGGGTTGGAACAAAGTTTGGATCAAAGACAATATCTTGTGGTTGCTTTTCAGTATCGACAGCAACAGGTGCTTCTTCAGCTGAAACAGAGAAAGCCAATGAAATAACCGAAATTGCAGATAAAAGAGAGAATTTCATGACGAGTGTTGTTTATGTATAATGTGAAGTACACTGGCTAGACAAAGTAGACAGACAAATTTATAAAAGATATTTCAGATCATTAGCTAAAGACGTCGAGAATCGAAATTCGAAATTCGAGATTATCGATTTTCTTTCTGAAAAAATACGGTTTTCCTCAATAAATACGTGTCACTATGTTTTCTCAACTGGTATCAATTGAATGCAGGACCGTAGAAAATCAAGATAATTGAATTATTGTTTTAGCAATACGATATTACCAAATCTAGACATCTATATTATGTACTAAAACAGACTGTTCTAGGGTGAAAATGCCAATGCTTAGTATTATATATGTGGATGTCCCAAATAGGCAATGGATACCCACCAGCAACATAAATCTCACGTTTTTCACTAGATGGCTAGTTGAGTTTTTACCATCTTGAATTAACTCTACATTACTTGACAATAAACTTTGCATTATACGTGCTGTTTTGATTAGTTCTATAAAGTCTGATACCTTTCCCACTTTATATGCTGATGTATTTTCTCTATCATTTGCTTGCTCTTTCTTAATTTTTATTTATTTTAATTTTTTTTTTTTCTTTGAATTAATTTTATATCATTATACACTCATTGACTTAATACTAGTTTATTAATAACAAACAAAACCTGAACCTTTTTTGATACCACCCAATTTTTTTGAGTCTAACTCTAGTCATTCCTTATATTTAATACGTTTTAAACAAACTACACTACAATTCTAACTACAGTCCTTCTTTCATACTTTCTTTAAAATTACCAACTTTTATTCATTCATTTATTAAAAATTAAAATTTACGATTATCACAAAAAATGATTCAACAATTACTTATCTTATTTTCACTGCTAACTACACTGTTTGCATTGCCAATTGAAAAGCGTGCGGTTGCTTTTGTCACTGGCGAGGCAGTTACAGCTTATTCAACAACCGTTGTTGCTCCTGCTCATCAGTATAAAACAGTCACAACCGAAGTCAATGGTGTGTATGGTACCTATTTACAAGAAATTTATACTTCTGAATTACCAGCACAGACTTTAATTATTACCACAACTTACTTATCTACCGTTACTAATAACGGTAGAGTTGAAGTTATTACTTCTACGGCTGAATTGACAACTACATCGTCTGCGACCGAAGTTTCTAGCTCTAAATCCAATGGCACTGTTGAATCGAGTTCATCATCTAGTTTGATCACTTCTTCATCTTCTGTTTATTCTTCAACTTCTGCTACAACTGAATCGAGTGTTCTATCATCATCGCCATCCCCTTCTCCATCTCCAGTTCCCTCTTCAACTACACAAACTTCTTCAGCTGAAATTTCATCAACTTCTGAATCATCCAGTGTTGAGTCAACAATTTCCTCGGTTTCATCATCTTCAATCTCTTCATCTTCTTCATCTTCTCCTTCGTCCTACTTATCATCTTCTTTTTCATCATCAACTTCGTCATCATCTACATCATTATCATCATCATCTTCTTCTTCTTCTTCTTCTTCTTCTTCTTCTTCTTCATCTTCATCTTCATCGTCTCCATCACCTTCACCTTCATCTTCTTTTTCACCTTCTTTGTCCTTATTGTCCTCCTCATCATCCTTATCATCTTCATCTTCATCTTCATCAGTTACACCGACCATCACAACTTCACCAACTTCATCATCTTCTGCGAGCTACACAGCTTATGAAACTGATGCTGTCGATGGTACCTGTTATGTTTATTATGCCGAAGATGATTTAACTGCTTCTTATTCGGATGATGAACCATATACAACTATAACGATTACAAGTGTCGTCGCTACTGTTACTTTGAGTAAAAATTAAATAAATTTTTGTTTTTTCTTTTTATTATTTCTTTGTACGTTCTATTATTTTATTTGTTAATTATATTTTTTTTTTATTTGTGATTTATCTGTTATCTGATATAATTACAGTTTGATTAGTTTTATAACTAAGTCTCTTTAATACATTATTTCCATCTGGTTTTCAATTCAATTCTAATCATAATTAGTCTACCGACCGCGTAACGCGTTTTATGTTTTTATTTTTTTAATTTTCTTTTGTTTGTTTTGATTTTGAATTGTGCTACTCGTCACAATTGTTTGTTTCTTCATTTTAAATAGCCACTTTGAATTCAATAAATAAGTAAACGAATATGTCTGAACTAGCCCAATCAGAACAAGATTATGATGGTGTTGAGTTGGTTGCTGAATTTGCTGAAATAAGTGTGGCCACAGTTGGCCATGTTAACAACAATGATACACTACAAGAATCAACTTCATTGACGGAAAACAATCTATTTGAATTCACCAACAAAAGTTCTACAACTGCTAATGAAACCGCATTGAGTAGAGATACATCAAAAACTTTTTCTTCTGATGTTACGGATTTACAAGATATGGACATTTTTGAAAAATTCAATGGATCATCAACAGATTTAGCTCAAAAAAATGATGATGCCGATCGATTAAATTCGTTTAGCTACGATTCAACAATAGGAACGAACTACTCGTTTAATGGTGATACCAATAATATTACAAATAATGAAGACTTTGAATTGAAAATTAATAAACAAAGAGATTTCAAGAACAATCCGGAATATAGAAAGATTTCAACGACAATTATACCAAGTTCAAGTAGATCAGTAAGTTTGAATTCGGTTAATAAATTAGATTTGTTACAAAAACAAATGGAGGAACTAAATAATAAACAAACTAAATTGGAGCGTGAAATTGCATATTTAGATACGCTTCTTCCAAATACGTTTAATGGTAGTGAACTATCACAATCCTTTGAGTTTAAAAAATTATCTTATGCAAAAGGCAAATTAAACGATAGATTGAAAAGTTGTAATAAGGATAGATATGAATTAGGTATTAAAATAAGCGCTGTTACAAGAAGCATTTATGGGGATGAAGGTGCCGATAAAGCTGCATTTTGGATTAGGAAAGTTTCAAAATAGTTTTAGTTTCTTATATTGTTCCTCTAGATATTCTATATATTTTTCTTTCATATTTTATATGTTTTACACGTTTCCTTTATCAAGTACATCACCATTTACTGAATATAAATTACTTTTCATCTTATGACCAATTCCATTATCATCAAAAACTGTACAACCATTTCTTCTTGCATTTGCTGGTGTATAAACATGTAAGCTTACCGAGTGGTCAGAAACCAATGGGTTAAAAATCTTGTGGTAACCAATTTCATCATTAATATATTCAACAGCATTCATTTTTAAACTTTTTTCTTCTATTTTGTTCAGCTTATCATTATATAATTCTTCGTTTAATTCGCCTTTTAAAATCTTCATTATACAATGAGAATTGGCATGATCATGTATACTTGAACCATTTTCCGGGTTCCAAACTAGTAGAAGTATATCCGCATCGGGTAATTCAACAATTAAGTTCCTGGTATATTTTGAACTGAAATTAACTAATGCAAATTTGGACCATTCGATTTCATTCGAATTATATGATTGTAATATGTTTTCAATATATGAATGTGATATATTTGAACTTGCTGTATCTGTCAAATATAATCTGAGCTTTTCAATTAATTCATCAAATTTCATTTATTGCAGTTATAAATTATACAGTAGATAAAGGAACGGAACAAAAATATCCATTAATTATTACTCATTTAATATAAATTGAAATGGTGATAAGAAAAATCAGAATTTAAAATTTAAATAAATTATTATTCTATATCACGTGATACGTGTATTGGTGCTATATTTCATAGACAAATATTAACCAACAACTTCATTGAAATATAAGATTTTTGTATATCAATTATCAATGTATTATATCTAATAATATGCAATCGATATAAATTCCTATTATGATAAATATATTTTACTTACCTGGACAAAGGACAATTTTAACCCTTTTAAAAAACAATTTGATTTTTAGCACGACGGTTCAGGTTCAAAAATAAATTTTTGACTTTTTCAAACTAACATTTAACTTTAATTGCTTAACTCTTTCTTCTCCGTTTCCTTGTTTTAATTCAGATTAAACAAAAATTAAATATAAACACATAATATTTCGATACAATGAATAATAATTTAGCTGAATTACTATTAATTGTATGTATATTGTAATATAATGCATAATATTTAGTTTCATTTAATTTAATTTTTTTTTTTTTTTTCAAATTCAAATGATGACATTTAATTGATGCTTGAAAACATACTCTTTCTTTCCGATTGAGTCCCATGAGGGCAACATCTTATGACTACAACGGTATCTGATATAAATTTGAAAAAAAAAAAAAAAAGTTTTATTATTTGAACATTAAAATATATGATATTATGTTTTTTTTTAATCAAAGAGTAATACTAACATTTAATCGAAAAAAATGTCTTCTTTCCTTTAAATGCAGTAAATGTCTAAAAAGTTCGTCAATAATAGTAAATATTCCAGGCCAGTTCCAATTGATTTAATTAATTTCAATCAAATTTATTATAATCCAATAAAATTATGTAAAGATTTTTTCAGTAAAAAAAAGATAATTGTTTTATTTGATTTCGATGACTATTGTTTTAAAGTTTTAAACAATGATGAAATGAATTTCTTATGGAATAATGGATTTTATGGTAAAGGTATACTTTCCAGATCTGAACCAACTTGGTATATCAGAGCTAAAAAGAGAATTTTAGGTATTGAAAGTAATGAACTATACAGTGAAGAAGTCATTAAATATAGAAGATTATTAAGAGAGGAATGGAAATTTGAAAGAAAGAAAGTTTTAGAGTATGAAAAAAATTTAAAATTAAATGGATTAATTAATGATAATAATGAATTAATAAAACTGGAATTAGCCAAAGAAAAGCTAAATAAACTAAAAGAAAATATTAATAAAGCAAAACCAGCTTCATTGAAAAATGCTGAAGATTCAATCGATTTGAAAATTTTAAGAGTTGAAGATACTGAATTATTAATTGATAGTACAACTGTACAAAATATTGAATACTTGGAGTTAACACCATTTGAAGTTTTGTTTCTTATTGATATCGACGTTGTTAAAGTTGAGAATTTTAGTTTGATTACCTTATTTAAAGAATTATGTCAAAATTTTGGTGACATTAAGCCAGATAATTGGTTTATATTACAATATTTAGTTTATTATCATTATAAATCTCTAGGTTGGTGTGTTAAATCGGGTCTAAAATTTTCATCAGATTTCCTATTATATCAAAGAGGTCCGCCATTTAATCATGCAGAATTTGCAATTTCAATTATTAATAATGATTCGATGGATCTCAAAGATTTGACATATTACTCATCAATTTTTAGAGTTGTTTCTGCTGTTAAAAAATCATTGATTTTATGCTTTGTTAGTTTACCAACACCTGAGGCATTTGACGAAATTTGGTTAAATTTAAAAAATGAAAATGATCTAATTAGTTTATTGAATTTATACACAATTGAAGAAATCAATTACAAAAGGTGGATACCAAGCAGAACCAGAATGTAATCTAATTTATAATTATTTGTAATTAATAAATATACACATTTATATACGCCTACTCACTATCTATCTATTATATAAGCCCATTGAAGGCATTATTAACCCATTGACAATCTCTAACTTCAACACCATCCTTTCTCTCGGATTTACTTATACAAACAAAGTTGCTTTTATCTGGTAAAACACATTTCAATTGTGAATCTGGGAATGGGCATGGACAATCGAGCGGTTTGTCCACACAATGGAAAGTTGCTGGGCACAAATACTTATTACAATCGTTATTCAACTGTTCCGATTGATAATCAAATTGTTTTTGTTGCGGTTGTTGTTGTTGAAATTGATTAAATTGATCGAAAAAAAAAGCGTTTGTTAACGGTATCAATAATATCAATGAAAAAATCATATTTTTTTAATGTTTAATTGCTTAACCTCTTAATTATGAACCAACCAACTCAAAACTGGTAAGGAAAATAAAAAAGAATCATGTTGTAAATTTTCCAAATTTTTTAACACGTATGCGAGTTAGTTCTTTCCCCTTCAAAATTTTAATGTAGCAAGTCTTTCTTCTAATACTCTAAATAGATTTTATTTAAGCGTTTATAAGTAATTGATCATGTCAAGTAAAGAAGCGGATACAGCTAAAAAACCTTTTGAACCGCCATCCTGGATTGCAAATTATAATATTACTTCCGGATGTATGTGGTCGTTCATTTTGGTCAAAACCATTGCTTCGGGTATTTGGTTTGGTCAACCAGAATTATTCTATTCAACTTCAACTTGGATTACTATCATTCAATGTGGTGCAATTGTTGAAATATATAATTCATTAGTTGGCAATGTTAAATCCCCAGTTATGACCACAATAATGCAAGTTGCTTCTAGATTATTGTTAGTTGTAGGTATTTTCCAAGTTTTACCATATTCACCAGGAAATTTTAACTGGTCGTATATTACTTTGAGTATCGCATGGTCTGTTACTGAAATAATTAGATACTATTATTATGCTGCTAATATACTAAGTAAAGGTAATCCACCGGTTTTATTAACCTGGTTAAGATATAATAGTTTTATTATTCTATATCCAATGGGAATCAGCAGTGAATGCTACATTATTTTCCTTTCTTTGGAAGAGGCATTTTACAGTGTTGGTAAATGGTACATGATATTCTTGATGTTATGCCTTGCCGCATATATTCCAGGTAGTTTTGTCCTTTACACTTATATGATGAAACAAAGAAAGAAGGTTATGAGAAAACTCGCTGGTGAAAACGTGAAAGTCTCAAAAAAAGAGTAGAAGTGAAAATGAAAATGAAAATGAAAACGAGGAATTTTCGAAAACTTTTTACTTTTCCAGAAATAACATAAGTAGTTTTATATAAAACGTAATAAACATACAGTTCATCATGTTCAAGTCAATAATAAGAGCAAGACAGTTCTCAACTACAGGGTTTCTTAAAAACAGTTCAGTTGCAGCAGCTACTGCAAACTCTACCTCCGCTTCTAACATAGCCAAATCCCTTGATTTATCCCCACTCAAGTTCGAACAGAATTTATATGCAACAGTCAATATTCACAATAGACCATATTTAATTACAGAAGGTGACGAGGTAATCTTACCATTTAGAATGAAACAAGCGGAAGTTGGTGATATCATAGAATTCGATAATGTAACCACGCTTGGTTCAAGAAACTATACTTTACACAAAGATGACGGTTCAATTGATCAGTTTGTTTCAATCAAAGGCGTCGTTTTAGAGAAAACTAAGAAGCCTATGGTTGTGAAAGAAGTTACAAAGAGAAGAAATAGACATACCAAGCACACAAATATCAAGCATGATTTAACTATGGTTAGAATCTCTGAATTGAAGTTAAAAAATTAGCCAATTCTGTATTAGTCTTACTTTTATAATTTTGTTTCTGTTTACCTGTAAATATAATATATTTAAATCAAATAAAACTTAATTAAGCTAAACTAAAATTAACTTTGTAAATAAAATGTAAAAAATTCAAATATGGTAAGTCAAAAGAGATATATTTTTTTTCTTAATGATCAACATTCATTTCATCATACTTTATTAACGACAGTTTGCAAGATTTTCAACTTTTCGGCCTATATAGTTTTCATATCATCATATGCCTCCTAAAAAAACAAAAAAGATCAATAAAGATCATGATATACCAACTTTCTTATACGACCGATTTCCATTAGAAATAACAACACAATCATTAAGACAGAATTCTGATTCGCCTTACTCATCAATTATGCCAAGTGCACGTAAACCTTCAGACTCTTCAACTACGTCAGCAACATCAATAGGTAAGAAGAAGAGGCTAACGGTGGATACTTCAATGGAAAGTATTACAAAGGAGCATGCTTCCCCTGAGACTGTACCTGTGCCTGTGCATGTCTCTGGTTCTGTTCCTGGTTCTAATTCTGGTTCTGGTCCCACACCTGTTGCTGTTCCAATTACTGTAACCACTGATCCTGAAAGTGCAACCATAAAAAATGTTCAGAATCCATCTTCAACTTCACCATTGAATATAAACAATAGCAATAATAATAAAACTAATAATAATAATAATAATAATACTATTACTAATACTAATGATAATAAGGTTAAGAGAAAATCAAAATTAATGAAAACAAGAAGGAAGGTCAGTAATGTTAGTCCCCTTTATGGTGAAGTTAGCAATAAAATGAACTCAATATTTGGTATTGGTAATGTTGGTAACGACGATGATGATGATGGATTATTTGATCAATTCGTTTTCGAAAATAAAAATATTCAGGCTTCATCTCCTATTACTTCTACATCAAATACTATCAGTAATACAGATTTACAATTTCACTCCGCTACATCTTCAAAATCAATTACTAAAAAAAACTCGTTACCAACACCGATTTTATCTGGTAAATCTGTGGAAGAATTAAGTCTTGATTTAATTCTGAAGTGGCTAAAATATCATGGATTTACAGAATACTGGATTAGTATTTTTAAAGATAATGATATTAAATATGAAAATTTTCTAAAACTGATAAATGAAAATGAATTTTCTAAATATTTTAATTCAAATGAACTAATTAAACAAAATGATCAAATTAACAGATTTATTATTTTATTAAGGAAAGATTTAGATCTGCAAAATGATTTATCTTTACAGCCATCAGTTTCAGCACCTTCTCCTCTATTACCTGCTGAAAAATTTGATAAATATTCTAACGACTCAGTTTCTTCTTTAAATAGGTCAAGTATGAGTAATAATAAATCAATCAGAAAGCATGTTAAATCAAATTCTTCTGAATCATCAATTGATTCATCAAATTACAAAAAACATGAACGTTCTTCTTCAAGAGGTTCGTTACACGAATCAGTTGGTGTGGCATCAAAGGGTATTTTCAAATTCTTCGGTAAAAGTAAAGTACCTGAATTATCATATAATAAAGATAATCAATCATTTTCGTATTATTCACCTGTTTCACCATCCAATTCAAATTTAAATTGTAATTTTAATTCAAATTCGATTTCAAATTCAGTTTCGATTTCAAACACTACCAATTCAAATCCAAACTCTGGGACAAATTCGAGCACAAGCTCTAGCTCAACCTCAAACTCGAACTCAACAAATTCAAAATATAAAAAATCGCCTTTTGAAGTTGATAAAAAACGATTAAGTACATTTTTAACTGATCATAATGGTGATAAGAAAAAGAAACCTTTCGATGATTTGAAAATTAAAAATAAAATTCAAACCTTTGAAAAATTAGGTCCGGTTGGTATCAAACCTTCTCCAACAGGTGTAACTATTCCGGTAATAACAACTTCAACTTTACATTCAAGAACCACACCAGCTCCTACTTTGAAAACTGCTGCCTCCTCAATAAATTTAAACTATTCTTCACATTCAAATAATTCATCGCTGTCTTCAATCAATACCCCAACAAATTCATTAAATTCAAGTTCTACCTTAATAACTCAAAAAAATGTTTATTCTGCTTTAAGTGTGGACAAAAAATTTCTTCCGAAAGTTAAACCAGATCCGGTAAATTTTATTTTTGTTACAAATAATAATCTTGATTATAAATTGATTAATATTTCTAACATTAAAGATTTATCATCTTTTAAAAAATCATTGATTGAAGCATTTTCATTATGTTCTGATGATTTCAAAATCTACTTAACTGATTTGAATCATGATATAAATGAACCGTTAACAACAGAATGCTTAGTGAAAATAATTGAAAATGATTTTTTTTGTTCCAATAGTCCATGTTTAAAGTTTTTCATATTTCAAGAAAAGCAAAGTCTTGAAATAAATTCATTACATACTACATCATCCTATACAAATTCAATTAATTCCGAAAATTCAATTGAAAAATTCTTGACTACTCCACAACATTTAATATCTGTTTCTCGAAAAGAACAAGTTGATTATCTGAATTTCAAAGAAAAGCTTGATACCTCTCCAAGAACGACGCCATCATTAACAAGAGCAAGATCGATTACGCATACATCCACGTCTTCATTGAATCCAACAACAAATTCAGCCAATACTGCAACGACAGCAACAACTGCTTCTAATAATACAGCTACTTCCATGAGTACTTCTTCCACCTCATCGTCATCTTCAAGTTTATCATCCACATTTCGTGTTATTAGAACTGATAAAATCGAAATTGATTTTGATAAACGTCGGGCAACGCCATTTACCAACCCAAGTGGTACAAACAATGTTTTAGTTTCTGGTTCTAATCAGTTGGTGCCTCAAAGAATACCACCTCCGCCACCCCCTATATCTTTTCCTTCTCCTCCTCCTGCAACTTTAGAACAAGAACAGCTAAATATTGGATTATCTAGAGGCTCTTTAATTAAGAGACGCATGAATTCAAATGCAAGGTCACTATCTATTTCGCGTAAATCAACTATCAGAAAGAAACCTGATCCATTTTCGGAGAAGAAAATTGTTTTTAATAATACCGAACTATCAGATTCAGATTCAAATTCAAGTGATAATAGCGATGATTCAGACTCGGATTTTGGCTTATTTGCAAAAGCACCCAAAAAAAAGGCGGCTGTTTTATCAACTTTAGCGTCTACCTCAACTGATAATGAAATTGAGAATGATCAAAATAGTATAATTAGATCTCAGTCAGAAGAAACAAATTCATATTATACGTCATCATCAAATTCTGTGTCAAGTTCCTTGGATATTAGGCCACCACCAGAAGTTTTATATAATAATCTTGAAATTTTTTTCCCTAAAGCTGATTTGGATAAATTAATTATTGATGAGGTTATTTACCCTCCGGTTTCACCGATTAAAGAAGATGAGGCTAAAACAAATTCACAATTACTTTTTAACTCACATGCGAACTCAAATGCGAATACAAATTCAAAATCCAACCAAGGCAAAATTCATAGAATGAAGAGTATTAGAACTGTTGCACAAGAGGCAAGCAAAAGAAATTCTTCGGTTAGAAAAATTAAAGGCGATAAAAGTGGTAGTTTATTACGTCGCAAAAGTACCAAAATGTGGGGACAAAAAGTTGTGGAGGTTACCTCTGAAAATTCTTTCAATAAGTTTAATAAATTACGTGGTAAAAACGGTGAATATAAAGAATTTGCTTGGATTAAGGGTGAATTAATTGGTATAGGCACATTTGGTAAAGTTTACGTTGCCTTGAATGTTACCACGGGTGATTTGATTGCAGTCAAACAAACCAGTATTAGCATCAAGTTTTTAAACAAGAGAGAAACTAAGGATATTGTAGATACGTTTAAGGCGGAAGTTGATTCTTTGAAAGATCTAGATCATATTAATATTGTTCAATATTTAGGTTTTGAAATTAAGAGTAATACTTATAGTATTTTCTTAGAATATGTTTCCGGTGGTTCTATCGGTCATTTACTGAGATCTTATGGTAAGTTTGACGAAAACCTTATTAAATTCTTAACAAGACAGGTGATAGAAGGTTTAAGTTACATTCATTCGAAAGGGATATTACATAGAGATTTGAAAGCTGATAATTTATTACTTGAGACTGATGGTGTCTGTAAAATTTCGGACTTTGGTATTAGCAAAAAGGCAAAAGACATATATTCAAATGAATCAGCCATGAGTTTTCAAGGTACCATTTTTTGGATGGCTCCTGAAGTTATTGATGGTGGTTCACATGGTGGTTATAGTGCAAAAGTTGATATCTGGTCATTGGGATGTGTTGTTTTGGAAATGTTTGCAGGTGAAAGACCTTGGCATGACTTTGCAGTTGCGGGTGCACTATTTAAACTTGGTAATAAGGTTACTCCTCCAATACCAAAAGAAGTTGAAAATGATATGAGTGACAGTGGTAAAGATTTCTTGAAAAAATGTTTTGAAATCGAGCCTGATAAAAGACCTACGGCTGTTGAATTACTTCAAGATATATTTTGCCAAAAAGTTAAGGAATTTAGTTTTGCAAACACAGATTTGTCAAAGAAAATGAAATACGATGATAAACAAGAGGAAAAGAAGTTGAAGCTGAAATTGTTGAACTAAATTTATATTATTATTTTTCCTGGCAGTGCGAACTTTTGTTTGAAAAAATTATGGAAAAAAATTTTTGTACAATATTTTTTTTTTGTCTCTTTAATAAATTTATTTGATAGGGTTAAGTTATCAAACAATACAATGGCTAAAAAAGTAAAGAAAATTTCTAGAGATGATAAAAAGCATCTTCATCAAAAGTTTGGAGAAGAATTAAAGGAATTAAAAGATCGTATTGAATCATGGAATCCAATTGAAAATAAGAAAATTAACAATTTTTCAGAATTACCTATCACTAAAAGTACAATTAAAGCACTTGAAGAATCAGGCTTTATAAATGTAACTGAAATTCAAAAACAAGCAATTCCTGAATGTCTGAAAGGTAGTGATATACTGGGCGCAGCTAAAACAGGTTCCGGTAAAACATTGGCGTTTTTAATTCCAGTTGTTGAAAGACTTATCCATGAATCATGGAATGAAATGGACGGTCTTGGTGCGTTAATTATTTCTCCGACTCGTGAATTATCTATTCAAATTTATGAGGTTCTACTAAAGGTTGGTAAATATTCTTCTTTATCTGCAGGTTTGGTCATCGGTGGTAAAGATTATCAGTTTGAAAAAGAGCGTATCGGCAGAGTTAATATTTTAATCGGTACTCCAGGTAGATTATTACAACATATGGATGAATCTGCAACTTTAAAAACAGAAAATTTACAAATTTTGGTTTTGGATGAAGCGGATAGAATTTTAGATATGGGTTTCAAGAAAACCATCGACTCAATTTTAGATAATTTACCAACAAGTAGACAAACAATGCTATTTTCTGCAACACAGACAAAATCAGTCTCAGATTTAGCAAGATTATCGTTATTAAACCCAAAGTATATCAATTCTTCGAGTGATCAAAAGTCAAGCACTCCCGAAAGTTTAGAGCAAAGTTATGTTGTTACACCATTATTTGATAAACTTAATATACTCTGGAGTTTTATTAAAGCACATCTAGAGAGTAAAATATTGGTGTTTGCATCAAGTTCAAAACAGGTTCATTTCATTTACGAGTGTTTTAGAAAATTACAACCAGGTATTCCATTGATGAAATTACACGGTAGACAAAAACAAAAAGCAAGACTAGAGACTACCGTTAAATTTACTCAATCGAAGAATTGTTGTCTATTTGCTACTGATGTAGTGGCGAGGGGTCTAGATTTCCCTGCTATTGACTGGGTTATTCAACTTGATTGTCCAGAAGACGTCTCTACCTATATTCATAGAGTTGGAAGATCTGCTAGATTTGGTAGGGTGGGTAAATCCATGTTAATATTAACACCAACTGAAGAACAGCCTTTTTTGAAGCTACTTGAAGCCAAAAAGATAGAGCCAAAACGATTAAACATCAAAGGTTCAAAAAAGAAAAATATTCAAAATCAATTACAATCACTATGTTTTAAGAGCCCTGAGTTAAAATATTTGGGGCAAAAAGCATTTATTTCTTATTGTAAATCTGTATTTATTCAAAAAAATAAAGAAGTTTTTAATTTGGACGAATTACCATTGGATAAATTTGCCACATCATATGGTTTACCGGGTATGCCAAAAATCAAATTACAATCCAAAAAGACTTTGACTGACGAAGATTTGTTAAAATTTAAAGAAAAAAAGAACGCATCTAGAAAATTGAAACAGCTAGAAAACGCTAATGAAGATGGTGAAATTGAACAGGATAAAAGAGTTAGGACTAAATATGATAAAATGTTTGAAAGAACAAATCAAGATGTTTTATCTGAACATTACAACAAGATAAATGGTATAACAAACGGAAAAGATGATGATGACGACGACGATGATGACGAGTTTTTAACAGTTAAACGCCAGGATAATGAAATTTTAACGGAGGACTTGCCTGATTTGGCGATCAATACCTCAAAACGTGCTATGAAGCAGGCTTTATCTAAAAGATTAACTGCAAAGAAGGGTGAAAAGGGTACTAAAATAGTGTTTGATGATGATGGTGAGTCACATCCTGTTTATGAACTAGATGACGAAGAGGCTTTCTTAAAGGAGGGCCCAGCCGATGAATTAAAGAAGGAGTTTTTAATCAATGAACAGGAAATAATGTCCAAAGAAGATGGTGTTGATAAAGATGTTGCCAAGGAAAAAAGAGATGAAAAGAAAAGAAAACGTAAAGAATTGGAAAGATTGGCGTTACAAGGAAGTGGTCATGGTGATAACGACGGTCCTACCATTGCATCCCTTGTTAGTGATAATGCTGAAGATGGCGAGGAAGATATTGATTTGGATAGAGATTTACAATCCTCGAGTGATGATGAGGATGAAGAGCCTGATAGTAAAAGACAAAAGAAATGGTTCGAATCTGATAATTACAAGAATAGAGATAAAAAAGCTTCTGATGGTATTATTGAAATTGAACAACCTGAGACAATTGATGATTTGGAAGCATTGACCGAAAGATTATTAAATGAATAATTTTTATTAATATAAATACTCTTTTTATTTGTTTAGAGGAGAAAACCAAACCAAATTAAAAATTTAAAAAAAAAATTTAACTTTTGAAGCTACCGTAGAACGTTTGTAAATTTGTATGTAAGAAACATCTATCATTTTTAAACCAGCGTACTATAGCCTGGAAACGAATAAAGGTTTTTCTTTCTGGCTAAATATTTCTTAATTTCATCTGCAATCCAAACGGTACTACTAATTGCAATCAAATAGATTAAATCACCGAATGATAAAGCTTCTGTTTGGAAAATTTCTTGGAAAAATGGAACATAAATAGCACATAACTGTCCCAAAATTGAACCACCGACAGCGTAGTTAAACATAGTATTTGTTATTCCCAGTTCAAATGTTGATTTTGTAGTCGATCTACAGGCTAAAGCATTAAACATATCAAATAAAACGAAACAAGTGAAAGTCATGGTAGTATCTCTTCGTGTCACCGAATCACCCATTTCGCGAACATAAACAAACATGGTACCTATAATAACAAACACTGCAGCTTGCAAAACCCTTTTAATAACATTAAAAGTCAAAACATTATCATCACGTGCACGAGGTGGTTTATTCATAATTTCCTGATCAACAGGTTCAACCCCAAGAGATTGAGCTGGTGGACCATCCATGATAATATTAATCCATAAAATTTGCATGGCGTTTAATGGATTTGGCAAGTTAAATAATGTAGCAAGAGCAATCAATGATAAAGCTGCAACTGACGTGGAAAGTTGAAACGTCAAAAAATTTTGAATGTTGTTGAAAATACCTTTTCCTTCCTTAATGGCGTGTAAAATTGTACTAAAATCATCGTCGGTTAAAACCATATCTGCTGCTTCTTTCGCAACATCCGTACCATTCATACCCATAGCAATACCAATATCTGCCAACTTTAATGCTGGAGCATCGTTAACACCATCACCAGTCATTGCAACGATGTCGCCTCTCATTTGCAATGCTCTAACAATTTTTAACTTGTGTTCTGGAGATGTTCTTGCAAAGACAGAAACATATTGAATGGCATCTGAAAGCTCTTGTTCACTCATATTATCTAGTTTATCACCAGATAATATGGAAGTTTCACGATCAGCAATTGGCATACCAATCTTCTCTGCGATATGTAAAGCAGTAGTTTCTGAATCACCTGTAATCATAATAACATGAACTCCGCCTCTCATTAATGAATTAATTGAGCTTTTGACTTGCGGTCTTGGTGGATCATTCATACCCATTAGTCCACAGAATGTTAAATTAGTTGGCTCGGTATCAAAAGTCTTATTTGACTTCGCAAATGATAAAACTCTTAAACCATCACTGGCTAAAGTGTCTGCCATTTCAGAAATTTTTTTAGAAATTTGGGGGGTCAGTTTTTCAACTACTCCATTTGAAGTATAATAAGTCTTAGACATATTCAGAATTCTTTCAACGGCACCTTTAATAAATGATTCGGAATTTGAACCATCACCAGAGTGGCAAGTAATAGCCATATACTTTCTAGAAGATGAAAATGGCAATTCATTCACTCTATGAACAGTATCTCTGATATCGTATAATCCAAAAAATTTCAGAGATTCCACGATGGCAATATCAGTTGGATTACCTTGAAATTTTTCCTTTTCAACAGAATATTTTGCATTATTACATAAGCAACCTGTATTCAGTAGCAGTTTAATATCTTTGGTGACTTCTTTAGTGTAGTGATGGTTATTATCAACCAATAAAGTATTGGCATCCATATCAACCGTCCAAATTTTATTAACAGTCATATGATTTTGGGTCAACGTACCAGTTTTATCAGAACAGATAACATTGACAGAGCCCAAAGTTTCAACAGAAGGTAATCTTTTCACAATTGCTTTTTGCTTGGCCATTCTTAAAACACCCAACGCAAGTGTGACTGTAACAATAATCGGCAAACCTTCTGGAATGGCGGCAACCGCTAAAGAAACAGAAACTTGAAAAACGTCCAACCATGATCTACCTTGAAACAAACCAATTAAACCAATGAACCCAATAACAGCAAAACTGAATACCGATAACTGACCACCTAATTTATCCATTGCATTTTGTAATGGTGTTTTTGGTTTTTCTATATTTGACATCATATCAAAAACACTACCAAATGCCGTATTACGAGATGTTGCAATAACGATACCAGAACCGTGACCTTCTCTAACTAAAGTACCCATAAATGCAATATTTGATCTTTCGTTAACTGCAGAATTACTACTGGAAACTGCATCCGTAGATTTTTTTGCTGGTTTAGCTTCACCGGTTAAATTACTTTCGTCAATAGTTAAGTGCACTGTATCTGTTAACCTTGTATCTGCTGGAATTCTATCTCCCACGGAGAAATGAATTAAATCACCAGGAACTAAATGTGCCGCTAAAACGGTTTCAGTTGCATTGTTTCTTGTCAAATGTGCCATTTCTGGAACCAATTTATTCAAAGCCTCGAGAGATTTTTCAGATCTATATTCTTGAACAAAACCTACAGTAACAACGATTACAATAGCAGCGGTAATGGAAACTGCATCATCGATATTACCCATCAGAAATGATATGGCCGCTGAGCCAATTAACAACATAATCATTGGATCCGAATAAAAAGTGGAAAGAAATTTCATCAATAGTGATTCATCATCCTCTGTATCAAGTTCATTGGTACCATATTTTTTTCTTCGATATATAATATCTTGTTGGTTGCCAAGACCACTATTCAAGTTTGTATCTAATTCACTGATTGTCTCTTCCACTGTTTTAGTGCAATATTTAGAAGATAATGACTGTTTCATTTTTTGAGTCGAAGATTCCGAAGTCAATATTTCTGCTGCTTCATCCTTTTCTGTAAAATCTGTCATCGTCTTTGATAACTTGGATGTCATTCCTCCACTTTGAATATTTGTATAGTACGGGTTATCAGAAGCCATATTAGAGGTGATATCAAGGGTAGCTATTCCTTTTATGAATGTCTCTGTTGAACATAAAAGAGCTGTTAAATTGGCCCTTTGGTGAGAAGTAGGAGGATCAATTTTTTCAGAAATGAAACACGCGTTCTCATTAGGGCAAGTGGAACTGATGAGTCTCCTTGGGGTTTAAGTCTGCCTGGTAGGGCACAATATAGTTGAAGAAAAGGATAGCATAGAACAGCGGTTCAACTTATATTATATAGAGCGATTTCTTTGCTAGAAAGGCTTACTGGATATTGGTTTTTTTTTAAATTTTAGGTGGGTTGAAATATTACGTTAACATTATCTTATTTATCATTACAAAAAAAAACTAAAATACATTAATTATTAAATTATGCCGCTCACAATATTACCTATGGGTCTTTGGTTCTCTTTACTTTCTATGTCCTTCAAATTCTGATTCTCATCGTTTAGGTTGTTGCTACGACGATTACTAACCATGTTTCTAACGTTACTGGAACTCCTCATGGCCTTCAGAATGGAGTCCTTGTTTCTTACAGACCTTTTCAGTTCTTCAATTTCCTCTTCTTGTTGTTTTACTAAATCTTCTGTAGTTTTATCCAAAAGATTAATTTCTTTTTTTTTGTCTTGATTGATATCATCGTTGTCTTTCTGTGCCTGTCCTTTCTTCTTATCGTATTCGTACTTTTTTATCTGCTGTTCCAAATGTGAAATATATGACTTCATTTCATCTATTTTTATCAGCTGCCCCCTGAAACTGTTCTCCAGTTTTAGTGTACATTGTTTGAATGGAATTTTTATAATATTTGACATCTCATTTTCCAATTGAGCCAACTCAACGAAAGTCTCATTACTGGTATAATAACCATCCATATTATGATGTTCATACAATCTCTTGTAATGTTCTAATTGCTCATTCAGTATTTTATTTTCTGCAGCTAATTCAAAGTAGTCGCCTCCTAAAGATTGATTATTATCCAACATGCTTTTGTTTAAAAGCATATTTTTCAGTTCTTCAATTTCAAATTTCATTTTTTCATTTTCTTTCAACAATGGGTTAATATCATCTAAAACTTCGTTTTTTCTAGCATTAAGCGTAACATCTTTAGCCCTTAGTGCAAATCTGAGAGTATTAACAGTTTCGGCCATCACAGTAGTTGATAAATGAATTGTGCATAATATCGAAACAATAGAGTTTCCACTTAACGATGGTTGTAGTAGCCTTGTTAGTTTGGAATCTCTATATGGAATATGATTAGAATATCCTTGTGATAATTTGGAAATAACTGTTCCAAGTGCCAACAAAGATTTATTAATGAAACTACCCTCCTTACGTCTTTCCAGCTGACTTGTGGCCTTTTCTGATCCTGCTAAATCACAAAAACATAAAGTTGAATGAAACTGACCACCTAAATTATCATCCACAGTCATTCGAATTAATACAACTGCGTGTGATCTACTTGATCTAGTGTTAAAATCCGTAGTACCCGTTCTTCTAATGCTATCACCCTTTTCAATAACATCTAAAAGTTCATGTTGATTTCTAACTTCAACTTCAGTTAATCCTAAAACTTTAACACCTTCTGTTACATCGTCTCTAATTATTAGATCGTCGCCCCTTGAATCCTCGTTTAGGAGGTCATTTAATTTCTCATTGTATATTTCAAGATAGGAACATTTAACTATTAGTAAATCTCTATCAAAAAGCTCTTCAATGGCATAACCAATTAATCCACTCATGGAATAGGTTTTACCAGAACCAGTCATACCATAAGCAAAAACCGTGCCATTATATCCGTTAAAACACCTTTCAATAACTGGTTTCACAATCACGTTGTACACTTCTTTATTTGTGACATTTCTTTGAAAAACATGATCGAATATAAACTCTCCAACTTCAGGATTCGATATTGACCTTGATGTAACTGTATCAATACTCCATGGTGATGAATGAGCGTCATTAGATAATGGTCGAGGGCGAATTGCGACTTGAATATTAGTTGGCAATTGATTATAAGGGTTGGATAAGGAACTAGTAGAACCTCGTAAGATGGGTTGTGGCGTCATTGTCGAATTTGAAGTAATTGTTGAAGTTGATCGAAGCGATGATCTTGATGAAGGTCGAGATGATGGCCCAGATTGGTGACCAGGTGTTGGTTGATAGTATGAGCCACTGGAAAATCGGGTGTTCCTCAGGGGAGTATGCATACTGTTAATTTCCCCTAATGATGATCTTGATCTAGAAGCTGTAGATAAGTTTGGAGTCCCTGATAAAGGTGATCTGGAACTTGATGGGGGGGGATGCCTGGAAAGTGAGGAAGGGGGTCTTGCGGACAACTGTTTCGACCATGGTCTATTTTGTCGTGTCGGTGTATGCATCCTCAATGAATAAGAATGTATATATATTTGGATCAAATATTGTGACAGGAAAGTTTAGTATACAATTATTTTCTATAAACAAACAAAAACAAATAAGTAAACAAAGAAAAAACACATATCAACGGCGCTAAAAGAGACTTTTGTTAGCGTTTTAAACAACTTCAACTTCTTCCCAAGATACCAAGTGACAAAGATGAGAGCCTGTGTTTCTCACTAACAAAAACTTGTTTTTTAAAGTGATCAACTGTCCAGCCATCTCAGCATCAAGATATCCAACACCAGAGCTACAACCCTTTGATAGATTATAAGTGCTGCTGGTAACTAATCCAATAAGATTATCAACTGTTGGAACACCTAGTTCTTCACTTGAAACATTCTTCCCAGTAACAGTTTTGACTTTTCCATTTCCATAAGAAACCCATTCTTCATAATGGCTTTCTGGTATTTGGTAAATTTTTGAATTATCTTGTAGATTCCCTTTAGTCGTACAAATAATTTTGATTGCGATGACTGGTAGTTGTGGCAATCCTTCAATAGTGAAACTGACATTATCTAAATTAATTTCAGCATTATCTTTCAACCTGACTAATTTAATTGGTAAATTCTCCAACAATTCAATTTGCTTATTAATTTTCTTGAATTGTTTTTCCGCCAATGCAATATCCCTAACCAATTCAATAACATTCTTCGTCGAATTGACAATTCTATTCATTTTTTTATCAAACATTGGTTTGATTGTTTCAACAGAGTTTGGTTTGACACATTTCAAACCAGCTCTCAATGTTTGCAATCCACGCCAATCTAATCCGAATGGACTTAATAATTCTCCTTTTTCATCACCTAAAATTAGTTTATGATATTCAACTCGTTTACCTTTAGGTCTTTTTAACCATTTTTTCTCATTAAAATCCTTTTCCAATTCACATTGAAGATAACCCTCGGTGGTAAATACTAAATCTGAAAATCCCAATTTACCATCCTCAAATGAAAGTTGTTTAGTTTGTTTCAATCCACCAATTTGAACATGCGGAACATGAACTAATGATAACCAAAATGGTAGCGTCCAAAACCATGGAATCAAAAGTTGCCATCCATCAGATGCTCGATAAATAAGTATGGGAATTGTGGGGTCTGATGGTATGGGCTGAATTGGAACTCCCGGATTAAGATGACGACGACGTCCTAAATCTTTCAATGAAGATTGATTTTTATAGGATAGTGTACGACCTTCAATAGAAAATAACTGCGTAAGTGACTCTTGGGATAGTGACTTTGCTTTTAAAGTTGATATTAAAGTTAGCAGTTCATCTGTGGTAAGTTTTTGGCTGGCTGGTAATTTATTTGTAGTATGAAAACGTGGATCCATTGCATTGAATGTAAAAATGGTTCCTACTGGAATTGTGGATAAATCTTGAAGTTTTGTTAACTTTAGAAAGGTTGTATAAGATTCTTGGTAATCTGGAGAGTGTAAAATTGATTGAATTGATGACAATGCCTTTGGACCACGTATTTTAATAGATCCAATAGAATATTTACAATCATGAATAGTAATGTTCTTATAGTTTTTGAAACTGGAAAGCAAAAATGAATGAACTACCTTTTGTATAGAGGGATGTATACGAATGATTAATTGCGGTTTTTCTATATTTGTAATCCATATTATTGTTGCTCTACCCAAAATTTGTTCATGGGCATAAATAAAGCCTTCCCATAATACGGAGCCTTTAATGAATTTATTCAAAGTTGCTTTATTTTTTGTCATTTCGCCAACTAAATTAATCAGCTGTAATAATGCATCATTATCGTAACAGTTAATTACTATGGTATTGACATATGAATTGTCCCAAGCAATACATCCTTTAATTCTTGAACTTCTACTAGTACTTCTAAAACATTTCATTGTTGGTTCATTAACTATATTCCAACCCCATCTTTTAATCATTTTAGCTCTTTTTGCATGCCAAACATGAGTAGGTAACCATTTAAATTTGCTTTGTCTTGTTGAATATTTCAAGGATGAAACTTTGTGGATTTTAGCTGGTTCATTAATGGAAGTATTATCATAAGAACCAATTTTGTTATTTAGTTTCCAAATCAGCCTATTCATAGCATTCCTTTCAACTTCAGCATTTGTATCATCATTTTCAGCATCATTTTCAATGTTGGAAACTATTTCACTGTTTTTCTTCAATTTTTCAATTTCTTCTTTAATGTTTTTTAATTTATCTCTTAACCTTAAACCTCTAACATTAACCCAATCGCCATCTAATAATTTTCCTTGAATTTTAGTTTTCCCAGCATATTTTAATAGTTTTTCAGTACGTTTTAATTTCCATAATATCCTACCTCTGGGATGTTTTTTGTCAACCGGTTTACCTGTATCTGTGACACCTTTAGTTTCTTTACCTGCACCAGTTTTTTTCCCCCAAAGGCCCATCTCCCGTAGTGCTTTACCTCTCATTCTACTTGGAATCCTACGAACATTATGACTTGCTGTTCTTCGACGCATTGAACGTGGCAAGCTTTGAAATACTCTTGTGGCAGAAGAGTGTTTTGATCTCAATTGAGATTTTTCAAATTCTTTAATTTCAAAACTACGTGAATAAACAAATGAAGGAATTGACAATTTATTCGCAATATTATTTGCATTAATTATCTGCTTATTAGAGTTACTTGCATTTGGATTTGTAAATGATGCATCTGATACTTCGGTACGAATTTGACGTGAATTATAAAGTTTTGCACGTTTGGTGGTCGGATTATTTATATCTATTGGTTGTTGTGTTTTCTTAAAAATTGGTTTGGAAGGCAACGTTGAGGACATCGCTCTTGTTGTCAATATCTTATTGAATAATAAAAATAAGTAATTGAAATCGTAATGATTCATGTTGGAAAAAAGATTGAAAAAATTTTCCTCCTTATAGTGCGTGACTTCAGATTATAGCATCGTCGTGGTTTCCGTATAAATTACTCAATTCTGGGAAGTGGTGTTTACTTAAATTTAAATAGCATGAGGGTATAAACGATTAGCTGATACTAGAAAAAGTGATAAGAGAGATATATAAAGATAGTGAATTAAAAAGGTGGCTCTATGGGTGGAGTGCAAAATTTTGAAATTTTAATGCTATGCTTCAGAGACAATAATTTTGTAATTCTTTCCAGTTGCTTGTAACGTTTGAATAAAAGGTCATAATCTGTGGTTTTACTTGAGATAGTTTGTTTCAAGTCCTTAAATCTTTTATTGGTCTTGTCAGTTAAATTCAGTTCATTTTCCAAGTAAGCTATATGTTCAAGGCATTCATTTTTGGTTTCCATTTCAGCTTCAAGTTGATTTATTTTTATCCTCAAAATTGACTCCAAAGAATCATTGTGTATTTCCAAATCAACAATTCTTTTTTTAAGTGATTTTATATTAATATCGTATGTGTTTATTGTCTCATTTAATCTGGTTATTTGCTTCGTGGATTCTATAAGTTTCAGTTTAACTTGAGCGAGTTCTTTATCTCTATTAATAAGTTGAGCTTTTTTATTACTTAAATCTGCTGTCGTTGTATTCAATTCTTGATCAAGGAAGTCTTCAAGCTCTTTAGATTCTTTCGAAAACGTTTTAAAATCATTTTCCAAATCGACGAGTTTCTGTATAAGTTCGTCTTTTGATAGGTTGGTGTATTGTGATAATATACTGGTACTCATTGGTTTAATCAAGAGAATAAATCAAATACAAAAAGTATCAAGATGAAGATTTAGTTTGTTATTTATAAATTGAACCTCGTATCTTATATATCTTTATGACAATGAATAATGATAAGTAATTTATTCCACAAAAAAATTAATTTATCACTTGGAAAGAACACAAACTCCGGTGTTTATCTTTCTCTCAATCAGGAAATACAATTGATCTGTCACGTGATTGCTGTTTTTAATTTTTTTAGATCAATAACTCCGCCACTTTGTATATTCACGTGATATGATTTATTCAGCCACTATCATTTTCTGAAAGCCAAATTGGGAAATTTCAAAAAAAAAAAATTTTTCGTTCTCCAAAAAAAATTAAATTCGAAATTTTCTTTATTGTTACCAAAACTTTTCAGCTTCAATAACTTTTTATATTTTGCATCTAATATTCATTGATACAGTTTGTTTATAGAGAAATTCATCAACTTCGAGATTTTATTTTCAATTTTTCATTTCATTGTCAAATAGAATACACTTTCGATACTTTTTAAATTTCAATTTATTCTTTTTTATACCCATAAGACTGTTAATTTTTTAATAAAGTTCAAATCAATTCAATTTTTTTTTTCAGAATAGAAAGTTTTGTTATTTTTAAATGAAAAGATGCAAACAGAAAATTACATAACAAGTTCCAATTCAAATTCTTCGATTTCTCAATCGAATGTTTTATCAACAGCTACTCAAAATCTAGAAAAAAAATTCAGTTCTCCATCACCAAAATCTTCACCAAAATCGTCCCCAAAACCAACAAATTCAATATCCAATTCATTGTCAACTTCAGTCTCAAGTACAAATACGTCAGGAACCACAACTCCAACACACAATTCACATTATCCAATACAACGCAGACGTTCATCGGTTTCCACTGCACCATATACTATTCCATTCAAAAATTACAATGGTTTACAACAATCCTTAAGCAATAATAGTAATAATAATAATAGCACAAATAGTATTAATAATGGCAATGTTAACGGTATTAATATTAATAATAATCAAACGATAACAGGCGGTCCAATTCATACGCACCACTATCCGACTCCAACACAAACTCCCCAGCCAACATCACAATCACAAAATATTAGTAACATAAATAGTTGTGTGCCAATGTTAACAAGAGAATTTGTGGTTCGTCGCATTTCAGAAGGTGAAACAGGTAGACTAAAAGAAGAGTTAAAGTGTGAAGCATGCGGTAAAGGTTACAAGCATATTTCATCGCTAGCAAAGCATTTGTGGGAGCATACACCTGAATGGCAAAAAACAAAAAAGTTACTAATCAGTAAACACCAACAGGTTCAATTACTTGAGGCTGCAAGTATTTTGTGTAGTATGACTGATCAAAATCAAACATCGTCATCATCATTATCATCTCCGCCTGCTCAATTACAAGCGCTAGCTCCACCTGTTCATGGAACCATTCTACGAAAAAATAGATTAGTATCAATGAATGGTAAATCACTTAATGAAGAAAATAATTGGATAAAATCGGGTAAGGAGAAATTTAGTAATGAAAATATAAATTCAAATAGTATAAATCATAATGGTAAAGAAAATAAACTGGATAGTCTAAATATTGATAATGTTAAAAGTTTTAATAACACAACGAGTTGTTTGAGAAAAGATTCAATTTCGAAATATCCTCCTTTAAGTTCATCGAGACGTGGATCGTTATTGGGCTCATTAATCAAAGAAGAAGATTCTGATGCGATTGCAGATTCTGATGAGGAAGAGCATGAAAGGGAACAAGAATTGGTTGCGAGCAGTGTTATGCAAAATGGTAAGGAATTTAGTTCGGTTATTTAACTTTATATATAAATAAATAATATCAAAACATATTGGCTAAACTTTTATATTTTAAAAGAATTATAAAAAAAGCAAAAAAAAAAGTAACTTAAGCTAATAAAAAGGTTATATTATACATTGTAAAAAAAACTTAATTTTCTCTCCATTGATGTGAGCATTTTGTGCATTTATAGAATGTTGTCATTGGTTCATCAGCAGATCTAATTTGTAATTGAAAAAAATATGCTTTGTCATTACCACACGATTCCACTGGACATTGGGCCATTGTTTGATCAACATTATCCCAAGAGCCTTCCCCACCAAGAACATCATCAACTTGTTTACGAGGTAAGTCCTTTCGTTCAAACATCTGTAAACCAACAATTGGGAATTCATATGGGCATGTAGGACAAGCAAACCCATTTGCACCAGATGTACTTGAACGTGAAATTATAAGCATATTAGAACAATATGGACAGAATGTAAGCATATTGTAACCAATAATATTTGTGTATATGTATATGGTTAGAAAATAACTTCAAATCATAAATTTGGTTCATGAACAAAAAAAATGAAAAAAACATGATGGAAAAATTTTTTGATTTCTCTATGTGGCCACGACTTGTATATTGTCGTTTGGTGACAATTAGTGGACCGCTTGATAAGAAAGGTTAATGCCTAAAAATTAACGCTATAGTTTCATATACATATAGAAATTTTCATAAATAATAAAAGCTATATACTTTACAGGAATTAAAAATAAATCAAGGATGCCAAAACTTTGGTAAAGTTGATATTTTACTGTTGAATTTTTTAGAATAATTTTTATGATAATACGTTCCAATGTACATTTCAAATTTACACTTTTTTTTTCCCCAAAAAACTATTAAATCAACATTAATGATGAAGCTAGTATCAATTATAGAGATAATAAGAAATAAAAAAAAGAATTATCCATTTTATTATACATAATTTATAAAATTTAATTATCTGTCATTTGTAAACACGGGTGTAGCCAATTTTCTGTTCAGCGCCAATTTTCGATCAGTTAATTCCATCGATCTTCCAATTGTCAACGTTTACTACTTTTAGAGCTAAGTAGGCACTCCAAACTGTGTTCCACTTTTGCAAATTCAAGTGCTCAGACAGTTATTGAGAAGTTTAAATATTTTTTATTTACTTATTGTAAAAAAACTGGCCAAACTTGTTTATAAAATTCTTATTGAAATTATTTCTTATCTTTTATCCGATAATCCTAATTATCAAATAAATTATTATACATTCTAAATACTGCTAGTTCAATCCAGTTAGCAAGTTCATACCATAGTACATTAATATGGCTAATAATCAATTCAATATTTCCAATGGGAATCTGGGTCCTAATAAAGCCGATGCCGTTCCAACAAACGGTTCAAACATTAACAATAACAACAACAATAATAAAACCAAGAATAACTCCAATACTACTAATAATCACAACACTAGTAACTCCAACTCAAATAATAACCCCAATAATAACTTTCCATTTGAATATTCTAATTGGGAAGATACACCTGACTTGAATTTCTTATCTGATGCATCTCACTTACAAATGGATTCTCCAAATACCAATTTACCTAATTCATATATGCCAAATTTGATGTCTCCAATGAACCTCAATAATAATGCACCATCTCCTGCAGATTACGCTTTACAATTACAACATTATCAAAATCTGTTGTTGGAAACTCAAAATATGTTAAATTTAAAACAGCTACAGAAAAATAATGATTCTGAAGGTAACCAAAACTCATCCAACTTAATAGATTCAAATAGATTACATAATTTATCTCAAAATTCCCCCATAAGTTCAAATCAAAATTTTCAAATGAACTTTCCAAATTCTCCAAATTTATCAACTTTTCTATCAAATGCAACGAATCCTCAATTGTTACTTTCACAGCAACCACAATTACAACAACAATTGGCCTTGCAACTGGCTCAAGCACAGATTGGTAATCAAAATAAAATAATGAGAAATCAATTTCAAATGGATAATAGATCTCAAAATCTTTCGGCGGCTCCGGGATCAGTTTCCACGCCTGCTTCATCATCAAGCATACCAGCTCTAAATCAAGGAAATGCTCAAACAATACAGTTGAATGATAACTCAATAAATACTTCAACGACACCAACGACAACAGTAACTCCATCATCAACGATAAACAGTTCAACGAAGTTAGGTAATAACATTAATATTAATGACACCAGCCATAGTAACAATAATTCCAAAATCAAAAAAAGTGAACCTCCTCAACCAAGAACTAAAATTAGGCCTTGTGATCATTGTAGAAGAAGGAAAACAAAATGTGTTATGATCCCTGAACTGCATAGCTGTAGAATGTGTCAAACCAAGGGACTCAAATGTACTTTCAATGAGACAAATTCTTCTTTTAAGCGTGGATTATCAGGTAATGAACCCGACTCAAAAAGAATGAAATTTGATGATCCAACAATTGAGCCACCACCAAATATTGCTCTCAGAGACGTTCATCCAATTAAAGATTATGCAACAATGCAAGGCCACTCATTATTAAAGAAAACATTAAGTCTACAATATCCGCGTTCATCATTTTATGTTGGTCCTACTTCAATTTACGACCCTATATTTCTTAATAAGGTCACACTTGATAAAATTGATCAATTTCAATTAAATAAGACCAATTCAATTCGTAATGTCTCAAAGAGCGTACAATTTATGCTTAGGGATGATTTCAGTGAGATTTTGTATGAGCGTGCAGAACGTGATTCAGATACTGTTGAAAGATATGTTGCTCCACATGGTCAGGCTTTAATTGATTTATATTTTAGAACTGTTCACCCATCATTCCCCGTTTTACATAAAAAAATCTTTTTAGAAAAATATTCTAGAACTCATAGAGAATTTGGTGCTCCTTTACTAGCGGCTGTTTATCTATTGGCAATCCAATGGTGGGATTATGAACCAAATTTATCACAATTTCCTAAGCCAAATGTGGATTCGTTACATAAGTTTGCTACGAAAGCATTTGCAGATATTATTCAGAGACCGAAATTAAGTGCTGTTCAAGCAGGATTATTACTACTGCAATGTAGAACTCCAAATTCAAGTGATAAAAATTGGTTATTGTGTTCTGAAGTTGTTGCGGTTGCTGAAGAATTAGGTTTGGGATTAGATTGTTCAAATTGGAGACTACCCAAATGGGAAAGAGGATTAAGACGTAGGTTGGCATGGGCAGTCTACATTCAAGATAAATGGTCTGCATTGGTTGAATCAAGACCAAGCCATATTTATGAAGGTAAGAACTGGTTAGTCAAACATGTTTCTGATGAAGATTTTCCAGAAAAGGGTAACGAAGCAGCGGATGTGGTTAAAGAAGGTTGTGCAGATATTGATAACGGCAAAGAATCTTTCAAACAATTAATTTCATTAAGTGAAATTTTAAGTGAAATATTGGATACGTTTTTTACTAAGATTGCGATGGAAAAAATCGTCACAATTGATCAGGTTTTATCACACGCAAAACCTTTACAATTAAAATTAAGACAATGGTATCATTTATTATCAAAAGAATTACAAATGAGTTCACTTAAACCTAGACAATTTAATTCGAACGGTACTTTGCAACTTGCCTATTTTGCCACTGAAATTACATTGCATCGTCGTATTATTTCTGCTTTATGCTCGCAATCTTACCCACCCCCACCTGCAGAAATTTTGAAAGTTTGTCGTAATGCTGCCAAAACACGGTTAACTGCATCTATCGAATTTACAAGAGATTTGAAAGCTGAACATATGCAAGCTTTTTGGCATTCTGCAGCAGTTAATAATTTTGCTCTAATTGGTATATTTGCTGCGTTATTATTTGTAACGAGTGAAGATCCAGATGAAGCAAATGGATTCAAGGAACAGTTGTTTGATTATAGATGGGTTTTAAAAGTTAATTCTAGAAGTTTTGGAATTGCCAATGAAGCACTGGAAAAAATTGATGGTATCTTGAAAAACATACCGGGTTTATTAGCCGAGTATATTCCGAATACTCCTGGGAGTAATACACCACAACCACAACCACAGCACACTCCAAACGCCAACACAGCTGGCACTCCAAGTAGTGTTACTTCCGGTAATAAGAAAGCAAGCACACCAGGAAATAGAAAGAAGACATCAACTGGCGCTGCTACTAATGCAAATTCAAATTCTAGTTCTACTGCTGCAGCAAATTTGCAAATGTTTAGCAGTATATCGAATTCTTCAAATAAGGATAAAAGTAGTGCAGTGAGTACCCCTGCTTTAAGCAGCAGTGCTGGCATATTTCGTGGTTCCCCTAGATCTCAGATTAATAGTCCAGTCACCCAGATAAAAAGTCCGATGTCAATGAGATCTCCTCAACATAATAAGAAGGTTCAAGAGGATGATAAAAGAGAAGAAAAAAATGACAAAAAGGAAGACGATAAAAAGGAAGAAAAACGTGATGACAAGAAAATAGATAATAAAATTTCTTCCAACAGGAACACTAGTAGCAATAAAGGTAATAATAATAATAATAATACCAGTAATGGTGAAGAAAACAAAGGCAAAAATGAGGGTGATGACGATATTTATCTTTCACAATTTAACAATTTAAATATACCACAATTTAACATGAATATGATGAGTCAAATGAACTCTTTGATGGGAATTAATGTGATGAATATGAATGAGCTTGGTAATGGAGCTGAAGATACTAACTCTGGTGATTCAGACAACAAAAAGGATTGAGAAAACAAGTTATCCTTTCTGTAACCAGTTGGCGGTTGCTTCCTTATGTCATAAAATTTTATAAATTCTAGAAACATAGTCTGAAGTTATTGGGATTATATATATGTCATTTTAAATAAAAGGAGAAAGTAATGACCGAAAAAAACAGTTGAATATAAGTTACTACAAAAGCATTTAAATAGCTAAAATATTTGAAAGTTGACTGGTTAGATTCGTCCGGAAAGGAAATTCAAAACAAACAGACTTTAATTTATTATTCTTCAGTAATCTAAACAACGAAATGTAATCAAATTGCAAACTTCCAGGAATATTTAGAAAAAGCTGCGCTAGCATAGTACATTGTAGAACATATAATGTTGTTCGAAAATCTTGGAATTTGCTGTGGGATGCGCAGTTTATTCACAGAACCATTTAGGTTTTTACAAGATCGAAGACTCATGAATAGAGAGATCCGCCGATGTTCAATTCCCACTATATATGAGGTATTTTTTTGATTGTTAGCCTCTAAAAATGACAGTAATCAAGTTGGCCGCTCGTATTTACGTTTTTTTTGTTAAGGAAATAAGCTTCCGGAAATACGAGTTGTTAGATTATTACCGAAACCACTTCTTGATATAAAATGAGCTTGGATTCTCAATATGATTATCAGTCAGCATCACAAACTACCATTGCACTGTATCCTTAACTCATATCAAAATGTCTTCAAATAAATTAACTGAAATTCCAGCAATCGGTATCTACGATTATGATAAATATCCCGATGTCAAATCTTTTACTTACAAGCCTCAGGACCAGAGACCAAATGACATAGATGTTAAAATTGACGCTTGTGCCATTTGTGGTTCTGATGTCCACGCTGCCAGGGGAGATTGGATGAAACCGTATGCTCCACTTGCGGTTGGACATGAAATTATTGGACACGTTGTCTCCGTTGGTCCTGCAGTTACCAAGTTCAAAATTGGTCAAAGAGTCGGCGTTGGTCCAATTGTTGATTGCTGTAACAATTGTGTCAGGTGTGAAGAACATCACAATAACAATTGTAAGAAATCGGTGCTCACATATTTAGGAACATATCCTGAAACTGGTGTTAATACTCAAGGCGGTTACGCTTCTCATATTAGAGTAAGTTCTCAATTTGCATTTAAAATTCCTGATTCATTGGATACTATACATGCTGCACCATTGTTGTGTGGAGGCATCACAGGATTTGCACCTTTACTACTGACCGGCGTCACGAAAGGTACCAAAGTTGGTGTGTGTGGCATTGGTGGTATTGGACATATGACAGTTCTATTTGCCAAAGCTCTAGGAGCTGAAGTTACTGCTATTTCAAGAAACGATAAGAAGAAGGAAATTTCTGAAAAATTGGGTGCTGACCACTATATTTCGACCTCAGAAGAAGGTTTCTTAGAAAAGTATTCGGATTCATTAGATGTTATTATTCACACATCTTCTTCATTTTCTGAAAATGCTATTTCGACAGTTATTGGTTTGTTGAAACCTAATGGTAAACTGCAATTTATCACTGCTCCCCCTAGCAGTGAAAAGGTTGAAATTATTCCATTTCAAATGTTAATGAGTAATTATAATATTGGAGGTACCGCCGCTGGTAGCATTGAAGATATGGAATACTTGTTGGAATTTGCTGCTGAACATAATATCAAACCTTGGGTTGAAACGATTGATATAAGCGAGGAAAACGTTACTAAGGCTTGGCAAAGAATGGATAAAGGTGATATCAAATTCAGATTTGTTTTAACTGGCTATGATAAATTCTTTACTTAAATTTCTTAATCTACCTTCTTTATATATCATGTGTATCCGTATAATCAATTTGTTTATCAAACACAATTACTATATGACCAGAAAATTTAAATGACCCATTCGTAACTATTCTTCTTACCAAAACATGCACAATATTCTCTATAAACCTCAAATCCACTATCTTTTAATAATCCCAATTCCATCTTCATACAATTATGTAATAACAATTTCTGAATACCTAATTTTTTAATAATCTCAACACTCGCACATATTAGTCCCATTTTAAAATCATTTTTAAAATTTTTATATCTGTCATCAATTATCAATCCAGTTATACCATATATTATTTCATCAGCAGAGCTTGAAACATTATCAATTAAAGCATAGAAATTTGATAATTTTGACCTACTTGAATAAATAACTGCAGAACCAATAATTTCATTACTGTTATTATTATCAAGCAAGTATAATACTATAGTTTTTTTTTTATCAGTATTTTGGGATTCTTGCATCAAATAATTTGCAACTTTGCCATAGAGTTCAGGAAACCTAATTTCTTCTTCATCTTCAATTTGGTTTTTTGCTAATAAATTAAAAACTGAATCAACTGAGTCCGAAATCTCAAACCTAACATTTAAATTTATTAATTTCTCATAAACGCCATCTGGAATCTGCCAGTGGTTAGTATTCAAATATAGTAAATATTTACGAACCTGTTGAAAAGTACCAGAATTATGTCTGGTGTTATTCCACCCTAAATATCGGAAGAATCCAATTAATTGTAGAGAACTTGTTGCCATACTAATATTAGAATCATCTTCAGTTTCAAGATAATACCAGATTGTCGAGATATCATTCAAAACTTTTGGAGCTAAGAAATTAAATAATGGAAATGCGGATCCTAATGCAATTGTTGTGCAACCTCTTTCAATTGTTAAATATCTAATCGCATGTCTATGTAAAATTTCACCCACTGATTGACGCCTTTTGGACTTGGATACGACCATAAATACTATGCGACCGCATTTAGTAGAAACATCGACTTGAGTAAAAATTGCACCATATAAGATATTTAATGTTGGATTTCTAATAATAAAATGGTGCTGCGAAGTACCTGTTTCAATAACAAGGTTACGAAATCGACTTGCCAAACTAACATCTATTGGCTCAGCAATATCTGGAATAGTTGAGTTTTTAACGAGGGTAAACAAGCTTGAGAGGTCTCTGTCAATATCGAATTTCTCCACGACCCAAGTCTTGTTATGTTTTCTCCCATTATCGTGATCATTGTTTTCTTCCACTTTTTCAGAATTCACCAATAACTGGGAATCTAATTGTGCTAAAGACGAAGATTGATTTAACATTGAATCAACAACATTAGAAGAATCTTTAACATTTAGATTTGTAAGATCATTTTCAGTAGCAGATTCGATATCATCTATTGCCTTATGAGGTGTTTTATTCAGCAATAAGTTATACCAACTTTTAGAACCATAGGAAGGCGATAAATCCATCATAACTTCTTCTCTAGTGGATAATTTATCACTCTCTCCAGGAATTTTACCTTTTGGATTTAGATCACCAAATAAAACTGCTGGTAAGTTTCTGAATACATTTGGGGTATAATCATACGTACAAAGATAAGTTGAACCAATTGTTGAGTGATATAAAAAATCATAAGGAGAAGCAACAGATATAATTATCAATGGTTTACGAATCAAATCTGGGATATTTTTATAGTTACCACATAAGGCACTTAAGTGCTTGGCAACCCCAATTTGGTACGTATTTCTACTAACATCTGCGCAAACCAAAATAATCATTGCAGCAGATTCAATCATTGATTCATGTAGACTTGTAACACCATTAGCAGTGTAAGAAGTATGCAAAACTTTATAGTCAATTGATTTGTCATAGTCTGCCAAGTTTTCACCAAATTTTTGAAAAATTTCTTCACCAGGAAATAAATTTTGTTTGTTTGAATAATGATTATGTTCAACCAAAGATTCTAGGTGAATTGTAGGATGAATAGGTGTAATTAATGGGGTTAATAATAAAACTGTATTTGTAATTTTGTTTCCATATTTTGTTTTCTTATTTTGAGAACTATAATTTTCATCCTTTAAATTATTACTATTATTTAAATTTTTTGCCAGTAAATAGTATTCATTTTTTCTGAAAAACGTATTTATTGGTAAAACTTCTTCATAATCTCTAACCAGAGTAATTGATTGGGCATAAGCTTGACTTGAAAGTTGATGATGCTTCGATCTTAATTCATCTGTAATGACAATATCTTTATCTTTCCAAGATAGTTTATTTAATAAATTATCTATTCTCCTCAGGCAAGTAAGTAAAGTTAACTCAAAGTTTTCATCCTCAAAAGCTTTGGACAGAAATTCTAAAGCTTCCTTCTGATAATTATAATCATTACAAACCATAACCATATCACAACCCGCATATACAATGGCTAAAGCAGTCGCCTGTCCTAATCCAAAGTTCCTGGACAGAGATTCTAACTCTAAGCATTCTGAAATTACTAAACCATCATACATCAATTTTTTTCTTAATAATTCCTGAATAACAACCGGAGATAAACATGCATGAATTTCTTCGGATGAAACATTTGGAACTGCAACACTACCTGCATAAACTGAATCTACAAGACCTTGGTCGATAAGATTTTGAAAAGGCAAAATATTGAAACATTCCAATTGAGACACAGTTTCTAAAGTCATCGGTATTTCAATAAGATTATCGATAAATGCTGAACCCATACCAGGAAAATGTTTTGCACATGTTAACATACCACCGTCTTTTAAACCTTTTGTAAAAATTCCGGCATATTTAGTAACTTCCTCAACTGTCGAACCAAAAGACCTAACACCTATAAGTTGAGTTGAAATTTTGGAACAAATATCCAAAACAGGACCCATATATAAATTGAATCCTATAGATCTCAACTCTAGAGCGACAGCTTTACCAACCTGATAAATTAATTCAAGATTATCGGTTGCAGCTAAACCCATTGCACCAGGAAATTGTGTCAAAAATGCGCTATCATAAATGGAATTGCAACAACCTAATTCTTGATCTATTGCAATTATAAGAGGTGTTTCGTAATTTTCTGATCTAGCTAAGTCTTGTAACGATTTAATTAGTTTTTTGAGCTGTGATATTGATTTAAAAGTTTTGGATCCTAGAAGAAAAGAATGAACTTTGTGAATTTTGATCAAGTTTTCAGCCTGAGATAATGGTGAAAGCTCGTATCCTTCGAAACCAGCAAATAGAAGTTTGCCAATATTTTCTGACATAAATTTAACCCTAAAACGAACTACCAATAACTCAACGGGTATTTATATATTTGAGTTGAATGTGCAATTAACTTTGTAGGGTCCACCAACTATTATAACCAACAATTTACTTTCGGTGCACAGGTTTCTGTTGCAGAAAAGTAGGCGATAATCGGTACATCACACGGTTTGTTAAACAGATAAAAAATAGTTATTATAAATTATCATACATTATATAGAAGGGATTAATTAGAAAAGTATTTTTGGCTGATTTCAAGTCAGTTGAGTTGAGCTCACCCGTTTAAGTCAACATTCATTCGCTTCCCGTACTCATTCTGCTACCGGTGTCACTTACAATCCTAGCACCACTGCCTCTAGTAGTACCGGTAGATCTGGGCATAGAGCCAGTGGACCCAAGAACACGATCTTTAATGTTCTGTTCCCTATTGCTTGCGTAGCTTTCATCAATAGAATTATCCAAATTCTGATTGACACCAGCATCAGTGTCAGCACGCAAGACTTTGTAAGTTTGTTCTCGGTTGAACTCCTTGATATCTTCTGGAACAAGTTTTATCGTAGTTGGATCTCTTCTAAGCATATTAAGTTTAATAATATATAATGTCTATCCTGATTATAAAATAAAAACTGTTATATTCAAATGATATGTTAAAAAGTAAATAGTGTAAACAGTTGCCAACATGAAAACAGGAACAGGCGCCAAATTTCAGAAGAAGCGAAATAAGTATTTTTCATATTTTGTAGATCGTCAGTTAACTATCAGAATACAGACAACTGTTAATTATATATATTTAAAGTTTATAATATGTTTTTGATTATACTTCTAGTGATGCTAGTAATGGTTTTATTGATTATGTTGATGCCTCAAATGACTGGTCTAGCAACTTACGCCAAAAATCCTGACTATATCAAGAAGCAACAAAGTAAAAGAAATCAAAAAAGAGAGAATGAATTTAAACCAATATTGCAAACACATTCATATGTTCCGCCCGATGAGCAATTGAATGAGCATGATATTGAAATGGAAACGAAAAAAAACTCAGGTGTCGGTACTGGTGTTTACCAAAAGCTAAAGAATGCTAAAATTACTGAAGAAGATATCCCAATTAAATTGCAACTTGCGAACGAATCGACTTTAATACAAAGGGCTAGACGTAATAAAATTGTTAACGGCCAAGAAACTAGTACAGACCCAAATAAGTATGACTATGATTTGGATGAACTCATTGAAGATGAATTACAAGAAGACCACAAGGAAATGATGAATGGGAGAGTATATAAATTTACCGAAGAAGTTTAGATTGTTGATAATCTTATTACCTCACTCTACACTCGTCTAAGCTTGAAATCTATGTATTTACATTTCATCATTAGATAAAATGCATTTCTTTTCAAGAAAAATTTATATCTTTAAACTTTTTTATATAAGTAAAAAAATTATTCACTAATTATCAAACCGAAACTAGAGGTTAGCTTGCACGTTTATTAAATGTTCTTGCCGCTCTGTATTTTTTTTTGACCTTTCAGAACTTTCTCCATCAACATTGTTTCCATTATCATCATCATTATCATCATCGTCATCACTTTCTTCTTCCGAATCACTGTTTTCTTCCATTTCACTTTCTTCATCAAATTCCACACCGCTTTCATCTTTTGGATCATTTCTTTCTGACAATTCATAAAATAACATAAAAATTCCTTGAGAATTTAAAACTTCATCTTCAGTTGATAGTCTAACAATTTCATCACTGATTCTCCACCAATTTCCCCTAATTTTTCTGAATGCAATATAATGACCATAATTATGTGTACCAAAATGTGAAATAAGGGATTTTAAAGAATATTCTAAGCGATGATTCACCTCTTTTTTGTCATCTGATTCATCTTGTTTTCTAAATTCCATTCTAGCATCCATATTAATATCATTACTTTCTGCAACATAATCACTTAAATTTAACTTTAATGGAAATTGAATTCTGGCATTATTTTTTCTAACCATAAAAGTTTTTGGATCAAAAACACTTCTATTAACATGAATACAAAGCAATGCCGGTGGCCTTGCCAGAAAACTTTGTTTAGCTTTTTGAGATTTTTGAACCATATTTTTAGTATGTAGTTTTTTATAGATTTCATCATTGACGCACTTCATTTCCAAAACTTCTTTTATTTCTTTAATTCTAATTTCCATCATTTCAATTAATTTAGTGGATCCTGATAATCCAGTCTCGTGTTCTTTTAGCTTACTTAACTTTTCGATTAGCCCTTCATTCATAGCAACCAATCCGCATCGATTACATTCTACCCCGTCAATAAGTTCTTTTTTACACCACTCTTCAATTAATTCTTGTAAGGTAAAATTGGATCTGTTAGCACCATCAAATGGTAAGTTTAATGCCAAACCAGAAGTCACACTATACCTTATGCCACCCATTTCTCCACAATTGACACAACCAATACGATCACATTGTAACCCATCAACCGGTGTGACTAAATTATATCCGACATATTTACCATTGGCACTTGCATCTGCAGGATCAATCTGTGTAGCCGGTACATAAACTTCACCTAGTAAACCTAGTTTATTTAAACCTGTAATCATTCCATCATGATAATCAACGTACTTAGGTAATTTTTGTTCAGTTTTATGGGTAGAAACACTTCCAATATTGTTTCCCTTCTGTAAATCAGTATATTCTTTTTCAACCTGCTTCATTACGCTTTGATAAAATTCTTGGGCATCCTCTTGATTATAACCCAAAAATAGATGTTTATTTGGCCCATCTTTCATCACTTTTAAAAGATTTCTAGTTTTATAAGTCGGAGTACGTGTTCCATGTGGGGTATTTAAGTTGACTAATAATTCCATCAAAGAATAAGAAAATTGAACTTCTTTAATATTAATGTCAACTTCACCTTTTTCATCTTCAAATGGTAAGACACCGGTAAAACTATTTAAAAAATCAATCAATTCATTAGAACTTGCTAAACATTGTAAGACAGAATTCATAAAACAGGTATTACCATCATTTTGTAAGCCACCGGGGAAACCACCCAATTTCAATGCTAAATTATAACGCTTTTTAAATTCAGGATCAGAAGTCAATGAAAATCTATCAGGGTTGTGTGTTTGTAATAAGGCGTTGCTAAAACTTAATGCTTCAGTGAATTTATTCATAATTTTTCTAATCAATGAAGGTCCTTTAAGAGTTGGGTATATATATTCTTTTGAAAAGTATATTAAAATGAGTGTAAAGAGGATTGGAGGCAGAACAAGTTGGATATTCCAGTTTTTCGGTTTGCACAGTAATTCAACAACTGATTGAATCATCAAGGATGAAAAGCCGTAGTGAAAATATGTTGAACTATTTCCTTAATTGGGAACAACGGTTGATTGAAATAAAGAAATTGGCTTTCAGATTAATTTTCAAAGAACAAAAAATTTTTTTTGCACCGACCCACGACAAATTTAACATATTTTTAATAATATATTACAAATCTTATTATATTATACAGAACAAGAAAGCTATACATATGTTACCTACACGTATATACGTACTCATCACTTTTTTTGCTCACTCTTCTTATAAGCTTGTGCGCTTTTCATAGCTATAACTACACCATCGGCATCATAATCTTGATTAGAAGTTAATGTTTCTTCAACACATTTCCTTATACATTCCTTACCGGATTCAGTTTGAAAATGCCTTCTTAAAGCATCAGTTCTAGCAAACCTTTTACCACATCCCCAACATTCACCATCTTGTAACAATCCTCTACACTGAAATTTTTTTTCACCCGTATGTAAATCTTCATGTCTTTTACGATCATGTTGTCTTGCAAACGATTTGCCACATATTTTACAAATAAATGGTCTCTCATTGGTATGTGTCCTCAAATGCGATTTTAAATTATATGGTCTGGTAAAATCTTTTAAACATATTTCACAAACATATTTTTTATCATCATTAGTTTCCTCTTCATTTTCTGAATATATTGATGGAGATCCTGAGATTGAGGAAGATCTTGAACATGATCTTGACCCGGATCTTGAGCCCGATATTGAGCCCGACCTTGAACCTGATCTTGAACCTGATACAGATGCTGATACGGAACGTGACCTTGATACCGATCTTGATCCCGACCTTGAGCTAGATCTTGATTTTGAAAGTCTACGTTGACGTCCAATTCTCATCTGATCTTGTGTTTTCTCATCATTTGTATTTGGTAAGTTCAAAAATGAGGAGCTTGAATTTATATTTGTTTGACTGATTAAAGTATCATTATTTTTGGATGAATCTAAGTTCGGTGAGCTTGAAGAATCAACATTAAAATTAAATGTTGGTGATGTTATCTCGCCATCGACCGAAAGAATATTGGAATCTGGATTTGACGTGGTATCTTCGATTTTGATCTCAGGCTTATCTTGGTTCATCGATGATCTTCTTGAGGAATTTTGGGAAAACAAAGAAGGAGTTTTAGCAGCTTCCTTTTTGGGGTCATCGATAATAATATTTATTTCTGGGGAATTATTATTTGTTTTATTTTGATGTAAGTTTAACAAATTTCTTTCCGTTAATAATTTTTCCGGTAAAAATGGATCTTCGTTTAATGTTAGCCCTTGAATATCAAAACTAGATAAATTTAAATTAGCTGATGGGTCTGCGTTGACAATATCGTTAACAATATCATCATCATCATAAATAGACTCAGCAGCAGAGTAATATGGTGAATTTGCACTTGATATATCAGATAATGAAGATATATCTCTATGCTGATTAAATTGTTCTCCACTAAAAGGTGTCAATAAAAAATTATTAATATTTGAATCTGAGTTCGAGTTCGAATCCATATTTAAGGTTATACTTGAATTCGACAAAGAAACCGAGTTAAAATCTGCCATTTGTGAAAAATTGAACTGTGACAAATTGTGATTGTGATCGTGATCGTGATTGTGATTGTGGCTGTGATTGCGATCGTGATTGTGATTGTAGTTATCATTGTGATTACTGTTGTTATTATTATTATTATTATTATTATTAGGAGGTTCAACATTTATCATTGGTAAATTACAAAATTGCTGTATGGACTGTGATTGAGACTTTAATTGAGGAACTTTCAAATTACTTTCGTTTACGATGAAGTCTTCATCATTTTGGAATATTGGAGTTAACGGTGCTGGAATATTAAGCAAACTATCCAAAGTTTCAATATCATTTATAGATAAATTCAACAGATTTTCCTTATCTAATCGTTCATTGAATGATGCTAGTTGATTGTATAGCTCAGACTTTTTAATCGTACCGTCATTTTTATCATCTGCTTCATCATCCGAAGAGGGTGTATTAATATTGAAGTTCATTTCTAAGATTGATAACTACTGAATATTTTTTCTATTTTAAAACAAGTTCTCAAAAAAATATCAATGATATTCAAATTTGTTATATGTAATTAATTGTATTTAGTTTTGTATTGTAAGGTAGAGTAAATAAAAAAATTGAAAAAATATTGTATGAGTAGAATAAATTTTCAGCAATGGTATAGCAACAGGGATCTCAAAAGAAACAAAACAGAAACAAGTCAAAAATAACAGAGGCTTGGAATGTCTTGAGTGAGCTCGGTGTGGTAAATTGTAAGTTCGTTGAATTGTCCAACGAAAAGTATATAGTGCATAATTAAACTGAGATAATAAATTCAATTAAAAGATAATGAGGCACAGTGGGAAATTATACTGCGCCACTATGAAACCATCAACATTATTATCATGGTTGTTTTTATTGTGATAAAAATACAGTAGTTATACATGTGTATATATAAATTACCACCCACAGTAATCCTTTGCGTTCTGTAATGCAAGCTCAACAGGGTCTATTTCAAAAGTATTAGCTTCTTTTGCAAAACCGGCAATACACTTACTTCCCGAGCAACTTTTAAAATGCTTCCTGAGACCATCAGATCTTGAATAATAATTACCACAACCCCAATTGTTACCATTCTGCAGTATGCCTTTACATTGAAAAGTTTTAAAATTACTATGAGTTAGTAGATGCCTCGTTTTATCACTTAATCTAGCAAAAGATTTTGGACAAACTTCACAAATAAATGGTTTATCAGTTTTATGCGTAATTAAATGTGATTCTAAGTTTGATTTTTTGTTGAATTTTTTATCACAATAACCACAGGATAATTCTGAACTAGCTATTGATCTGATTGTACCTACATTCTCATTTCTATTTAAAACCGTATCCCAAAAACCTCGGCCATATTTGTAGTTATTATTTTCATTTTCATTATCGTTTTCATTATCGTTCTCGTTTTCGTTTTCGTTATCCTTTTCATTATCGTTTCCGTTATCATTTTCAAAATGAATTTCATCTTCACAACCATTTAAAGCGTTCTGCATTGCTCTATTAACTATTTCATTTTCATTTATAACTAAGTTACTATAACTTTTATTGCTACCGTCATAGCTTGGAAAATTATAGTAAAAATCAATGACGTTGCTTAAACAATCGTGTTTTGCTATTTTTGTTTTCAAATGTCTTCTTAATTGATCTTTTCTACTGAAAGATTTTTGACAGCCCCAATGCAAATTATTTGGTAGAGTTCCAAAACAAACAAACCTTGTACCGCCGTGGGTTTTACTGTGTCTTCTCAGATCACTCATTCTGGCGAATTTAGTTAAACAGATTTCACAGCAAAACGGTTTTGTACCTTTGTGTATAATTAGATGAGAGTTTAGGTGTGATTTTCTAGTAAATGTTTTAAGACACTCTGAGCATTCATATTTTCTTGCTTTATTCGGTTTATTTAGTATATCTCCAGAAATATCGGAATCATCAGAATGATTTGGTATTATTTCATTATTAGTCGATGGCCGTGAAGATATTTTACAGTCAATTTCAAAATTATTAAGTTTATTTAACTGATTTAGCCCCCTAAACTTATCATTCTCCGATAAATTCATCACCAAATAATAGTTTTGATTCACTGTTGTCATTTGTTTGCTAAGCTATTTCAGAATATCTTTATAATTTGGCAAATTTTATAACCAAATGGATAATTAAATGGATAATTAAACTAAGAGATTATAACAATAAACAAATTGGTAAAAGCGACGCATCAGTCAATGAATATATTTTGGATACTAAGTTAAATTTACCTATATTTAAATTATGCTCGTAATTCGGTTCAAATACATTTTACCAATTACTGAAAATTGTCGGTACAACAACTGCAATAAATGGAATAATTTGAAAAAATAAAAACCGAAAAATTCAAACCGAGCCGAGCCTCGTATGTCAATCAAACAAGCCAATCGCTCAATAACAGTTAGCAACGCTTAATAACGCATATTAGCACTTGATAAGGTATTCAATCGAAAGTTTTCTAAAGGTAATTGTTGAGTACTTTATTAGAGGCTACCATGATATCGACTCTTGATACTTGATACCTGATAATTGATACTTGATATTTGATATTTGGTACTATAGTCATTAGAGGCACCTGGCAATGGAAATAACATAGACAAATTGTTTTCCCCCACACAGTGATAGACCGTGCTTACTAACAACGTACGTTGCTCACGTTATTTAGTCATCAAGCTTAATTCCGAGTCCAACTTGTCCGAGAGCTTATTTCCGATTAGCTCGGTGAATTCTCAACGCTCAAAAAAAGCCACTGGGCTCATCATCCAGAACGTTTGCACTCAATGATATTGGTAAATCAGCCAATCCCGAACAGTAAAAAATATACTCCCACCGTGAAGGGAAACAGTAGTGTTTATTTGCGTATTATTTGACATCCAAGCGTTTGACGAGATCTTGCTGTAGGTTCATGATGGAGCGGTGTAGACCAATTACTCCAATTCTCGGTGCCAACCATCCCCTATTGCTTACCTAATCAGGTAACAACCAGGTTGTCCCAGGCTGTCCCTATTACCCAGGTTGTCCCTATTACTCAGGTTGTCCCGTTTTCTCAGTTTGTCCAGTACCATAAGTATCAGTCGTTTTTAATTTTATCAAATAATCTTGTGTTTTGAAAAGCTTTTGACAAATAATCGATTTTAGTTTTTCCATTTTCATTTTCATTACCCCCGACGTTTTCAAAGTTAATTTCACCTGTTAATTCCGAAATACACCTTTTCCCTGAACGACTTCTGAAGTGTTTCCGCAAGCCATCAGATCTTGAATAAAAATTACCACAACCCCAAGTTTTACCGTTTTTCAATATACCTCTACATTGAAATTTTTTATAGTTAATATGAATTGACTTATGTCTTCTGAGATCGCTTTGCCTTGCAAACGATTTATTACAAACTGAGCACTCATATGGCTTTACAATCGAATGCGTTCTAATATGCGAACTTAAATTTGATTTTCGTGTAAAGAGCTTATCACAGTATGGACAATTTAATACCTCGTTTTCAGCTTTCGAGCTTACATGTAAATTTAAAGCCCCCATTACATTGCTGTGTCTCGTAACATGTCTCCTCTTCTCTTGGATAGTTTCGTAGTTATAGTTATAATTAAAAGTGTTGAAATTATTGTCAGCTGGTATAGCGACTTGATCGCAACAATCACACTTAATCAGATTATCAGACAATTTAATAATTTCGTTCAGTTCAATTGTTAAATCATTAATTGGACTGTTATATAATTCATTAGCATCTAAGCCAGGGGTATTTGTGTTGATATGTGATTTTTCCTTATCGATTGATTTCCTGGTAAAAATATTATTTAAACTTTTTCCACCCGTTTCAGTAGATAAATTACTAAATTCGTGATAATCGTTAGTCTCAACAATTTCTGTAAATTCATTAATATCGTTTAAACCGCTCAGCTCATTACTAAAATATGTATTCATATTAGTATTCGTATTCATAATCATATTTATATCCTTATTTATACTCAGATCCGTATTCATGTTCATAGTCATATTCTTATTCGTATTCATATGCATACCAATATTCGTATCATTCTTAATACTGGTATCACTATACCGCAAATTATACTCCATATCTTGACTGAAAACGTTTAAAAAAAACTGTGATAAACATTAAAAGTGTTACAGTTATTAATCAACAAATTTCCTTTTATTTAAACATTTTCCTGTATCGTTTACAAATGGAGTGATAAAAATTTAAAGCATAAGAACCAACCTTATTTCATATTAAATCCCTACACGCAAAAGAAAATTGGTAATCCACACGACTACAATCCGAATTAAGAGGTTCGGTGTCTGATATTGACTGGGGTATGAATATTTCTATTTTAAATACTTGGTTTCATAAACTGCTAAGTAGTTTCCCTTGTCCAAGCATATGCCCAGTTATATTTATCTATTTTATACCACATCCTTCGTTTATTTCCAATTTTATATATTCTTATTGACTTAATAATAACAAAATGTTTAGCAAATGTCCTTAATACAATTGTTCTTCATCTTTTTACAATAAGTTTCCAAAGATAAGAGTAAAGGACGCGCTCTTGTTGTATTAAACTCCGGCTCTTATCAGTACATAATTTTCATTTTCATAGCTTTATTATGTTACACAGGTAGTGTATATTATGTGTTTTAATTGCATATATATGATATCATATATAGTAATATATATATATATATAAATCTTTTATGCATATACTGTCCTATAATGAGGCTTCAAAATTATCTTATCTATTTAAATATATCCTCAAATAATCGGCATCACGGAATATGTTTCGTTTTTAAATCTTGCACATCTTAGCCTCGTGGATCCCTGGAGAACGCTCCGACCATGCATATAAGGATTGAATTGATCAAATGATTACAAGTAGATATTGAGTTTTAATTTCATTTGTAGGCATGGCAAATAGTTATCAAAAAACCTTTGGCGTTGCCGACACTTATCTTTACTCAGCATCTTAATTGATCGCTAAATTGATCGCTAATTATATACAACATAGATGTCTTGTTTCGGTTAATATTATATAAAAAGTGTCGTTTCAATTTTGAATTAAATTAATTACATTAAATTTGTTACCTTAAATTAACTCACCACACTACTATAAAAAGATCATTAAAATCATCAGATCACTACAGTAATCAGAAAGATTAAGTAAAAGCACTAAATTTACTATTGCTACATTTTAAAAATCTTAATAAAAATTAAACAAAAAAATAATTCTTAAATTCTAAACAACGACAGAGATAATATAATAAAAATTTAATATAATTTAATTTCACAAAAAATACAACGACTTCTTTTTACATAAATTTTACTCAAATAAAAAATTTGAAAAAAATTAAAAATAAATAGAATATAATAAAGTAATTTCTAAATTAAAAATAAAATAGCTTAGAAACACTTGTGGTGAACAATTGATGGTCCAGATTCGTCGTATTCTTGCTTGGAAATCCACATTTGTTGGAAAGTTGATAATGAGGCCAAAATCGAACCACCAATCCAGACAGAGTATTTTCTTTCAGGTGGAGCAATAATCTTAACCTTCATAGAAGATGGTGCTAAAGCAGTAATTTCCTTTTGCATTCTTTCTGCAATACCTGGGAACATGGTAGTACCACCAGACATAACAATATTACCGTATAATTCTTTTCTAACATCAACATCACACTTCATAATAGAGTTATAAGTAGTTTGGTCAATACCAGCAGCTTCTAAACCTAAAACTGATGGGTGGAATAAAGCTTCTGGAGCTCTAAATCTTTCATTACCAATGGTAATAACTTGACCATCTGGCAATTCATAAGATTTTTCAATTGCAGAAGATTGAGATGCAGTTTGTAATTCTTGATCGAAGTCTAAAGCAACATAACATAATTTTTCTTTAATGTCTCTGACAATTTCTCTTTCAGCAGTGGTTGAGAAAGTGTAACCTCTTTCTGATAAAATCTTCATCAAATAGTCGGTTAAATCTCTACCAGCTAGATCAATTCTTAAGATAGCATGTGGTAAAGCGAAACCAGCATAAATTGGGACAACGTGAGTAACACCATCACCTGAATCTAAAACAATACCAGTAGTTCTACCAGAAGAGTATAATGATAAAACAGCTTGAATAGAAACGTAGAAAGCTGGAACATTGAATGTTTCAAACATAATTTGAGTCATCTTTTCTCTGTTAGATTTTGGATTCATTGGAGCTTCAGTTAATAAAACTGGGTGTTCTTCTGGGGCAACTCTTAATTCGTTGTAGAAAGTGTGGTGCCAAATTTTTTCCATATCATCCCAGTTTGTAACAATACCATGTTCAATTGGGTATCTCAAAGTTAAGATACCTCTCTTTGATTGAGCTTCATCTCCAACATAAGAATCTTTTTGACCCATACCAACCATGATACCTTGATGTCTTGGTCTACCAACGATAGATGGGAAAACAGCTCTTGGAGCGTCATCACCGGCAAAACCGGCTTTACACATACCAGAACCATTATCAATAACTAACTATAATAAAACAGTAAAACAATGTTAGTAAAAGAGCTTCAATAAAAAAAATATCATCATCATAATTTATTTAATCTTTCCTTTTAAACAAACCAAGTTTTATTTTCATTATCTAAAATGTGCGAAATTAATGGCCCAAAATTGAAAACAAAAACAAAAAAAAGTCGAAATAGTATGCAGCGAATTTCAAATCAATTGAGAGATTTGATTTTTTGTGCCGAAATAAAAGTAGTGAATAATGAGAAATATTAAAATACTATAAGCTACAACAAACTAAAATATAATTATAGTTTATTGAAATATGATAGAGTACATACAGCAGCAACGTCTTCTATATTAGGTGTTAGTAATTTGTGCGTGTGAAAAACTGAAAAAAAAAACAGACCAGGCGCAAGTGGACGACGATATGGATTTCGACGATTCGGTGTGGTGATAAAAATTAGATCATGCAATTGAGATATTATTATAGCCCCATACCAGTATTGGAAAACACCGATGAAATGTAATTGAGGAACACACATGGTAAATAATTGAGGTAACTAAAGTGGTAAACATGTATAAGTAAATATAATCGTACTTTTTATCGTCGTCGTATTCTCCAGAGATCAAGAGAGATCCATTGCCAGCCAAGAAATGCATTTCAAATGCTTGCTTTCATTGTAGAAGTTATACATACCGCCATCCATTTTGAATGTAAATATAAATGTGAGTAAGTAAGATAGATAGGATTATCCTTGTCAAGAAAGAAATTCAAAGAGCATAGAAGAAGAGAGGGAGGGAGAGTTAAATTAATCGAGAGTGAGCGACAAAGAGAGAATGAGAAGACACAGGGGGCAAATTGCCCCAAATCAAGGAGGACACGTAAATTACGGACTCGCGAACAGGGCTGCTAACCACTATTTTGAAGTCATTTGATAATCAGTTACTATTATATTGTATTATATTATGTGATTGTGATTATGATTATGATTAAAATTATGATACTATCTATATCTGACTTTCTGTTTATTACCACGTGCCTCAAGCTTCTGTTGTCTTTTGCTCTTGGATGGTTCAGAATCACCTCCAGCAGTTTCTAAACCACTGCTCGTGGTTTTACCAGCTTTTGGTCTAAACATACCCCAAACAGTACCAATTAAACCTTTCACTTTCCAAATTGCAAATAATGGGATTGCACTCCATAAGTACCAAAACTTCATACTGCCAAAAATACACATTAAAACATCGATAATCAATGTTAAATAGACAATGTCAAACAGGTACTCGGTTAAACCTTCTTGAGTTAAATCCTCCCCGGTCTTAACCAAAACTTGATATCCATTTTCATTAACCGTGTAAACAGGTCGTCCAAAGGATTCGATTAAATATTCACATATAATGGAAGGAATGGTAAATAAAATGAAATATTTTTTGCCATTTGCAGGTCTACCGAGTAAAAATATGCATATAATTGATAGTAAATTCACGGAAATAGATAAAATATGAAGCGATTTTAAAATCTTGGTATTTTCTTGTGCTTGCTTCTTATCCGATGCCCCTGCCATATTGTATATTAAACAATACTATGTTTCGAACTAAAGGTAAACTTTTTTGCAAAAGCTATGACAATTATATTGCAAGCAAAATGGCGAGTAATGAAAAATTAAAAATAAAAATTAAAAACAATAAACCAAAAAATCAAAAAATCAAAATATATAAGAAACTAATAGAAACTAATAACAATCATTATTATTATAAATACCAATAACTTACACAATATAGAGGTGATTATTATTAAACTAGATGGGAAAAAATAGTAATAGATTTGAAAAAATGAAATATATATTAAAAAAAGGAGAATCTGCTTATTTCGTCATACTTAAATACAACCCAATTAACAACAGCCTTGTTGTTGAGAATTAACAGATGTACCGGCCAAATTAACAGAAGGTTTGCTCGAAGTGTTGGTAGGTTGAGAGTTTGCCATTTGATTTTTAATCTGTTTTGACATTAAAATAAAAGCCTGTTCAACATTTGTTGATTCAGCGGCCGAAGTTTCTATGAATTCAATACCTCTTGAATCTGCAAATTCCTTAGCAACCGCATAATCAACAACTTTCTTATCTGTCAAGTCACACTTGTTACCAACCAATAATTTTTGAACTCCACTGGTTGCATATCTATCAATTTCTTGTAACCATTGATTAACATTATTAAAAGACTCTTGATCTGTAACGTCATAAACAATGATAATACCATGAGCACCTCTATAATATGATGAAGTAATAGTTCTAAACCTCTCTTGACCAGCAGTATCCCAAATTTGTAATTTAATAGTCTTACCGTCTAATTCTATAGTTCTAATTTTAAAATCAACACCAATAGTAGAAATATAATCTTGTGTATAGGTATTTTCTGCAAATCTAAGTAACAAACATGACTTACCAACACCGGAATCACCGATCAATAAAAGCTTGAAAAGATAATCGTATTCGTTGTTCATTATGCTTTGTTAGATACTAGAAGAAAAGAAAACTCTGTTACTAATACTACTTCAATTTCGTTTACAGAGCGTATGGTTGGTTATATTACACAACAGTTTCAGTTCCTTTTGCCTTTTTGTCGCTCTATCTGGTTATTAGTGACACGATTTCATAATTGGCAGACATGACTAGTGTAGTAACATGCCCGGCCTGGCCTGGCCGTATCCTTGCCGTTCACACTATACTTTTGTTTCATTACAAATTATCTAATTTTATATTTTGATTATTCTAAATATAAAAGAAAAAGTCAAAGTTAAAGCCGGGGCTTTTATTGTAGCCATATAACTGATAAACCAGCTGGAATGGATGAGTGCTTGAGTGCTTGAGTGCTTGTACAGAAATAAAGCTGGGACTTCCCGATTAGGCAACTTCTATCCCAAGAAAGACATTTTTCTCATCCAGCCACTTCGATAAGTTTCATCTTAACGGTGATTTTGTACCTTTTACTAGTCAAGCCCCTGAGATCTCTCGTTTAAAGTTGGCTTTCATTATTATTATGAAAACTATATATGTCCAATGTTTTCCACGTTACTTCGATCCTATGAAGATCCCTTTCGTTTCTTTTAAAATCCTAAATACAACAGTTCAATACTCTTGAACTTACATCGGTTACAACCTATTACGTTTGTTAATTTGATTTCAATTCTAGTCTATTTCTTCATTCTATTGCATTTTTTCTTGTTCAATTCTTTTTTCATATTATTATATCTATAATTATAATTATATTTATATTTATAATTACCATTGTTATTACTTGACTTTCTATCTATGAATTTACTATTGCATTACAACCTAATTACTATTACTATTATTTAATAACATTCATCATTCATATTCAAAAGAAAATTTAAAAAAAATCTTAACTTACCCCAGTCATTCTTTTACTTTAATTGGATTTTTTTAAATTGCTTACTTCACTCTAAGTCTCATATTATTATTACTGTTAGCCCCTACCAACATCATGAATCGAGAATTATCTAATCCAAAATCAAGGATTAATAAATCATTATCACCACTACCGTCAATATTAGGTAGATCGAGAAAATCGTCAACTGAACTGTATAAAGAAAGACCATTAAAAAGGGCAAGCTCAATTTCTTATAAAATACCAACTCCTACTCATTTAGTTTTACCGTCTGAATGTACCCTGAAAAGATCTCAAACCTGCTTATCAAAAAATGCCAAAAATCAGATTTTAACTAGAAAAAAGTCAAGTTCTTCTTTTAACCTGAAATTAAAGACAAGGTTTAAATCACTAAGAAATTTTTCAAATTCCAATTCAAATGTTAGCCCAGTTTCAAATTCAAACTCACCACCAACAAGTCCTTTAAATCATGTTGAAAGCGGAGATGATAATGATAATGACAGCGAAGAATCGGATAATTCTATTTTATTTTCAAGTGATTCGTTTGAAGATACAGGAGATACGACTTTTAATTACCCACAACAGAGTTCATCCTGTGAAACAACCCCAGAATCAATTAGGGTTCCTAAGTTTAATTCAATTTTTTTTGATAATTATACTTGTAAAAAGAACTTACTTGATGATTTGATTTTAACCGATGAGGATTTTTTATTCAAGGATAATAAGGATTTTGACGATAGTTATAGTTCTAATTACTACATAAAACTATCAACACACGCAATTTTTGAAATTCCAGAAATTTTAGAAATTATTTTAAGTTACGTTGGTCATGATAATGAGGAAAAAATCCCTAAAGAACCAACATTAGCTCGTCGTGCTCCACTATCCTATAATCATGCAGTTTTAATACATGGCGTTGAAAATGGAGGAAAAATATGGCAGAGATCTATTTCTAATTCATCAATTATATCGACAAATACAACAAACACAGTTAAACATAAACACAGAAATAGAAGAAATCTTTATAACTGTTTAATGGTGAATAAAAAATGGTTTTATTTGACTTTATCAATTTTGAATAAAAATTTGTATTTTGATTCAGATCATCAATTTGAAAATTATACCTCAACACTAGTTTCTTCAAATTATTCAACTTTACCAACTCCAAAATCAGTGATTTTGCATAAGATTAAATCTCCTCAATCGATTTTTGATGTTTTCAATTCACAGATATCCTCGAATAAATTAAAGTGGCTAGAAATTTATATTTGTCCACAATTACAACCACCAATTCATTTAATTACTCATAATTTGGAAAAGCTTTGTTTACCTGGATGTAGATCATTAACAGATGAAAAACTTATTGAAATTACTTTAAAATGTCCTAACCTGATACTTTTAGATTTACGTGCATGCGAACAAATAACCGACGCATCAATTTATTTTGTTGGTCAACGTTGTCTTTCTTTAGAGATGCTAAATTGCGGTCGCCATACACATGGTGAATTAATAAGTGATAACTCAATTGCACATGTTGTTAGGAATTGTCAATTAAAAACTTTAGGTCTGGCAGGCTGCGGCATAACAGATCAAACAATTTGGGAATTGGGTATTCATAGGGGAAATCAAATAGAAAGATTAAGCTTAAATAATTGCTGGAAATTGTCTGATATGGGAATATGTCGTGTTTTGAAAGCGGGACTGTTTAATAAAATTGGAGTCTTGGAAATTAGGAAATTAAATTTAAATGAAGTTAGAGATATAGTCGAGTGGAAAAAAAGATTAGAAAGAAGGGGAGATAAAATCCTAATAGAAGCCTGCGAAAGATTAGATTCGTTGCTAAAAGATGAAGAAAAAAGGTTAGATCTAGAAATAAGTGCTAGAATGTTTGGAGACATAGTCAACTGGCTCGACGAAGACGACAATGACGTTGATTATAGAGGATTTTTATTCTCTAGAAGGGTTTAACCAATCTAGTTATTACTTTTTATTATTTTACTCACCTTCGTCATACCTAACATAGCTTTACAATTAATAGAATGAAATTAGCATAAAAAAAATTTTAACTTTTAAACAAAGCGTAATAGTAAAAACTTTTTTATCTTTTTCTTTTGATAAAAGTAAATTTAATTGACTTGCATAAAATAAAATCCGTGAACAAAGAAGTTAAACTTAAGCTTCACAGTAAGCTCTATATAAGGTGAAAGGAGTTTCTTTCTTTTCACTAATCAATTCAATTTCAGCATCGGGAGCAATGAAATACACCCCACCAGTGAAAGCTTTCAAAGTTGAACTTTCATCACCTTTAACTCTAAGTATACCTTCACCTTCAGTGACAATGACAATGGAAGGACCATCAACACCTTTCATTTCAGCCTTACCTTCAACACCATTAAAAGTGATTTGTAAAACAGAAAATTCATCGATTGGTGGATCATAAAGAGCAAAATTAGCAACACCCGAACCCCTTGGGAAAGCAGCAGGCGGTAATTTTTGTTCTTCAACATTATTTGTTGCATAAGTTAAGTTTTCAACTAACGCCTTAACATCCTTAAATTTTGGAGTGAATCCGGCACGGATAACATTATCCGATGCAGCCATACATTCCATAATATCACCAGAAATGTAAGCATGAGGTTCTTTAGCTTGCAAAAACATTGCTTCTCCTGATTTCAAGTTACAATGGTTTAATAATAAACAACCACAGAACAATCCTATATCGTTTGGAAATTGCTTGTCTAATCTTTGAATTAAGTTAGCTAAAATAGGACCAAATAATGTAGGTTCCGTTTCGGTTCTTTTGACCAATCTAGCGGCGAACTTTGAAATTTCATCTTCAGGAGTATTCATTAATCTGGAAAAAACTTTTTGTAAAGTAAGTTTTGATGGATTTGAAGTATAATCACTGACAATCTTTTCTCCAATTAGTTCGTTAAACTCTGGAATTGTTGTTAAAAGATGCTTAATTTCATTCAATGGTTTGAAACCACAAAATGATTCAAAATCTGTAATTGCAATGGCCATTTCAGGCTTATGGTTATCATCTGGATAATTTTTAGGATCAGCTTTATGTAATTGTTCAGCCAATGATTTATCAGGGTGTGCTTGAATCGATAAAACTTTATTAATTGATAAAACTTTGAATAAAAACGGTAATTCTTCATTCGAGCCAAATTTCTTAATAATTTTATCACCAAGGTATTTGCTTGGATTTGATTTAATAAGAGTTCTTAATTCTTCCTTGTCATCGTTGGCTAGAATAGTTGGAACTTTCTTATGGGTACCCATCCATAATTCAGCATATGGTAAAGATTCATCAATTTTTATGGATGAATCATTTGCAGCTGCGAATCTTGCAACTGCAGACGAAGAGCCAATTTTACCCCAAGCATAGTTTTGAGGACCTTTATGAAAACACACATAAAGTTAGTATTAGGGAGGCAAACAAAATCTAATATAAGTTTATAAACTACATACCACCAATAACTCTGAATAATTCAGTAGACATTTTATATTTGCGTTAACAATCGAAGCAATAAGAAGGTGGGTAATTGTAAACAGAAACAAAAATAAAGAAGAAAACGAACACGAAATTTGCCGATGCACCTAATCGGAAAAACCACAAAACCACTAAATAAACACGTTTTCTGACGTGTTCATACTTAATTTAATTTAATTTATTTTATTACTTTTCTATCCAATTCTATTTACTTCTGTACCCATATAAGTTGGAATCATTGCTATTTCTAACTTCCTCATATCTTCTGTGCGTCAGATACCTATGTTGCCCTAACCTCATTCTTCTAACATTATCTACCAGAGGTTCACCAAATTTTGTACTTAACGCACCCGAACTTTGTGATCTTGAAATATGATTACCTCCTACAGAATTAAAGCCCAAGTCATCGCCATTGTCCCTCAAAACTGGTGTAGCAACCCTTGAACCAGGAACACTGGCACTTTTTTTAAAAAAATTGTTTGATATATCTTGATCATATAATGGTGATGGTTCGTCATGGGCAATTACGTCATCATCATAAACCTCTCTATATGAAGGTACTTTGCCTGCCATACTGTTGCCTTCTTTAATTAAATCTGCCAATGAGATATTAGATCCACCACTACAATTAATTGATGTCGGTGTTGCAAATCCTGAATTAATATCCCAAGAAGACGGTCCAAATAGTAAGTCTTTGTTACTATCTTTGTAAGAGGGTAGTTGATAACACATCTTATTTTTTGAAAAATCATTAAATTCATCAATTGTATAGTCACCATCTCCTCTTGAATCGAGTTCATAGGATAAATCTCCAAAAAGAAACGAATCAGGGTCATTTTCATCTAAGTATCCCACCAAAATTTCAGGTGGTTGAATCTCTGGGGTATCTTCAATTTTATTTTCAAAAAGGGTTTTAAGGTTTTTACTATACGAAATATCTCCCATTTCATGATCAATTTCAATATGTTTAGTAAATAATTGGTTGCCATCCGGTTTAATATAAAATGAAATCGGTAATTTTGACTTAATTTGTGAAATATGACCATCTGGATTAATCAGATTTATGAAAATGGTCAGCCTATGTCTTATTTTCACAGAATCATTATAATTTGAAACATCAGGACTTAACCTTTTCAAATTATTCGGTAGTGGTATATTCGCTTCTAACGCCCAATTATCTACTGATAGTTGATCACCAGGAATCGTGGGTAAATCCTGATTGAAAACAATTCTTTCATCTTTGAAAACGTCTTCATTAAATTGATTTTTGACCTTTGATTTGAGAGTTAAATATTGTGATATTTCAATTGATATTTTACCCAATTTTAAACCTTTTAAAAGTGGTAAAATCAAGAAATATATTTTCAAGTTTGAACCCACTGGAATTTTCTTTTTCGGTATTCTGATTTTATATTGTAATTTTTTTGGCCAGCAATTTTCTGTTAAAACTTCTTCATTTATTGCTAGACCCATCGCTGATAGTGTCCTAAATATCCTAAAATACTTATAAGTTTTGGATATAGTATTTTCATTACTACTACTGTTATTTAAAGTTCCATTTAATCTACTTTCGAATTTATAATATAGTATCCCGCATTTTAGTCCTTCCACAGTTTCAGGAATATTTCCCGGCAATTTGATTTTGAAAGGTAGAGAATAATTTCCAGGGGGAAGATCAAAAACCAAACTATTATTGGACTTAATGCTATTACTGTTGGGGAAAGGTGTTTGGCCGGTTGGAATTAAATCATGAAATTTCAATCTATGAACTGTCTTGGTATTAGTAAATTTTAAAAGATTTGACGGACTTTGAATATTAATTTGTTTGCAATCATCATTATTATTGTTATTACTACTACTATCTTGAATTTCATAGGATCCTCCAACAATAACCCCAGCATCGTTTGTTAAAAGATTTTCCCAAAAACAGTCAATAACACATTCCTTGTTTCTCACATGAGACGTAGCTAAAACATTACCATCTTTTGTTTGAAAAGATTCAATAAACCCTAATTTATATACACCTTCCATTCTTAAAGATATGGATGATAATGATGTGGTTTCTGATAGCGATAACACCACATGCCCCGATATTGAAACAGGCCCAGTCTCTTGATATGAACCGTTTATCATAATGATATTTTTGTATGGAGAATGTATTCTAATGTCATAATACGAGGGTGGTATAGCAGTAGGTGACGAAGATCTGAACATTTGCTAGTTTGAAAATTATTTTCTTATCAGTATCTATCTAATTATTGGAGTAAAAATGTATTCTTTTCTTTCTTTTGTTTTCGTTTATTGCAAAAAATCCACTGTACGGGCGATTTTGCTATTAAATGTTGATAAAGTATAAGAGAACATTCAACTTAATAGGTACAATTTAATTTTCATACGGTTCTATTTTTATAAACTTTAAAATTTAAACATCGAATCGGGATCGTATCATGGACGGGATGCTGACAAGCGTGACAAATCTTTTTCGCACTGTAAAATTAATTTTTGAACTGTCAAAATGTGGGGTTAACTATTTCATCTATTATTAAGCCCCACCTGACATCCCACCCTGTCCCACCTCTTCCAACTCCCAAAAACGGCAATTGCACTCGCCACAAAACACGCCACAAACAGTGCAAATGTGTACGACACACAATTTGTTGCGTAAAACATCGATAGGGTGGCTGTTTCAACTTCAACATCGGTATGAGCACGACATCTACCGTCATATTCATAGGCATAGAATAACCCAAATAACAGCGAACCAACGGCTGGGGCACTCAAAAACAACCCCCATGTAGAACCTAGTATGTCGACCCCCCAAACGGTGGCAGCTAGTGTGGGATATAAAGTAAACGCAGAGCCATAACCAATACCAATCAATGCACTTATAAGGGAAAAGTCCGGATAACTTATCACAACCAAGGTGAACCCAATGATAGATATTAATATGGAAAACAAAAGCATTCTCACGGTTATTTTACATCCTTCGTATCTGTCTGTAATGACACCAATGCTTATTCTAGTAATTGTGGAAAATAATGAAAAAACTCCAACTTGTTTAGAAATTTCATTCTCAATGTCTCCTTTATTTTCAATAATTTCAATTAATGACCCCATATTGGCAATAAATAACTCCAATGGTCCTGCAAGGAAAAATAATGAAATTAAAATTAGTTTCATTGTAGGATCTTTTAAAAATTTTTCAAATTTTTCTTCATGACTGACTTCATTAATAATGCCACCATCTAATAAAACTTCATCTTCACCATTATCATCGGCAGCACCATAACTTCCTTCACTTCTTTCTTGCTCTAACAACCGTGCAAAAACAATTTCCTTTTCCAAACTGACAACAATACTGCTGGCCCAATTAATAATGCCGACAATTAAGTATAAAATCGCTAAACCAATAAATATTTTTTCAATGCTAACCTTATCTAAACTGTTTCTAAAACTTTTCATTTGGAAAACCCATGCTAGTAATAACGAACTTAACCCATAACATGTGACAGGTAACGATATACTCAAACCTTTTCTATCAGGGAAAACTCTTGCACATGTTAATAAACTACAAAAATATGCGGATGAAGTCCCGGTACCAACCAAAGTAAATGCAAAAGCCATTAAAAATGAAGATAACTTATGCTTATACGTGTACAATGCAAGTAGATAACCTGGTGTCAGCAGTAATCCAATCAGTGCTAACAGTACAGGTCCATGTGCATCGGATAAATATCCTAGTAGGGGTAATGTTAAATATAACCCGAGGGACATCATACCTGAGATAATATTGATCGAAACATGTGAGTAATTTAATTTTGTTATAAAATCAGGTGTAAAAATCGAAAATGTAACAACGGATGCATCAACTAAACATGTCAATAACGACAGTATGAATGATGTTATACGAATTTGTTTTGGTGTGAAATTTCTTGAAATATAGCTTCTCAACGGTGATGTTAGTGTTAGCTCTAATATCGACAATCTCTTCATATTTTGTATACTTTATTAATTATTGATTATAAGTTAAAGATACCGGCTGGCTGAATCTAAAAATTACAGATTGACCTCCACTATCGAATTTTGATTTTTCAAAAATTCACTTATTTTCCGCAGCGACATTCGGACATATTATTAACACTTCAGTTCGAAATTAATAAAGTATATATCATTTTCAATTTATTCTTTATTTAAGGTATTTATAGTATATAAAAAGTTCATTTATTTTCTACAGAACTTAGTAGGTTTCCCAAATAAACTGTGACGAAATAAATTAGACCAAGTAAGAGGCTCACAGTCTTCTTCTCTTTTCAGAACAGATTCTTTATTACTATAGATGACTTGCTTATATGATGCTGATCTAGGACTTGGAACTGTGTCAAAACAGTTTTTAATAAATGAATTATCGTCGTTTTCATCGTTTATAGAACTTGTTGTTGGCATAGTTCTAAAATTTTGTTCTTCTCTGAGTATTTCGCTTGTGGTGGTGTTTCCAAAACTTGATTTAATTGAGATGGAATTAGAATTCCCCGTTTTAATATGAAATGAATCTGAACCTGTCACTACCTGTCTTTTATTAAGTTTAACATGACTTTCTTTGAATCCGTTAAAATTAAAGTTCGAAATCGAATTTTGCTTAAAAGCTGGAAAAAAATTTATTGCCTGATCATCATCATTAATCTTCAAACAAACACTATCTTTATTTAGAGGTCCATTCATTAAACAGAAAACTGAATGTAATAAATTTAATGAATTTTGTGATTGCAACCAATTTTTGGTCAACAAATCAAAAAATAATGTTGAAAAGTTTGTGTTGGATTCATCTTTAATTTTGTTCATAACCATAATGAACATCGGATTAATGAATTCTAGCTTTTCGTTTCCGTTATTATAAAATAAAATGTCTTTCCGGTTTAACTCAACAAACTGTCTTAGATTTGAAACTGAATAATTTATATCTTTAAAATAAGCGATTGGAATCAATAAATTATAATCAATCATTTCAAAGCTTCCATTAATATTGAACGGAATCAATCCCGAAACATTATCAGAATTGATTATCAAGGATTGATCGGTATTAAATAAAAATAAACCTTTGGAATGTATAGGTAAGAATGACGACCTGCTAATTGCATTCTTATTGTCTCTGTTGATATTTGGTCCAGTTTTAGGTATCTTAAAAGGAGCACCTTTAATTCCCAGCTTTTGAATTATATTCTGATTGATTAGTTTTGATGATATTAATATTCCACTTGTTGTCTTATTATCGTAATTTTTAGAGAATTGTTGGAAAGTTTCATAGTACATTTCCAATGCGGTGAAATTAAATAAAGAATGTTTGTTTTCAGATGGAGCATTATTTTCTAAAGATAGTGGTATATTAAAATTTTGTGATGCTTTATTGTTTGTCAATATTGACGAAAAACTTTTAGGTATAACCGCTGAATTAATAGAAGATAATAAGATAAAGAAAAATAAAAGCAACATATATATTTAAAAATTAGCAAAGTTGGTTAAAATATACTCTAATAAAACAACTAAATAATTCCGATTATCTTCACTTACTTTAATAAAGGGGAAATGAAACACATAATAAGTCAACAGTATTCATGACAGGTGCCCTTTTGAGCAAAATAAAAAGTCGATCGACGCGTTCAGAATAAAGTTCCGTTTCCCTCAGTTTTTCTCAATTGGACCATTTGACATTTTCAATCTATCAATAATTCATTTCTTGCATTGTTATAACTTTCCATAACATAATGTCATTCACTGCCATTAACAAGAGAGCAACTTCTATTACTACAAGAAATTTGTCTTGTAGAAGATTGTTTTCGAAAACTGTGTTTGCATGCCAACAACCCAACGATTTTACCCATTTTGGTTATAAAACTGTTCCAAAAGAAGAAAAGCAAAAATTAGTTGGTGAAGTTTTCTCTTCAGTTGCTTCAAATTATGATGTTATGAATGATGTCATGTCTATGGGTGTCCATAGATTATGGAAGAAACACTTAATTGAAAAATTAGATTGTGGTATGAGACCAAACTCAGGTGAACCATTAAATTTCTTAGATGTTGCTGGTGGTACCGGTGACATTGCCTTTGGTCTGTTAGATCACGCTAGGCTTAAGTATGGTGACAATAAATCTACCATGACGATTGCTGATATTAATCCAGATATGTTAAAAGAAGGTGAAAAAAGATGCCTTGGTACTCCATATGCCAACTCATCAAGAGTTGAATTTTTGGTGCAAAATGGTGAAACTATGGATCAGATTCCAGATAACTCCAAAGATGTCTATACCATTGCATTTGGTATTAGAAACTTTACCAATATTCAAGCAGGCCTAAATACTGCTTATAGAATTTTAAAGCCAGGTGGAATTTTTGCCTGTTTAGAATTTTCTCAAGTTGAAGATCCAGCGTTGGATTATTTTTACCAATTGTATTCATTCTCTTTACTACCAATGATGGGTCAATTGATTGCCAATGATAGAGACTCTTACCAATACCTAGTTGAAAGTATTAGAAAATTCCCTAATCAAGAAACGTTTGCGAACATGATTAGAGAAGCCGGTTTCTATGTTCCAGGTAAAGGATATGAAAATTTGACATTTGGTGTTGCTGCGATTCATATTGGTGTCAAATTATAAATTGAATTGTCCACTAACTTATATATTTATTTGATTATTTTGTACATAGCAATAAATACAGAAAAGAACATCGCTTCATAACCCTTGAACTGTTTCGCAGTCAGTATAAATACGCGCTGAGTCTCGTTTTACACTTTTCTTAGATACACTTGTTCTTCTTCTTTCTTCATCTTTATGCTAGGGCATTACGTGTATCAGTGAGGATTCGTCCGAGATCATGTTTTTGCTAGTTGAAAACTTCAACATGACTACTTCCTTGTGTACTATATTTTATAGAACACCTGGGGAATTTTTGGACTATTCTTATACCGCCTAACAACTTTCTCTTTGATAAAGAGGGAAATGTTATTAAATTAAATGGACTTGTTCACTCTGTTTTTAACTAGTGTTATGTCCAAATTCTTTGTAAACTTGTACTTGTATTAATAAATAGGATGATCGACCATCAGTATCTTTCAATAAATTTGAACAAATTTGTTAAGACTTCCTTCTGCCACATTGTTTTATGGGTCTCAAATTTTCATTTTCAGTTTTTTTTTTTTTTTTTTTTCAATTCTTCAATTATCATGATTAATAAAGGTTTTCAATAATTATATTTTTTGATCCAAAGCAACATACTCAATTCAACTCATTTAAAAGGAAATGTTTAGAAAATTTACCAAGGATGACGTTCACACGCGTACAAATGTTAAATCTTCAGTTCAAAGATCTTTGAAAACAAAACTAGTGAACCAATATCCACTACTTGAGCCTTACATTGATGACATTATACCGAAGAAATCTACGGTGTCTTTATTCAAATGTGAAGATAAGATTCAGCTTTATTTAGTTGACAATGATGTTATTCTGTATCAAAACTTTGATGAGCTAATTCCTGCATTGACACTTGTTCATAAATATCCAGAATGTTTTCCTAGGGTGCAGGTTGACAGAGGTGCCATTAAATTTGTTTTGTCAGGTGCCAATATTATGTGTCCTGGTCTAACTTCGTCTGGTGCGAAATTACCAGATGAAGAGTGGCCAGCAGAAAAAACTGTTGCTATTTATGCTGAAGGAAAAGAAAATGCAATGGCGGTTGGTAAATTAGTTATGAGTATTAAAGATATTAAAGAAATTAATAAAAACACTGGTGTCGAACTGTATCAATACTTAGGTGATGGTTTGTGGCATTTTAAAGATTGATTATATTTCAGTTAATATAAATTAAATTAATAGTGAATTATAAAGTAATATGAATATTTTTTTTTACCTTAAGGACTTGAAGATTTTAAATGAGTATCACTTTTGCCCACATTGAAAATAGCCTTTCCTAATTTATTTAAATTTTTCCTCCGATCAGCACTATAATGGTCACCAAATGATGTAAATGTAATTGAATGTTTCAGGTTATTCTGTGGAATAGGGTCATCAGTTGAAAAATCTTGTAAACTCACTGTTGATCTAGTCCTTAACGTGCTATCAGTGTTATCAACACTAGGCTGATGCGATAAACTTCTGCCTTCTTCTAAATTTATGAGCTCCTCATCGCTTTCACACTCATTGTAACATCTACCTTCAACTTTTCTTATAAACTTTTTTAAACCTCCAAATTTGATTATAATTAAAAAATATAACGTACAAAAAAGAAAAAGAAAAAACCCAATAGTGATAATCCAATTACCAACATTGGTTTCCATATCATCTTGCCAATCATCACTCCAGGTTCCTTCATCAACTGGTTTTTGAATCGCACTACCCCTTTGAATTCCGACATTACCTGGTCCCTCATTTTGAGATGAAGCAAATAAAACCATTTTACCTAATGTCCATGTCAATTCACTACCATTAATATCTTTCACACTTTTAAACACTGGTTCCTCTTTAGCCTCCTCATTCTTATCAATTCCTAATCGAGGCATACCGAATCCTTCATGCAAAACATTAACAATCCAACTAGCTTTGAAACAAGAAGCCTTTAATAAATCTAAATCAATTTGACTACCATACTCTTCTTGCTCAAACTTATTAAGCACTGTATCCCAATCTGTACCACAGAAGGATTTGGTTGCTTCTTCGAAAACCTCGTAATTATATTCACCACCTAAATTAAAAACATCGTTAGCAGTATACCAGTATTCACTAACTCCAACAAATCTTTCAGTAGTATAATCAATACCCGGTGCATGAACACCATTAAATAAGCAAGGCTCATCTTTACAAGGTAAGTGGTTTAGTAACAGTGGATAAATAGTCTTCAAACATCCTTCGTATTCACCGGAACCAGTGACTGTATAAAATTTACCATTATACTCAACTTCTGTTTTCATGCCTATCGGAGAACACGGGTCAAACAGATCACCTTTACCATCACCGTCTATATCATAATTAATACCTTCGGGAAGTGCACCAACTAATGCATGCAATTGTCTACGCCTAGCTTCATTGGCACCAAAACCTAACCAACTTGACACAAAAACAGGCCATTGTTGTAGTTTGCCACCATTTGTTTTTAAACTAACAGTGTACATATCTTCCCCATGCTTTTCTAATTGAGAGGGAGAACTTGGAACAAATGCTAATTGCGTGGACGCACCACCCATGTCTAAAAATCCATATGGAACTTGATTCTCGCCAAGTTTATCAGTCAGATAATTTAATGCCAACCAACCGTATAAACCTTCGGTATCACCGTCAATTACTTCAACATTGTTTTCGCATGAATCTACTATAAATTCGGAATTATTTTGTAAAACACGACATGTTTCTCGTAGTATTCTCGCTCTATCAATTGAGTCAAGTAATCTCATACCTGCAGTGGCTTGGACATACACCGGAGTAGAAGAATGTAAGTCAACTGGGATAACAGATTTTGCATGGTTGATCAATGGTTCAAAATGATCAGACCATAAATTTTGAGTGTTCTTAGAGAAAGTTGATAATCCAGGTGTAGTTTTGTGTGTTGAAACCTGAGATATTGCTGGTAGAGATATCGCCTCAGGAGAACTTATCGAATATCGATATATTTGTGCACGAGAACCAGATGATCCGGAATCAATAATAATTGCGTACCTCTCCGACATAACTTAGATATCGGGGTACAGTTTTTAGAGTAGGATGACAAATATAATACAGATGATGTATTTTAATTTTTTTATCATACGCGATTTGACTTACTCAAATTGATATATTTAGAAATATTTTATTGACTTTTTAATCTACTGGTATAATCTACCTGTACCTTTGGTTATATTCTGAAATTTTGAATTATTTTGAAAATCTTAAAAATTTCTTTGAAAATAGATTTTTTACATCTAATTACGCCTTACCTAAATTTTAAATTATTTTGACTGAAAAACAAAATCAATGCAAAAGAAAATTATGACATTAAACAAAAACTAACAAACGAAACTATATTTGCGAAATAGAACTAAATGGATATTTAAAAAAGAAATTATACAAAATAAAAGATTACCATGTTTGATATTCATCAAAATAATCTATACTTTTGTTGGATTTTATAACTTCTTGAGAAACATAATGTCTTAAATCATCCATTAATTGTGGTGGACCACAGGCCAGAATACCAATACTGTTACCATTTGCAATTTCAATCTGTTTTGGTATCAATTCTGCTAGGTTTGGTCTACCGTATTTAACAGTAAACGTTTTTTCCTTTGTTGTCTTTTCAATATCGCTTCCTTCCTTCGACTCTTTAGAAGAAATGTCTGAAGAAAGACCTTCGGATCCCCCATCCACAAATAATTGGGCTAAAGACATCGCTTTATCTTCACCATTTTCTCTCGTAACATATATTAAAACTTCAACACTGCCTAAATTTTTGACTAAGGTCACGTAAGGTTTGATATCCTTTATTTCTCTGACAGTCCAAATAAATGTACCTTTTCCATTTGTGATTGCGCTATCCAAAACACCAGGAACACCCGAACCACCTGCAATCATTAAAATATCACTATATTTCTTAACTTTAGAGGAACCATCACCACCATAAGGTCCTTCAATACAAACTTTCCATGAAATAGAACCACCATTTTTTGTTAACTTATTCCAAATTCTTCTAGTAACACCCTTCTTAACTTTGATATAAATGCAAATATTGTCTCCTTCAACAACTAATGTAAATGGATGATTTTCCCAAAATATGACGCCTGCAAAATAAATGAAACCGTATTGACCAGGTGTATGAATCCACCATCTTGGCTTACGCACTTCAACTTTAAGTAGGTCATCAGCAATAGCGGTTATTTTGGCAGTTCTATAGCCAAAAGCGGCCATACGGACAATTCTAACCAACCGATCAAAAAACCAAACAGCACATGTAGCAACTAACCATTCACACCAACCTAAGGTATTACAGTGGTACCAGCACATGGCAATAAAGCATATTGCTAAAATAACATGAAAAAGTAAAAAGTACTCATACCAGTGTCTTCTGAAAACATGCATGGAAAATAAAAGCATAACACCTGCTAAGACAGTAGCGGCAACACCACAAGCAAAATATTGGGATTTTAAAGCTGCAACATAGAAACCTAACTCCATAATAGTGTAGGCAACTGAATGAATCATTGCATCTAAAAACATCCATCTGGCTAAGACTTTGTGATATTGAATGAAAGTCATATAAGACCAGCCGGTTAACCAACACAAGAAATTATTTCTACCCGCAAATAACACCAACAATGGGATCTTACCAAATGCCATAATACCTGTACGATCTGCCACTCCTCTCTGCCAAGCAGCATCTGCACTTCCAAACAAAGAAACACCATCTTCTTGACGATATGAAACCGAATAAAACGCAACTTGCAAGATAAATAAACCTGTTTCAACTAGGAATTGCGAACGATTTGGAATCAAAGAAGAGAACCATTTAAAACCGACGGGTGCTGAAAAGCTACCATGTGGGAATAAGGCAGGTAAACTAATATAACTTTGAACGTATTTGGATAGCTTGTTTTTATTTAAACAAACTGCTAGACCAGTATGTCTGAAAAAATTGTGAATGGTACCCATGATGATTAAAATCAAAAAATACACTAAAATACCAACACTGTACCATGTACCTGAGTCTAAATCCCAATAATAAGCTTTGTAACCAAGAATTTCTAAGTCAACACTTGTCATATCTGGGAGAGTAGGACTATAAATAGGTAATGACACGTTGGCAATTTCTGAGAGAGGAATATAAAATTGAGTGGCATTTTCATATTGGTCCCTATAAAAAGTCCAATCCTCAACAGTGAAAGAATATTCACTACAATATTTAGATGCCATCTGAAACATCTCATTCATTTTTTTGGTATCATTATTAACAGCATTTGCACCACAGAAAAACAAAGTTCCAATGGCCGGTGGATAACTACATGTTGTTTGATAGTAGACATAACCGGGAGCATCCAACGGAGCAGTAAAATCATAAACAAATGTAGACACACCATCAAAACAAGACCAAAATTCAGAACTAGAATCAGTATAACTTAAACTAGTTTTCCAATACAGTTCATCTGCTAGTGCCCCCTTAAAAATTAAGGGTAAGTATAATAAATATTTTTTAAATATCATTATTGAATGAATAAAATTTATTTAAGTTATAATAAAGGGTCCAGGAAATATATTATGTTTTGGTATAAAATACCAGGAAACCCTATCATTTTAAATCAATTATTTAAAACGGAAACTGTTAAAATTATCACATTTTTTGATCGTCTTTGGCATGATCACCAAGAATTTTTTTGGCTCTCCAAAAGGTCAAAATATTAATTAACTATCAAATTTATGTATCATTAACCAGTTAAAAATAGAATAATGTAAAACTAATAAAATCTAGAGCTTTTTTAACTTGATTTCTCTTATGATTGGCTTGGAAAAACTTGAATATGTTTCTGATGTTACGAAATTATTGCCGTCTAATTACGGAGCAGCATTTCAAAACGTTATTAACAAATCCAGAGGCCTAAGCTGTTAGAACTTAATTTTTTGTGTCTGTATTGGTACAATTATAAAACAAATATATTAAAATAACCAATTGTGAATGTTTAATTGAACGTTAAGGTACAAGACTTCCTTTTTTTTTTTGAATGATATCGGATATAAATCAAAATGTATGTGCGCAAACGGCCGCTCGTAAGATAGATGTGCCAAACTCCACAGGGTTCACGGAAACTAATAAATTCCCAAAGCACCTTAAACGACGTTCATTAATTAGATATAAGTTATATCTTGGTTGCAAGCATACCTCATTTGACTGGTTTTGTTAACTAGAAGTTCCTTATATGGACTTATAGATAATGTGAAAAATAAGCAAAGATATCAGGGAACCATAAGTTTATCATTTTTTGTATACTCGAATATTTTACTGCTGTTTCAGTTACAGAAAGGGTTTTAAAATAATTGGCTGTGAATAAAGTATATTAAATGATTGGATTATTGTCCATAAATATTACATATTTGGCTGCAGCTTGACCAGCAATTTCCTTCATTCAAACACATACACTCAAATTTTTGCTGTTTATGTAATTAATTTCAATACAACCATTCTGCTAATTATTGATATTATTAGTGCATTTATTAAAATAAATTTACAGTCACTTTGAATGTACGATCTGTAATGCATTACTCCAAATGTGACTTCATATTCATATATTAAATGTTTAAGACATTTGAGATTGATATATGAAAGTTTTTCAGAAATAAATTTGCAGTAGTCATTAGCCTTCTAAGTAAAACTAAACCAATAAGAAAAAAAAAACATTGAAAATTTTGTTAACTGTAAGTTTTAACCACAACAAACTACAAATTTCGTTTCTAAAATTCATGTGTAACTAATAAATTTAACAAATGTGCCCCGGACATATAAAATTGATAATGATTTTCAAAGTCTCAAAATTACACCGATTAAAATTCAAGATAATTATCACAGAGCTACTTAGCTGGTAGCCAAATTTCATTGAAAATGGGAGGCTAGTTTGGAAATATCGGTTAACGATTGGTTTTTTTTACTCTCGTGACAGCCGATTTTTCAGATCGCCAGATCTGCAGATCTAGGGTTTTAATTTTCAGCTTTTTTCCTATTGACTGAGATTTCGTTACTGACAAAAATGCAAAATAGATTGAGCCTAGACAATTTTCTCTATATAATGATATTGTAATTGCATATCATGACTGGTTTTTTAAACCGGCACTATCGCGTTGCCTATCGATTATTCTATATATGTTTCATGTTCATTAATTAGTGTAGCCTATGATTCAACCGAAAAGTCCACATTTTAATGATTTCAAAAAATATATAAATTAGTTACAAAATCTCGTTTTACAGTTTTAAGTCTTTAATTTTAATTTATTATAATTATAATTTTTTTGAATTGAGGTACAAAAATATTTATAAATTTTTTGTATTACTGCAAGGAAATTAAGTGAAACTATCGTTATGAAAAAATCTTCATTAAGGAATATAACGAAGAACAAAGAGTAAATTTATCTCACCAAGTTTGGAACTCATCAAAATAATCAATGCTTTTATTGGTACTTGGAATTTCTTTTGAAACAAAGTGTCTCAAATCATCCATAAGTTTAGGAGGACCACATGCAATAATTCCAATACTTTTTCCTGGTAAATTTTCAACTTCTTTTGGAATCAATTCACCAAGATCAGGCTTTGAATACCTGACAAACACATTTTTATCGCCGGTTTTTTCTAAGCTGGTTTTTTCTAATCCAGAATTCTCTTTCGATGAATTTTCTGAACTTAATGCTTCAGAATCTGACCCCGATTCGGCTAATAATTCACTAGTGCTGAAATTTTTATCAGATCCTTGTTCTCTAGTAACATATATATCCATTTCAACATTGTGAAGTTTACTAATCAATGAACCATAAGATTGAACTTTCTTCAATTCTTGAACAATCCAAACCAATTTACCGCTTTTAACATTAATAGCACAATCTAAAATACCAGGGATACCAGCACCACCAGCAATCATTAAAACATCATTATGTCTCTTAACATTTCCGGAATTTGAACCTCCATATGGACCTTCAATACAAACCTTACATTGCATAGAACCATTATTTTTCAATAATTTATTCCAAATTCTCTTGGTAACACCTTTCTTGACTTTAATATAAATGCATAAATTATCTCCTTCATTCACAATGGTGAAAGGATTGTTTTCCCAAAAAACAACATTTGCAAAATAGACAAATCCATAATTACCAGCTGCATGAATCCACCATTTTGGTTTAGGGACTTCAACTTTAAATATTTCGTCACCAGCAGTGGTAATTGTTGCAGTTCTATAACCAAATCCAGCCATTCTAATAACTCTTGCCAAACGATCGAGAACCCAGACAGCAGAAGTTGCAACTAACCATTCACACCAACCTAGAGTATTACAATGATACCAGCACATAATTATAAACGCAATTGCTAAAACAACATGAACGGCCACAAAATATTCATAAAAATGTCTTCTAAAAACATGCATGGAAAATAAAAGCATAACACCTGCTAAAACAGTGGCGGCAACACCACAGGCAAAATAAGATTCTTCTAGAGCTGCAACGTAGAAACCTAACTCCATAATAGTGTAGGCAACTGAATGAATCATTGCATCTAAAAACATCCATCTGGCTAAGACTTTGTGATATTGAATGAAAGTCATATAAGACCAGCCGGTTAACCAACATAAGAAATTGTTTCTACCTGAAAATAACACCAATAATGGGATCTTACCAAAGGACATAATACCTGTACGATCTGCCACTCCTCTCTGCCAAGCAGCATCTGCACTTCCAAACAAAGAAACACCGACGTCTTGACGGTATGAAACCGAATAAAATGTAACTTGCAAAATGAATAAACCTGTTTCAACTAAAAATTGAGTTCTATTCGGGAATAAAGCCGAAAACCAAGTAAAACCAACTGGTGTGGAAAAACTACCGTGTGGAAATAAGGCAGGTAAAGTAACATAACTCTGGATATATTTTGATATTTTATTTTTATTCAAAGGGATTGTGAGACTTGTCTTTCTGAAAATATTATGAATAGTACCAATGATTATTAACAAAAGAAAGTAAACACAGATACCAACACTGTACCAAGTACCGGAATCTAAATTCCAATAATAGGCATTATAACCATACAAATCAGGAATCACGGTGGTCATGTCTGGTAAAGATGGTCTATACACCGGTAAAGTTGCATTTTCAATTTGATCCAATGGTAAATATTCTGCAGTGGCATTTAAATATTGATCTCTATAAAATTCCCAACCATAATCAAAAATGGTATATTGACCACAAGAACTTGCGGCAGCCTTGAAAATCTGAGTTAATTTAGCGGTATCATTATTTGCAAGACTAGCAGAACACAGTAATATAGTACCAATTGCAGGTGGATAATCACATTGAGCATCGTAATAAGATGAATACTCAAGTAACATAGTTGGAGTGTAATCCCAAACAAAATCTGAACGAGTATAAGTATCACAAGTCCAATATTCGGAATATCCTCTTCCATAACCTAAAACTGTCTTCCAATCCAACGCTTCGGCAAAAGTAGTTGATGTTAAAACAAACAAACTCAAATTATGTGTAAATTTCATTATTTGTACCTGTTCTTTTAATCTATTTTTTTATTGAACTTTAACAAGAAAAATCTCTTCACAAAAATTTTTGATAAGATTAAATAAAAATTTGGGATTAGCTTTCAGGTATATATAAACAAATGGGAAAGAGTTAATTTCAAAAAATGATTTGTCGATCCTTTGAAATTACTAATTTTCATATTTGGGGACTAACCTTTTCAATAAAAAATTAATTCAACGTTAATACAAAAATAAAGTGTGGAGGTTAGTTTCCTGAAACAGTTGTACTTCTAAAAATTCAAGCCAATAAGACAGAAATAATCGTTTCACAAGTTTTCATGCCTGTGCAAATATCATTGTTCAGGGTCTTGTTTAAGACCGAACATGCGTTTTGATGTCAGTAATAATACCAATACACTCGGCGTTACTTATCTGCATGATCAGCTAATTTCACCTTATGTTTTGAAGCAATGAAAAAATATCATTGGCTTGTAAAGAAAAAAAGGAATTATCGGTCTTCATATAGAAACCAGAGCGATCAAAGATTCTGTTTTAAATTATTGGGGTTTTTTCTTGTAGTAACCCTAAATGACAGAAAAGTCAGACGTAAGTTTAAGCATATTGCAACATTAGTAGTATGTTGCAGTGAAATAAATTCTTGATTATGTTTCATTTGATTTGAAAATTATCTATCAAAATTTGAAGGAATAAATTTTACCGGTGCTGGATATCAAGGGTAGCAAATGGCTGGTAGGATTTATCGGTAAAAGATTGGATTTTTTTTCGCCTGTGGGAACAGTTTGTTCAGATCGCCGGATCTAGGGATCCAGGGCATTTAATTTTCTGATTCCCGAACATCTGAGATTTTTTTTACTGGCATAATATAAAAATATGAAGTCTAGGCATAAATAAATCCTCCTTCTGTAATGATATGGTAAATGCGTATTATGAATTTTAGACAAGACTGATGTCTTGAATGTTTTATTGGTAATAGGTTTTTATCAACTTGTGTATGGTGTGAAACACATAAAAGGGTATATATCATTCTAACTTGTAGGAGATTTTGTTTTACGGGTTTGAACCTTTAATTTTAATTTATTTTGTTTATGACTACCAGTAAACTAGTAACGCATTATCAAATGATCAGTAAGGACCAAAGCCTTCGTTTAGGAACACAAACAAAAAATGAAAAAGCGGATTGACCACCAAGCTTATGATGGTTCTCTTATTGATGCTTGGAATTTCTTTTGAGACAAAGTGCCTCATCCGGTCCATTTTTCCCAGAAATCATTTGCTATCTTACCTCCAGGTGTGTGTTTGATTGAATGATTACCAAGATTTGACAGAAATCTTCACCACCAAGACCTGGAAAGAGGATGTAAAAACTGGGTATTAACATTCAAGTATATATAAGCAAATGGGAAATCGTTAATTGCAGAAAACAATTATTGGTCCTTTGGATGTATAATTTAATATTGTAGTCAGCGATTAGTAATAAGCTGTTCCGTAAAAAATAAGTTATTTGTTTAGAAAGAGTGGATGCTGGTTTTTGTGGGCAATTGTACCCGTAAAAACACAAGCCAATAAGACAGAAATAATCGTTTTATAAGTTTCATACCCGTTGAAATGCTATTGTTCAGGGTCTTTCCTGAGAAAGAATGTATGTTGTTGACGTCAAATGCATTACTTAATACACTCAAAGATATTTGCCTGCATGAAAACTTTATTGTGTCTTATTCTTTGAAACCGTAAATAAATAAAACTCGATTGTAAAAGAAATGAGGAATTATCGGTCTTGATAGCATAAAATAAGCAGATAAAAAAATCATGTTCCAAAATAATAGGCATTTATTGATACCAGTTACAAAGTTATTGTAAAACTGGTTGAGCTACTAGATATACTGGACTCATATAGTTTCTGTAAAAATTCCAATTTTTGAGTAATCCTGATTCAATTTAACTTTACGAAGTGAAAATAAAGCTAAAATTCCTACAGCGTTAACATTCAAAAAAACCTGCCAATCGGTGAAAAAAAAATCGGAAAGTTGGCGGTGCACACAAACCCATGTTTGCATACAAATCGTACCGGTTATTTATCCTAGACATTGTGTGGCTACAAAAGTGAAAACTGACCGAATGTTCCATATTCATAATTAAATATAATCAAACCCTTTGATGTTTAAAATGTTTAGAGAAGAGTAAAGCCCTTAATTTGAACGTACTTGATAAATCAAGCAATGGAACAGGACCCTTATCATACGTATGTCTTGGTATTTCTTTACAGCTTAGAAAACAAATATAAAGTTCAACCTTATTTCTTTTAAAGTTGCTTAACATTATCATATAATTATTTAACCCAGTTTCTTCAGTTTTGCTTCCAGTCTACAGTCATCAATGACGGTATACCATCGTCTACCGCTAGACTTAATAGTATTAGTTTTTTTGTCGACATGAACAGCGTATATATCAAAATCATAAAACAATTTATTACTCTTATTGAAACTGCTACTTTTAATCAAATTAAACTAATTCGCAGATACAGGTAAACAATTGGATTTTGTTCCACCTGATGACAGCAGTATGCTCAGATTGCCTGATCTAGGGATCTAGGAACTTAATTTTCGTTTATTTCCAAACACCTGAGCTTCATTTACTGACATAAGATAAAAAATACGGAGCCTAGACATAAAATACTTTGTTTCTGTATGAGTTGTGTTTTTCAACAGCTCTGAGGGCAAGAATTGTGTGTCGGTTATTTTATTGTCCCTACAAATTTATCAACTTGTACATGTTGTAATATAGACGAAGTGGTACAATAACATTCCAATAATTTTGATATTTTTGAAAATATAAACTGGCACGAAATCCTGTTTTACGATTTTGAACTTCTAATTTTAATTAATTTTATGTACGACTTTGAGAAACAACTACCAATAAATACTAGCACAATAAAATTAAATGAATAGGCAAAGATCAATGCTTTCACATAAAAAAAGAGCAAGTAATCCCCAAGTTTGGATTACATCAAAGCAACACATGCTCTTATTGGCGCTTTGACTTTCTTTTGAAACAGAGTGCCCCGATTATACATTGTTCCCAAGCAATTGAAAGTATTATGATCTAACAATCACTAGAATTTAACGCAAACCTTTATTGCCAAGACTTTTGATTTTGACAGGAATGTAAAAATTGGGCATTACATTCAAATGCTTTAAACAAAAGAAAAACAGCTAACTACAAAAAAGGAAAATGTTAATTTGAGCTTATGGTGGTAACCATGTTCATGTTTCAATAGATAATAAGTTCAATTATTATATATATAAAATTAAGAAAAACTATATTTCTCAAAATATTGTTTGTATAAATCAACAACGGATTTTTCCAACGGAATGAACTCGTAACCACCGATTTTATCCAAAGTGCTGGAAAAGTCGTATTTTGGACACAATTGCTTCTCCAATTTTTCTGCGCTATAATAGTCACCTTTGCAAATTTTACCTCTCAATTCCGGGAAGTTGTCATTCAAAATGTTCAAAACTTTTTGTGCAATGAAAGGAGAAGATGCAACCGCAATTCTCTCTTCTGAAAGTTTTGCATTTTCTAATGCCAAAATATGGAATTCAGCAATATCTCTTACGTCAGCTGAGATAAGAGGGAATGAAGTTTGAGGTTCAGTTGAGGTCGGATCAAAATGGGCGATTTTGTTAATGAATTCGTTTGAAGTATTCAAAGTCTTGCTAACACTACTGTCAAAAACTTGTGGACCTGCAACTAATGGTGGAACTACTGTTGCCAGTTTAAAGTTTGGTTTTTCCTCTTCGTAAAACTTTCTGGCAGCTTGTTCAGCGTATTTTTTAGAGGCATTGTAAGCGTCATACTCATTGTCTACCTCTTCCCAAGTAATTGGATTCCACAGTTTGTTTGTTAGAGTTTCTGTCTGATAAGCTTCACCTTTTTGAAAAATGGCAACTATCGAGGAAGTGATAACAACATTGGTGATTTGAGGTCCAAATTGTTTGATACCTTTCAAAATATTCAATGTGCCATTGACTGCAGGTTTTAGATATGTTTCTTCTAAAGGCAAGTTTAATCCGAAGGAAACAGGAGAGGCTAAGTGAAGAACATACTTTATTTCTTGATGCTTTTTCAAAACTTCATCAAATGCGTTATCTACCGCCATGTCAGGAACAATCTCAAATGACAAACATGAATCCGGATATTTGCCTTTGAAGTTTTTTAAGACAGGTGAATATTTCACTTCGGATCTAGCAGTTCCAATGACCCGGTACTTTCTGTCCAACAACTTATCAATAACATGTTGTGCAATATAACCGGTTGCACCAGTAACCAAAACAGTGGGAGTTGTCATATTTATTTCTTAAACTTTGCTTAATTGCCTTATTGTCTGATTACTGATTTATTAAATTTCATAAAATAGGCATGTGCTTTAAAGTCATGAAAATTTAAAAATTCAATTAAGAAAAGATAATATTTATATACTTCCTCACAGGTTTTACCATTAGTAAGCACTAATCGGAGTACTAAGTTTATATCCTTTTTCTAAGCAAGTTTTATTTCCGTTTCATTTCCGTTTTATAGCGGGCAATTGTATTCTATCGCCTTCGTACTTTGTTTCCACCTATGTTCAACGCAGGGAACTATTTTCGGCAGGTTCATTTTCATCAGGCAATCGCTTTCTAGGTTGGCATCTATCAAACTCATGCAGGTGCTCCCATATACCCTTACCTTCTCTTACATTTACGTTATAGGATTAAATGAAGCATGATGGAATTTCAGTATGAGTTATGGCGGTCTGAATCTAGTACTAACCTTAAAGGTTCAACCCACTAGTCACGTGTTCTCCGAAGACGATTTAGAATGCTAGCGATATGCAGAAGAGTACTGTTCCCCTATAATTTGTTATGGCATTGCACATTAAGAAGCTTATATAACACGCTAACCGGAGAACAATCAGTAACTAATTTCCTTTGATTGCTGACAAGACATGATACACTAAGGTCAATATTACCTAGTACGTTTCGTCCATTTATGTGCGGGTGCCGATTTTTAGCACTATAACAGCGTGACATGATGAGCCTTTCATATAACATAAAAAAATAGGGGGAGATAGCATCAAATAATTAATAAGACTTTTAACCCTCCATTTCAATCAGCAGTTAAATGATTTCGGTTGATTATACGATTAGCAACCATCTCGCACCAACATGTTTCCTTACGGTTCGTAACATAATTTGGAAACTTGGAAACTTTTTGACATCCAAAGATAAATGAACATGAAAAGCAAAATGAAAGAAGTTAGCCAATTTAGATCTATTCGGATTTTACTACAATTTAGTATTAAAATAGAACAATCCAAATCTGCATATAAATTTACTTAGCGTAAAAATAAATATGCCTTATTTTTTAGTTGTTTCACTTTGATTTCGAAGTAATGGTTTTAGAGAAAGAGAAGAATTGAATAAAAAGTTGCTTTATTCTGACTTCTTGATGGATCAGCCGTGTGAGTCAAAATTTGAGATAAATAATGAGAATCTTACCGACAACAAAGACGTATCAATGATTTTGAACCTTTCTAAACCTTAAAATATTCGGAATGAACCCAACATTGTGCAGCATTTTCTCTTCTGTATATTTGAAATGCATAAAACTAAAAAAAATAAAAAGAAGGAGAGAAGAAAGAAGAAAAACGAAAAAAAAAAGATAAGGTGGTAATAAACTGAATAGCAAAAAGTACGTTGTAAAAAGCGAGCTTTGAACATTTGTAAGTGAAAGCAGTTAATTTCTTAATTGGGAAGCATCAGATTATTCAGCATTTTCCCTGGTTATAACGTAAAAGTACACCAACATTTCTATAGCTTGAACATGAAAGAAAACGTTCCAACCGGTAAAAAAAAATTGGGAAGTTAGCTGGGCACACAAAATCCTGTTTGCATACAAATTGTACCGGTTATTTATCCAAGACATTGTCTTGCTGCAAAATAAAAACTGACCGAATGTTCCATATTCATAATTGGATATAATTAAACCCGTTGCTTTATACAAAATGTGTAGAGAAAAATAAAGCCCTAAATTTGAACGTATTTGATAAATCAAGTAATGAAACAGGATCCTTATCATACGTATGTCATGGTATCTCTGCAGTTAAAAAGACAAATATGAGGTTCAACCTTATTTTTTTTAAAGTTGCCTAACGTTATCATATAATTATTTAACCCAGTTTCTTCAGTTCTGCTTCCAGTCTACAGTCATCAATGACGGTATACCATCGTCTACCGCTAGACTTAATAGTATTAGCTTTTTTGTCGACATGAGCAGCGTATATAACAAAGTCGTAATAAATCAACTAGTAACTTTTATTTAAACTTAAAATATTCGTCTTCATGGTACTTTTGAACAAATTAAATTATTATACACGTCTGTTTAGTAAGTAAAAGAAATAAATAGCGAGTATTTAACACAGCCCTGTTATTCCTATTTGGGTTCCTACATCAGAAGTGAAAAAAAAAATTATCACAACTGCGAAAAATTTTTTTTTAATATTTTTTATTAGATCGTTTAAAATTATTGTTTAAATTAGTCTTATTTACTTAGTCCAATTTGACAAAAACTGCAGTAGAATACAATGAGAGTGAAGAAGCCAACATCAAAGCGTACAACTACCCGTTTAAGAGAAGGTATCAAAAAGAAAGCTTCAGCACAACGTCGTAAAGATCGTAAAAGTGCTAAAAAAGATGTTACTTGGAAATCTAGACATAAAAAAGATCCTGGTATTCCATCATCATTTCCTTATAAAGAGCAGTTGGTTCAAGAGATTGAAGAAAGAAAAAGAGAAAGAGACGAACATAAGGCACAGATGAAACTACAAAGAAAAGAAGAAAGAAGATTAGGTTCCAACAATGAAGAAGGTGAAATGAATATTGATAACGATGAAGATAAAGACGATGGAAAGGACGGAATGGCAGCATTATTAGAAAGTGCACAAGCCGCAGCTAAGGAATACGACGGTGAGCCTGCTGACGGCGGAATGATTGGTGATGATGACGACGAAGAAGAGTTAGAAATTGTTGATTATGAATTACCAGTTGATGAAGATGAACAAAGTGAACGTCGTAATGAAATTGAAAAATCAAGAAAGCAATTTGATAAAATTTTTAAAGCGGTTGTTGATGCAAGTGATGTTGTTCTATATGTTTTGGATGCAAGAGATCCTGAATCGACAAGATCAAGAAAAGTTGAAGAAGCAATTTTACAAGCTCCAGGCAAAAGATTAATTTTGATTTTAAACAAAGTTGATTTGATTCCTGAAGATGTTTTAAAACAATGGTTAGATTTCTTAGGATCGTCATTTCCAACCATTCCATTGAAAGCATCAAATGGTGCTAATAATGCCAAATCATTTAATAAAAAATTAACACAAAGTGCTACTGCAAGTCAATTATTACTAGCATTAAAGGCATTTGCGCACAAAAGTAATTTAAAGAGAGCTATTACCGTTGGTGTTATTGGTTATCCAAATGTTGGTAAGTCATCGATTATTAATGCATTAACATCAAAACATGGTGGATCAAATAAGGCATGTCCAGTTGGTAATCAAGCAGGTATTACAAGAACATTAAGAGAAGTTAAAGTCGATAACAAATTAAAAATTTTAGATTCTCCAGGTATTGTTTTCCCAGATTTATTGAAAAAAAGTAATAAAGATAAAAGAGATTATGAAGCAAAATTAGCATTATTAAGTGCCATTCCGGAAAAGCAAATTGTGGATCCTATTAATGCAGTTACGTTGTTATTATCAAAGTTAGCAAAATCAACCGAAATGGCAGACAATTTCAAAGATTTTTATAAATTACCATCATTAGCATCAACGAATTTAGATGATTTTACCAAAAAAGTTTTAATTCATATTGCAAGAACCCAAGGTAGATTAGGCAAAGGTGGTATTCCAAATTTGCATGCCGCAAGTTTAGTTGTTTTACAGGATTGGAGAGACGGCAATTTTCAAGGATGGACTTTACCAAAATCATCCAAAAAAGAAAAAGAGCAAACGACTTCGAAAGGTTCAGGTGTTGCACCACCACCGGCAAATATTGAGCAAACGACCGTTGTTAAAGAATGGTCGAAGGAGTTTGATTTGGATAGTTTATTTGCAGATGTTTTCGGTGATAAATAAAGCAATTGTAGCACTTTGTTTAAAATAATACAACTTTGAATTTACTGCGTGTTCGACTGACAAGTTTTTTTGTAAGAGAAATTTAACTTATGTAGATAACTTAAATTTGGCATAGATATATATATATAAGAAATAAAGAGTTAAGTTAAAATGAACATAAATGAATATATACATTCATCGAAATTAAGCTAATTTGGTCAATGTTTGTTTGATGGCTGCTGGATTGGCACCGATAACCTTACCGACCAATTCGCCACTCTTGAAGAACAATAGAGTTGGCATGGAAGAGACTTGGTTAGAAGCGGCAACAGAGGGCAATTGGTCGACATCGACTTTGTAGAACTTGGCAGAGGTGAATTCCTGGGAGAATTTCTCAAGCATTGGGGCAATCATTTTACAAGGACCACACCAGACGGCGAAGAAGTCGACAACGACTAAGTTTGAAGCAGAAATAGCATCTTGGAATTCTTGTTCGGATTGTAAGACGGTGACCATTGTGTTTGTGTTGTTTGTGTTGTTTGTTTTTAGTTTATTTGTAGAAGTAGTAACAGAAGAGTTAGCGGAAGAGTTCTGACCTGATTTAGCTTGATGTGACAAAAATTTGTTTATGAGAACAACGATTATCACCAGAAAGACAAAGTTTAGCATTTAAATACAGAAAGATTACTAATTTTACGTGTTCTGCGAGAGAGAATTGGGGGCAAACTCAAACCTCGGGACTTGGTTCCATGCTGACAAACAAAAAAAAATGTGTAAAAAAATGTGAAAAAACGCAAAAACCGCCTGTGCACGGATGTTGATAAAAAACGGAAGAAACCAGACGTTCTGCCATTATTTCTCAGCGTGTCATTAAAAGAAAAGGCCATCGCCGGAGGTCACGTGTTTGTGTTTAAGGATATAAAAAATAAATGATGAGTCAGATATCTAGCTGATAATGGCTGGTCAATAGTGTACCAGAATTGATACACATGCTCAATAATATCGTATGCAATGTCTAAGATTCCAAAAATTTGACGCTGATAGTAGTTGTATACAGACCCTAGATTGTGTGGAATGTCATATATAATAATAAAACTGTTCTGGTAATGTGGTCTGGCAAATAGCAAAGTACCGTTTTGTGGATGTTTTCACCATTCCGGAAAACGAAAACGAAAACGAAAACGAAAACGAAAAATGAAGATCGCCAATTTAGTTACGTACGCTAAATTTGGTCGCTTTGTGTTTTCATTGCCCTTCTGAGTTTCACCGTACTTCCCATCCTCATATATTTCATTCCCAAATATATATAAATATATATACACCTCTTGAGGAGACACGATTCAGAGTTAAAGCGACAGCAATAACTACAGCAACTAATATATTTATTGGATTTACCGGTTCTCCCTTCGCATCAGTTCAATACTATATCGTGCTTGCACTTTACCTACTTTTCACGTCGAAGAGAGTTTAAAAAAATAGAAATAGATTCCACATATAAATCAGATTATCACAGGTTATTAACAAATAGTTTCTGTTTTTAATATTCGTTGATATTAGATACAAATTTTATTTGCAAAAATTTGGTTTATAAGTTGATTTTTTATTCCGTATATATAATCAGCATATTATTAATTAATTAGTTTAATACAGTATTTTTTTCTTACCAAGAAAAAAAATTTTTTTGTTCATTTTTTTTTGGTTTTCAGTTTTATACCTTCCGGATTTCCTTCCAAGACTAGTTATTCACTTACTTCAAGTTAATAGCCACCCATCTACTACACAATTAGAAGCTCCAAAAACAGTTTATCTCTGATTTTTTTTTTGTTTTGTTTTTCCATCTATTTGCATTATTCGTTTGAATCCTTTTAAATATAAAGAGTCTTTTACCATTTGCATAATCTTTTGTTTGAAGAAAAAAAAAATAAAGGACCAATAGATAATAAGTGAATATATAGAAAGCGAAAAAATTAATAATGTCATTTTTATCATCATTATTTTGTTGTTTTGATACTGAAGATACCGAGAGAAGAGAAAGTTCTATAACGACACGTCACCCAAAATTGACTAAAACGCAATCAAATTTACAGAAAGCTTTGACCAATAAGTCGTCTCAACCACAGCTAGATACAGGTGTGGATAATAATAATACTGGTGCCAAAAATATTGACCATAACAACAACAATAGCAGCAGCAAAGTTTCGGATAATAAAGCGGCAAACAAAGCTTCAAAAAATAATAAAGATAATCACAAATCTGTTCATTCCAATCAACATCAATCAAAAAATATTAACAGTAGGAATTCTAAAAATATGGAGCATTCCGACTCCACAAACTCCACTAATCCAGGCACAAATTCAACTGCAACAGCCGTCGATGCTAAGTCTCAGCATTTCCATGAAATAACAGATTTGAAAGATTCAACTGATAGCTCAAAAGATGAAGATACAATCAACATCCATGATTATCAAACCCAAAATACAGAAGAAACAAAACCTTTAACCCCAAGTAATTTATCGCCTGAATTTGATGAATCAAAAATTATAACACAACTTGATGGTGAAGGCGAAGAAAAGAATGGTCAGAATGATACAAATAGATATAATGACAATAATGCCGAAGAAGTCCACTATAATAACGAGTCTAATAATAATAATAATAATGAAAACGACAATCATAGTCAGGATGCCGAAATGTATGATGAGGATTATGATTTAGATTTAACTAAAATTAGAAGTGACCAGGTTGTGGCAGCATCAGGTTGGTTATTAGATCCTCCGGCTCCAAGTCTAAAGAATCGTAAATGTTTAGTTTTGGATTTGGATGAAACTCTAGTCCATTCATCATTTAAATATGTCAGACAATGTGATTTCGTCATACCTGTTGAAATAGAAAACCAAGTTCATAATGTTTATGTTATTAAAAGACCTGGGGTTGATGACTTTTTGAAAAAATGTGGTGAGTTATTTGAAGTTGTTGTTTTCACTGCATCAGTTTCAAGATATGGTGACCCATTATTGGATATTTTAGATGTTCATAAATCTGTTCATCATAGATTATTTAGAGAGAGTTGCTATAATTATCAAGGTAACTATATCAAGAATTTATCCCAAATGGGTAGACCAATGGAAGATTTAATAATTATCGATAATTCTCCTGCTTCTTATATTTTCCACCCACAACATTCTGTCCCAATTTCAAGTTGGTTTAGTGATTCACACGATTGTGAATTAACTGATCTGTTACCATTTTTAGAAGATTTAGCAAATAAAAGGGTTGATGATGTTAGATTGGTTTTGGATGTTACCATATAATTGTTAGTTTTCATCACTTATTTGATAACATCTAATATTCTATGACATTATATGATATTATAGTATGATTTTGGGAATACTGGATATTCTGTACTACTTTTTTTTCATTCCTTTTACTTATATTTTATGGAAAATAATATGCTAAAATTACTATAACATTACCATACATTAGATTTATATAGTATAGAATGATCCAATTTGCTAATATCATTATTAGTATTAGTGTAAATATTAGTTTTTTGACATAATTCTTCACGTTCCTCAACTTGGCTGGTCCTGGTTTTTTCTTTTATAAAAATAATTATATTATATTATATTATATTATATTATATTATATTATATTATATTATATTAT